>OX438763.1:3442239-3857303 GCA_949316455.1 Acleris holmiana | reverse complement strand
TTATGAATTTATGTCTCTATATAAGTATGTTTATCGTTGTCTAGTACCCATAGTACAAGCCTAGAGCTTAGTTTGGATCTACGTCAATTTGTGTGAGATTGTCCCCTGATATTTACAATAAATTTACATACACTTCGAGGCATAGAAATCCGTAGACGAACCTTAAACTTTGAAGCGGGCTGTCGTTCTAAATTACCTTACAAATATCGGTATTTTCTCGTCGATTGTAAGGTTTTATCGATCGTTGATAAATAGTAGAAACTGACGTTATAACGCCGAACGACAGTTTACACTATAGTATAGTTAAGTTTAATCTGACCTCTATGATTTCGGGTTAATGTCAAAATGTGGGGTGCGCCAAAGTTCATATAAAATTGCCGCGTATCTCATAATTCGTGATGTACGATTTTAAAGTAAAACGTCAATTTGTGTGAGATTGTCCCCTGATATTTACAATAAATTTACATACACTTCGAGGCATAGAAATCCGTAGACGAACCTTAAACTTTGAAGCGGGCTGTCGTTCTAAATTACCTTACAAATATCGGTATTTTCTCGTCGATTGTAAGGTTTTATCGATCGTTGATAAATAGTAGAAACTGACGTTATAACGCCGAACGACAGTTTACACTATAGTATAGTTAAGTTTAATCTGACCTCTATGATTTCGGGTTAATGTCAAAATGTGGGGTGCGCCAAAGTTCATATAAAATTGCCGCGTATCTCATAATTCGTGATGTACGATTTTAAAGTAAAACATGACGAGAAATAAGTTTAAAATCGTACATCACGAAATATGAGATACGAGGTTTTTTCAAAGTAGTGACGATATGTAGAAATTGTGTAAATGATGCACCTGTCATATGTACTTAGTAGCGTCTGTGCTAATTATCTAAAAATACTACAAGCAACTAGTATTTCTATTTTAGAGATTAACATGTGGTACTACGTTTAAAGCTAAAAGAGTTGCCAAGGTATTAATTTAATGTTTAAGGTTGGAATCACATCTATCAACACCGATTCGCATTTTGTCTATAGTTAATAGCTACTTTGTATGAAGATGCGTACGCATCTATTCTCCTTTCCCATGCGTACGTATCTTCATAAATAATAGACATTTTCGATAACTGCGAATCGGTGCAGATAGACGTGATTCCACCCTAAGTCATGCTCCTATACCTTATGCGCTAGCATCCACATTTAGGGTGACTATATTATGAAACCTATTTTGTAAGTGTAAGAAAGTCAGCCTAAGTAAAACTTCAGCATCTGTTTCCTACATAACGTAACGTCATGCTTTCATTCAATAAAACAGGTTGCAAGCCCTACGCGTAACAGTACTACAAGCTTTTATTCCCTTAGTCGCCTCTTACAACATCCACGGGAAGACATGGAGTGGCACTATTCTAACCCAAAATCATCTGCAAAAGCATCTGTTTCCTAAAATGTACAAAAACGAAACGACTTTTTCTCATTTTTATTATTTTAACAGGTAACATTGAGCAAGCTAGAGAGTATCTCCGCGCGGCGAAAGGTTTCGACGCCGTGATAGACGCCGCTAAAGGCGGACTTGCGGTTGACTTGAAATCTCTCCCATTGCCCCCGCAGGCCAAGAAACAGATTGAACATACGTGAGTACTTTTTAAAATCCTAACTGCTCTTATATTGTTTATACAATATATATTACATTAAAATACCAGGCAAGAGCATGTCGGACCATGCTCAGTTTAGGGTTCCGAAGCCGTTTAAGTACAAACACAAAGCTCATCAAGTAATAACTATTTTTTTTACACTTGACTCCAACAATAATTAGCGCTTTAACGCTTAATATTTTCTAAACGGGTCGCTTAATGGAAAAATTGTTTTCACAAACGACACCGCACACTATGGGGTAGACTAGAAAAAAAAATACATCCCCACGTTACGTGTAGGGTAGGCACCATAAAAAAATCAAGATTTTATTTTACCACTTTGTTGGCGTGACTATGTTTATTCATGCCAAATTACACCTTTCTCTGACATGACGGACATGGCGAAACTATAAGGGTTCCTAGTTTGACTACGGAACCCTAAAAAAGTATCTATTCATAACTTTTATTTTACCTTTTTTTTTATTCCTAGCTTGATTTTGCAAAATGTGGTTATAGAATTATCAACAAGTTTTTTTAGAGTTGTTGGTAATTCTGTAGCTCTGCCTACCCCTCTCTGGGAATGAAGGCGTGATGTTATGTATGTATGTATGTATGTCATAACTTTGACTAAAATATAAATAGTCTATGTCACTCCCACAGCCAAGAATCCTCTAGTAAATTATATATTATATGCCCAGTTTAATATTTTCTCAACCAGAATATTTCCCCGCAGCTTCGACGTAGTAACAGCAGAAGACTGCACCCCACCAGATGATGTCTCAACCGCCGGCTCCGACGATGACGTCATCTCGCGGATACACCAGCAGCTCATGAGCCAGCTGAAGCTGTGCCAAACGAACCGCGACCACAACCGGGCCATGGGGAACATCGCGG
This sequence comes from Acleris holmiana, assembly GCA_949316455.1. Taxonomy (NCBI): domain Eukaryota; kingdom Metazoa; phylum Arthropoda; class Insecta; order Lepidoptera; family Tortricidae; genus Acleris; species Acleris holmiana. Next base: position 3,854,778 of record OX438763.1, on the reverse strand, counting down.
AGATGAATCGGTTCGAGAACCTGGCTGCGAGGGTCAAGCAGGACTTGGACATTGTTGTGGTGGCGAAGAGGTGAGAGGAGCTTGTGTCTAGGGGACATGGTATTTATTGGAGCCTCAAAAGCGGCCGGCGATGCACAAAAACCGCTCTGCTTGAAACTTATTTAGAGACTTATTTTAATCTAAAATTATTTTCTTATTTTCCAGTTTAAATCAAACCCCTCCCAAGTTCCACTACGAGGCTCGCCAGTTTGCGGTGGTCCAGTGCAATACGGATCTTAACGAGAACGACTTAGAGCTCACAATCGTGCGGGGCATCGCTTACAACGTGCCTAATCCTAAGGAGATCGATACTTATGTGAAGTTTGAATTCCCTTACCCTCAGGTAAGTTTAGTTATTGTTTAGGATTTTAGTTCAATGTTGACATCGAGTACTGTTATAAGTTTCAGACTGACTACCATGTTAGCACAAAATTGAAATAAAAGTCGTATGTATGGAACATTATTTTATGAGTGCCTTTACAATACGGACCGGCGATTTGTTAAAAGAAACGGATATTCTGTGAATCGCGGAATAATAAAAGAGTGGACATCGTTCTTCTATGGTGTCAATAATGATAATTTTATCATACACTACAGGACGCCCCAGTATCCGACCGCACATCGCAAGTGAAGGACACCAACAACCCCGCGTATGACGCGGTGTTTTCCCTCGGCATCCATCGCGGCGCGCGCGCATGCCAGCGCGTCTTCAAACGGCACGGGGTCAAGTTCGAGGTGTACTCCCGGGGGTGAGTCATCTGGTCGCGGCACCAATTTTTACATAGATACTATAGCTGAACCGTTATGAAGTCGAGCATCCAATTGGTGGGGTGGAGGCACGCATATTCGCGTGCAGGCATCAGATAAGTGTGTCAAAACGCACTTTGCAAATTAAAGGACATAAATAACCTACCTGCCGTTCGTGTTTTCGCTCGTTACCTAACGCATCGCACGCAAGCGATACAGGGCCAAGTTCGAAGTGTACTCTCAAGGTTGAGTCTTTCTGGTTGCGGCATCAAATATTTATTGATTTATGTGTCTACGAAGGAAACAGGATTAACTTTATTGTAGGGTAACTCATCCTGGTTGCGGCACCAAACATTTATTCATTTGTGTCTACGAGCGACACGAGGTCACTTGTAATTTGATTCATATGCCACTAGGGGTGAGCCATCCTGGTCGTGGCACCAAATATTTATCTATTTACGCATTTTCAAAGGGTCAGAAATCAAGTTAGAGGTGTGGAAGTACAGGGTAAATTATCCTGGCTGCATCACCAACTATTATGACGACTGTTACCGGTTTTTTTTTTTATTATTAAGCCTACAACAAAATACATATAAACAAAATCCCTGCAAAGCTGTATTAGGATAGTTAGTCTGCAGGAAAACTTAAAAGAATAGTACTATAATCATAATATTACACACGGTTTTATCTTGCCGCCTGTAGTGTGACGTCAAATAGGACTCGGCTTAGCATGTGCTGCACTCGGAGCCACAGCGCTGGTTTTCAGCTTAACCCAATTCTGTGGTACAGTCTGCGGCATATTGGAAACATCGAGAATGCCCATTAACATCGACGCAGCCAAGTGATCAAAATTGTTCAGGTCATCCACAGTGGATAAATCTACCGGAGCACATACAACGGCAAATACTCGATTAGTTTGATTACAATCAAAACGCCGCTCATACCTTTAGAACCACACCGCCGCTGGTAGCTTAGCATCCGAAGTAACCAAAAGTACGGTACACAGAAAACTGTGCTTTATTTTAAACGGCATAAGGTTTCATTTTATTTTAGCTCGGGTTGATTAATATTTGACTTACCACAGGGAAAGTGAGAAATTGACATAATAGAACCTGTGTCATTGACAACCTACCGCTAGGATTAATCTTGTAACCCTGGGTTAAAATGGGTCTCGTTAAAATTTGACACATTTTGAATGTAGGAAATGTCAAATTTTAACGAGACGTTACATTTTAACGAGACTTTTTCAATATAGGAACCCAGGGTAAGAGGACTTGACCATTGAACCGTATAAAGCACGTAATTAAGTCAATCTTCCTAATCTATTGTGTTCCGTAAGTTTACTTCGGATGCTAAGCTACCAGCGGCGGTGTGGTTGTAACAGTACGAGCGGTGTCTTGCCGTTGTGAGTGCTCCAGTATATCTTAGCACTGGATGACCTGAACAATTTGATCTCTTGGCTGGGTCGATGTTAATGAGCATTCAGGATGTTTCCATTTGGTGATCTCGACTAATACGGACGCTGATTGTACAAGTGAATGCTCAGTTGAACCCGCGCTTTAATGTGGGTACGAATTAGAGCAGCCTCGGGTTGAGGCACGCACGGCTCACCTATTTTGCTCAAATTTGTACGCGCTCATGCGCCGTCGAGAGTCGGTATTTTGACTGTGCTCAAAGGCGCCTCGGTGTGCTTTCCTCGCGTAATTTGGACGTGTATCCGAGCGTGCCGCGGGCAAAACGACAAGTTCTAACTTGTCTGTGGGCGAGGCGCGTTCAAATTTGATAAAGTTGCTGAGCCGTTCCACCACCGAGGCGATTTCTTCTTTTTGTTTATTCGGTGAAGTATGATAAACGCAGCCGCGGCTGTCACCGTGTCCGACGCCATTTTGGAATGTCGGCTCGCGGCGAGCACGCTGCCTCGCCCGCGCATGTTTGTGTGCAATAATTTGGCTCGCGAGCATGCCTCAGGCTGAGCCGCTCTGATTCGTACCCAGCTTTAACGTGACTATTGGGCGCAGTGGCTGGATGTGCGGCGCTCACAGCGTGCTATGTTGCAGCGGGTGGTTCTCGCGGGACGTGCTGCTCGGCTCGGCCACGGTCAAGCTCGCGCCGCTGGAGTCACACGTCACCATACACGAGGCTTTCCCGGTGAGTATACCAGACTCGGTGCCAACGATCTTCGAACCTATAGGTCCCGGGCTCAAGTCCCGGTAAGGGCAGATATTTGTGTGATGAGCACGAGTATTTGTTCCTGAGTCTTGGATGTTTACTATGTGTTTAAGATATTTATCTTTATAAGTAAGTTTAGCGATGTCCTCAGCGCGACCCATTGCCCTACGTTTGTTGTCAGCATTTACGGGTGAATTGAAAAAATATTGTACATAATTAAGGACCTAATTGATGTCAAAGTTTACTTTGAAACAAATTATTTTTCCTTTGCAATTCACCCGTATACTTTTGGGTAACCGTTATTTTTATGATAATTAGTTAAGACATGCATAGTTGCAGGTGCTCTCGTTTCGTTATTATTTGCATGTTTTATTATAATTATTATACTGTACAATTATTCAACATTCTTGTAAAACTTGTATACAGGGTAATTTTTTAATCAATAACACATGTTGTGTTATTTTTACTCTAGCTTAAAAAATATTAGAGATATTGCCGATTCAATGATTCCACTAACTTAACGATATTCATGGACCCTCTAATGCAGGGGTGCGAGGAGAGGGGAGTGTTGTTAAGCAAGTTAATAAATGAAATTTCAAATTTCGAATATCAATACAGTGTATCGCATACCTACAGCTTGACAACCCTTGTCATCATTTCTAGTGTGACTTTGTGTCCACACAAAGTCACACTAGAAATGATTGTTGTTGCAAAAAAAAAATTTTTTTGAGCTCTTTATATTGTCTTTATATTAACGATACAAAATCATATGTTTAAATTTGTGCACTGATAAAAAAATTACCCTGTATATTTCCGACTCCTCATTTGTCATTGCGCATTAGATCTTTTTCGATTAGGCGATTAATTATTTTAATTATTGAACGGTGTTGCAAGGTTGGTATCAATGTTGTATATATGAAAAAACTAAAAATAAGTGTAGTACGTGTTTATATTGAGCTGTCACAGGGATAATCCTAAATTAACCTAACTATAGCATCTAGACAAGTTTCATTTGTGATGGATTGTCCTCTTGGTATTTCTCAAAATTAAATTAAAAGGATATTGTCGGTTTTCAAGATCGATCAGACTACTTTTACAGGTTCAACGCCATCTAGTGGAAATTCCGTGAAGCATGTAGCGTTGATTTCGTTCTGTGGTTGCTTTTCCTACTATTCGGCGAAAAGTTTTATTGGTAATGCGCTAGATAACGTTAGTTGCAGCGAAAACTATAATTTTAATTCATTGCAAATTTTAAAGTGCGAGTTACTAAAACTTCTGTGTTAGAGCAAGAAGCCCCTTGCTGTATTTTTCTACCTTCAAAGTCAGCGGAAGACAGTAGCCACCTTCTGCAAATAAAATACGAGTCTTTTTGACCCGCATTGCAAGTACATTATTTAAGATATTGTTTCCCCATTAGAAGTGCAGTCGGCAATGTAAACGTTGAGCATACCTTGTTGTTGTGATTCTCAATCTTGCATTTTAGTTTGAAGTTTAGAACTAAATATTTTAGTTGGCTCAGCGTACATAGTGTGAAATTGATTTATTTAAACAAAATAATAAAATTACTAATATTAGCAATATAGCTTAGGGCCTTATGAAGTGAGCTACCAGCACTGTAGATCATTCGATAGTATTTGATATATTTGATGTTCGACCAATGCGCTTCAAATTTTGGCATCACGGTGAAGAAGAAGATGACTTTGTAATTAAGATTATTTAGTTCTGCACCTTAATGTACTCGGAGATAGGAGGTATGGCTTCTTCATCATTGATCTGTTTAATTCTAGTTCGTTATTTGACAAGGAATGAATATATGTATGTTGTGTTGTGTTGTCTCTTTTCAATTTTCATCATATAGTAGGTTTCTTGCATATACGTGTTACAAAATAATCCGTAAAAAAGAAATTACAAAAGTAGTGTCAACCCTTATTAAATAACGTCAGGGCCTCTATTCAACTGCGTTATAACGATATCGTTTTTGACGTGTTTTAAAATAGCTTATGTCACAGTCGCCATTTTTGTAAATGACATAAGAGTTATCAAAATGTTGACGATACGGAAACACGTTAAATACGATATCGTTATTACCGTGTAGAATCCTAGCCCAGTTCAGTAGGTATACAGTATACTAGAGTTGACACTACTTTCGTAATTTCTTTTTTACGGATTATTTTGCAACACGTTGTATAAATAAATCAAAAAAAATATCACGGGACAATGTCACACAAATTGACCTAGTCCCAAACTAAGCTCTAGGCTTGTACTATGGGTACTAGACAACGATAAACATACTTAGATAGAGAAATATATACTTCAATACATAGAAAACATCCAAGACTCAGGAACAAATACTCGCGCTCATCACACAAATATCTGCCCTTACCGGGATTTGAACCCAGGACAGTCGGCTTCGGAGCCAGGGTCACTCCCAACTAGGCCAACGTTTCGTCAATCGTGTCGTATGTTTTGTATGTTTGTACATAAAAGTTTTCGTGTCGTTGTCAATTGCGACTACCTAATTTTATATACATTGACGCGTATGAATTGAATTTAGAACTATTACAATTTTCTAAGTTTTTTTTTTCTTCTAGCTTATGGATGGTCGAAGGCCGGCCGGCGGTTCGTTAGAAGTCAAACTTCGGGTTCGAACTCCAATATTACAGCAGCAAATAGAGAATACCACACATCGCTGGCTTGTCATAGACAACTGAACTTAAGACTAAGTACTTTAAATTCAGTAAGTTATAAAAATGTTATATTCTAAATAGGAAACCTTACTTTCCAAATTAAAAGCGCGTCATTGAAAAAAAAATACGTGTGATCGGTATTAGAAGTATTATTTAAAATTATTATTTCCATTGGCTTTAGACTATATTGGCACGATAATTCCTAGTTAAGTACTTACTTCAAGATTCTACCAAAAGTCATAAAAAATATTTTTATACTAAAAAACAAAACAAATGTTACTTTGGGGTTCTGTGATAACAACTATAATAAGGTTGAGCGAGATGTTCTGACAGAAATATATAGGTATTATAATTGATATCTCGTTATTAGAAAACATTCAAGCAATTTGCGACCATGTTACAAAGGAGTTAGCTTTTTTATCAATACCACTGTGTTGTATATTCTGTATATTAATTAGTTGTAATTATTTATTAGATCTGCTTTGTTATAAAAATGCTCATGTTAATAAAAGACCAAAAGACCATTGATTGATTGTCGACGCTCGATTTAACAGATTAGATTGGTGTGCTATATTTTATCCTTAAAGGACGATGGGTAAAAATGGGGGGTCGGGGTCCATACTAAATTGCCCATCACCCTTTCCTTGACAAATTTGAACCTACCTACACCGTATACTGTACGTACCTACAGTAAAAACCATGTTACTTTAGGTACCCTAATGAACTTGGGATACGGGGGGGTATAGGTATTTGATAACACAAGGAGTTATAAAAATAAGTTTCGAAACTCCAGGCCCCTATTGCACAATCCTGATATTGACAGGTGACAGGTGACATTTCAGTGTACATGGCGCAGCTTATATGAATTCCACTAATGTAAAAACTTATTAACTTTGCAATGTTTAACGAATTGTCACCTGTTATTGTCAAGATGGTGGAATAGGGTCTACATTGATCGACGATTCACGGTCCATTTGTGTGGTAAGGCTTATCAAATGACGCAGGGTTATACCCGGAAAAAATATATACATACATACTATCACGCCTACGTTCCCAGAGTGGGGTAGGCAGAGCTAAGAAAATACCAACAACTACAAAAAGAGTTGTAGGTAATTCCGCAACCATATTTTGCACAAACAGGCTAAGATGTTTACCAGTGTATTAGTGACAGGTTGCAAGCCCATCGCCTAACAGTACTAGAAACCCTTATTCCCTTAGTCGCCTCTTACAACATCCACGGGAAGACATGGAGTGGCACTATTCTAACTCGGCAACCACACGGGATTATTTTTTTTGCATATGATAAGTACCTGTCAAACATTATGTGCACAAGCTAAGCTTGTTTAAAATTACGTGCCGTATTTGATAATTGTATTAATAATAATCTTTTTTTTATACTGACTGTATTCAAGTAGGCTGTATAAGATGTGGTGCATTTTGGATCTACACGGAGTGTAAAAAACCCGATTTTATGTTTAACGTTATTGTTTTATTATCAGTTTCACTCCGTGTGGATCCGCTTTGTCCTCATAAAGTGTGTCCCGGAATCCCTAAAACAAGCGAAACTTAGTTTGTTTTAAAGTTTTTAAATCGCGTATTAATGAATAGTGAATGACTCTTAATTGTTACTTTTAGGTATGTTATTATGTTTAAACATTCTGGGACAGACTTTTTATATTATCTTATTTTTTAAAATACTTTCCTACTCACTGTATATTATTCGCTTTAAAAGTGCCTCCTTTTGCCGCACGCAACTTTAGGTATTGTAAGATAATGTAAATGGGATATTGTATTGTTATAATAATAAATGCATATTATGTATTACATGGTTTGATTTTTAATATAATACCAAATTCTTCGCTGCTGCGATTAGCTAGGAATATTAGGTGTCAGCTCAACGGTTAGGTGTTTATTTTATGGTTACCTATCTGAAACACTAAAAACCTTTGCCAGCTGTTTCATTTGCAATAATTTTCATTTGTCCGAAAGTCATTTTTCTCTGACACCGTTTAACTTTCCTGAATTGTTATAAGATTAACCTAACCTAACCTACACGTTCTGTAAGTATATCTCATTAAAAAAATAGAAAAGTTATTGGGTTCAGAATAAAATGAAAATTATGGCAAATGAAACAGCTGGCAAACAATATAAAACAAATATTCTATTGGTGGATTATTCATCTTAATAGGTAGGTATAAAATGACCTCTTTTAGAAGCTATGTATCTTGGTATGGTTTTTCAAAGATAACTTTAGTAATGTTCATGTGTTTTTTTTTGTCAGAATCTATTGGTTACAAACGTTACTTCTTGAGGCATCGCAGCTTTATCCCGATTTAGCATTATGCTAGTTAAATACCGATTTCGATGCGGGCATACAATTTTTCTGTTATTTATAGAATTTTGTGGATTGTTTACTCTTAACAGACGTCAATGTCGATAACAATCCGCAAGAGGTCTAATTATTATCAGTAAATCCTTGAACTAACCAAAACAAATACTGAATACAACGTGGCCTTGCAAATAAAAATAACGGAATACATAAACATGCATAATTTATTTCCTGAAGAAAAAAACTAGTGTCAAAGTCAAGGATAGCTAGATGTTGATTCGACAAACACAACCAGTTTTAACTGGTTTGCGGTTTCCAAGCAAGGTTATTAGACCAAACGAAAGATCCCTAACTTGACCTTAAGCTAAGTAAGTTGTTGGTGATTATAGGCGTACGATGGGTCTCTTTATAATGGTTTATTTTTACGCTCTTCACATTGTTCGCTGACTTGTTGAATTGGTTGGTGTTGTTGATTCTCACATTTTTATTCCATCAAGCGAAATTCAGCTCTAACTTTATCGGCATTCGACATTAATTTCAATAATGTTTATTTTATACAGCCTTCTGAAATTCGCTATAAGTAAATTCGACCTTATTCGTAACTGGGCTAAGGTTTAATGAAAATGTCGCTGGATCTCAAAAAGCGGATAAAACCAGATTCGATCGTGGGTTCGTGAATATACGATTAGGAAATGATAATCACTAATAAATAGCTCCTAAATAAGAACTGCCGCGTATGGAATTATGTTTTTTTGAAGTTACGAATAAGGCGTTTTCTACTAAGTATTACTTTTGACATGTTATATTGTCAACTTTGCTATAGCTCTTATTTACTTGACAGTAATGGTAGCGTCCATTATGAAAACATTGACAATACGGAAACACGTGAAAGGCAATAACGTTTTTACCCTGTAGAATCCCAACCCAGGGCCTCTATTCCACAGCGTTATAATATAACGACGTCGCGTCTGACGTGTTTTAGAATCGTTTATGTCACAGTCGCCGTAGAATCCCAGCCCAATACATTCTTGATAATGAACAATAGCGTTCGCCTAAGTGGCCGAATGCGTCTTGTCTAGGGCGATATCAAAGAAGGCGGCTAACAAAGAGACATTTAATGTTTTCGGCAGCTAACTGCATGGTAATAAATAAAACCGGGCAAGAGCATGTCGGACCATGCTCAGTGTAGGGTCCCGAAGCCGTTAAGTATTACAAACCTAAAAAAAGAGCGAGTACTAACTAATTTTGTATTTAAAGTCATTTGGTGCTGTCTTAGATGATTTTAGTAGAACGCCTTAATCGCCTGTAACTCAAGAACCAATGATGTCTACATAGTCGAGATAGTTTTCGAGATAGAAAAATTGTTTTCACAAAGCCATAATATTTTTGAAGGACCTTTCCAACGACACCCGTCACTATGGGGTAGACGAGAAAAAAAAACACATCCCCACGTTACCTACGTGTAGGGGAGGTAGGTAACGTAAAAAAATTTTTTTTTACCTTTTATTGTACCACTTTGTTGGCGTGACTAATATGCATATTCCTGCCAAATTACAGCTTTCAGTACTAAGAGTCTCTGCGCTAGGCTGCGGACGGACGGACGGACATGGCGAAACTATAAGAGTTCCTAGTTTGCCTACGGAACCCTAAAAAAGCATAAGAATTTTAAATTTAATGTGGTTACCAATAAGGTTTAGATCGCGTCGGCTGCAGTGAGCCACCTTTGGTATTACGGCAGAAAAGCACTAAATTAGAAACGTTGGACGCCCCATCCCTTTTATTCGTAATTCGTGACAAAATAGAAAATTAGACTGGGGACAGCTTTGTAGGAGATGCTTAGCACTCTTAGCGGGAGTAACTATTATGATTTCCTTTTGTTTTCCTTATACCTATGGGTTGATTTAAACTGAGTTATCAATTTTATAATTTTTGTTAATGTTGAAAATTAACAAAATTTTACATTAATATTCTACAAACGTGTATGTAGTAAGATTTGGTGCAATTATTTTTGTTGATAGTTTAAATGAGAAAAACCAAAAAGCAAAATAAAAACTTGGCCCATGAGGGGATCGAACCCGCGACCTTCGCGTTATTAGCACGACGCTCTAACCAACTGAGCTAATGGGCCAGACAAGCAATGGTGTGAAAATGTCAATTGTATACTTTTAGTCAATACGTAAGAAATAGTTTATTGCAACAACAGTTGTTGCTATTGTTTGTTGTTGTTATTTTTTGCTTATGAAGTTACTGTCATTTTTACTGCCCTACAGACCTTTTCGTCTATTAATTAGATAAACATGGATAAATCCATTATTTACTTTATTATAATTTATATCTAGGTTTTTTTACAGAGTATTAATACTATTAATCTAATTGGTTCATTTAAAGGTTTCAAGTGTTAATTACTTAAATGAATTTCGATAAAGCCTTTTTTTTCTAAACCCAATTGTCATAATAATAATTAACCTATATTAAGAACATTGTAAAAGAATATTTAGGTAAACGTAACCTAATTACTGAATAAATTTTAGTATTTTATTTTATATCATGTTGAATTTTAACATAATATTGAGTAAAAGGAAACACATGTTTTGAATGTAAAGAAATATTTAATTTTGAAATTACGTTTGAAGTTTTCATACAAAACAACAAGCATTTTGATTGAGAACATAGTTTAACATTCCTTATCATAGATGGCGTTAGCTGTTCCCAAAGTTGTTCAGCTTAGCCGAAATATGTCTGGGCCTCTATTCAACTGCGTTATAACGATATCGCTTTTGACCTGTTTCCGTATTGTCAACGTTTTGATAACTCTTATGTCATTTACAATAATGGCGACTGTGACGTAAACGATTCTGAAACGTGTCAAGCACGATATCGTTTTAACACACCTGAATAGAGGCCCTGTCTGTAGTGTTAATAATATTGTACTTGGCTTTGAATGAAAATCAAAGAATAATTAGATTTTAAGATGATGTAACATTAAAATAACGACTAAATATGTACAGCTTGACTTATTACAGGACAATGTCACACAAATTGACCTAGTCCCAAAATAAGCTCTAGGCTTGTATTATGGGTACTAGGCAAAAATAAACATACTTAGATAGAGAAATAAATACTTAAATACATAGAAAACATCCGAGACTCAGCACTACAGGAGCAAATACTCGTGCTCATCACACAAATATCTGCCCTTACCGGGATTTGAACCCGGGACCGCTGGCTTCGGAGGCAGGGTTACTTCCAACTAGGCCAACGTGTCGTCAATTACAATATTTCTCAGTCAACATTGAGTGGGATTGTATTCAGATATGAATTTTTCGTTACATTATCTTCTAAGCTTCAATGCTTAGGCCAAATTTAACTATGTTCCCCCATTTTCCAATAAGTATGCGCTCTGATGTTCCGAACACATTGTTTAATTAACAAACTTTAAGTAGGTAAGTACCTAAGTACCTACCATGTTTTGGCTGAAATATTAGGTACAAAAATACACTATAACTTGGCAAATTGACCAACAGTTATTGTCTTGTTTATACACAACCAATTTATAGCAATTCAAATATCGAAAGTTGAAGAGCCAAGAAGTTATTATGTGTCTCAGTTGTTAATTAGATACCTGTGCTACTGATTGTTATTTGATAATTAGCCAATTATTCCGATTATAATAACGTATTAAGTTTGCGGGGAAAATATCGTAGCATTATCGCCAAAGATTGTGATTATCATGTTGCATAGAAGGTAAGGTGCGTTTTATAGGTAGGTACCTAATTCCAGTTCTATTTTGCTTACCACATACCTTGTTGATGCTAGATTGAAAGTTACATTCATTACCGTTTGTACGGAAATACATAAAACATACATACATTTCTACTTCGATTATTAAATATCATTTATAACCCATACAAGTAACGCCATCTGTAAGTAGCTGTCGAAGAGCATTAACTGTCACCAAGATTGTAATAGGTTTATGGTGGAGTATAACATTTCTCCAGCTAAAAAAACCGTTTCATAACTATTTCCACTTCGATTTTTCAGCCATTACACTAATAACCTGATTTATAACTGATACAACTAACGCCATCTGTAGCTGTCAGAGTGTATTAAATTTTACCAAAATTCTAATACGTAATCATAATTATCATGAAGCTTATCTCTCCCGCTAAAAAAACTGTTTCATAAGTACTTATTTGCACTTTGGATTTTCTATCATTCGACTAATAATAGCATTTAAGCCCGATACTAGTAACGCCATCTGTAGCTGTTAAGTGGAACTAAATATTTAATGTGCATTTTCTTTCCTTTTTTCTCTGTTTACAGCATATCTTAAATTCTTAATATATCCCTACAAATAAACTACATATGAAGCCGGGTTCAAAAAAATAACTGGTGAATAAACCCATTGTCGCCAGTAAATTTAGCTACTTATAACAGGTTGTTTCAAAAATCACGATAGGTTTTTCCACAGAATATTTTATTCCATGTTCCGTAGGTTTTTCAGATGGCTGGTTGCCCATACAACTGCAAGCACTGCACCCGATATTTTTTTAATTGTTTATGCATAGCAGAAATAACGGTGACGACGGTGTGCATTTCTAGATATACTTACCTCTGTCTAAATAACATGTTTTAAGTAATTCTTAGGTAGTTTTGGTATTTATTACATTATAAATAGAATATTAAACAATCTGAGAAATTCTGGAAAAGGGCCGAATCGACTCGATGTATGAATGTGGAAGAAGCAAAAGAGATTTGTCAGGATCGTAAGCAGGTGGAAAGAAGTGGCCTCTGCCTCTGCGTGATAGCAACAATATATCCATACTAATAAATAAATGTAAAAGTAACTCGGTCGTCTGTCTGTTTGTTAAGCTTTCACGGATAAACCGCTGAACCAATTTAGATGAAATTTGGCGTGAAGTTAGTTTGAGTCCGGGGGAAGGATATAGGATACTTTTAACCCCGGAAAATTGGACAGTTCCCGAGGGAAGAGGGAAAAACGACGTCTACGCGTATGGAGTCGCGGGCAAAAGCTAGTACCTTTATATTTGCAACATAAACGATTTTTTAACGTGAGTATCTATATGCGTGAAAACAGTTTTAAAATAATACACATTTAAAAGAAGTAAGCACTTAATTCACTCTCTAGATGTACAAAACTCAAATAGCTGACGTATTCTTAACAGCTCCCAACCTTAAGTGGATCTGGGCTGGACATATTATACGAAAATATGCATAATAATGCACAATGTCAAGTGATACGAACAATCACCAAGTTATTGGAATTCCGATATTAACCCCCCGATATATTATTAGAATGAATGCTTCCTATTTCGCGTAACAGGGGTCCTTAACCTCAGCCCCCATATCTTACATTCAATCTATCGAAGTAGCATTATCACGATTTATTGAAGGCGATAGATGCAATTAAGTAAGTGGCGTTTGCAAACAAGTTATTATTAGATTAGTTGTTACATATTATAAGATAACTTGCAGGGGTTATATGCCTAGATTTAGATTTTGCATTCGCTTTCGTGACTAAATCTCACGTAAATGCCCGATTTTTTTAATAATTTCTGAAAGTTTGTATTTTAGCATCTCAACGGTGACTGAAATTCTCACGCTCATGATATCAAATACGAGTGCCCCTACCCAGCTGGTCCAAAACGAGATCATCGTGGGACTCACATTAATATAACATATTTTTTTTCACACCACCTGCTCGACAATGCCAAATTACATATCATGCAAACCTCACGCAAACCAACTCATTAAAGCCCTTGGCTTTAGCCGGGGTGTAATGTCGTACTGAATCTCATTATAACTCGCTGGGTTGTAATATTTTCACTTTTCATAGTTCTTATTACAATGCCCTTAAAGTCTAATTTCGTAATAAAAGATCAACTCATACTCGAAGGCCGGGCGCGGCGCCGCCGCCACCGCCGCGCGTTTTCTAAAATCGAGCTGGCCACGGCAAGCTGAATGGAACACATTTGAAATTAAGTGAAGAATGAAGTCACTATAGTCTTCTTCTCAGCAATCATAGTCTTGTCCGAAGCGCTATCTAGTAGCCATATACGCCTCTTTCGTCCAACTTATTACTCATGAACCAAGTGTAAAAGGGATAGGGCATTCGAAGTTTCGAATTAATTGCTTCGTAACCTACCATGCCACGTCGCAAGAGAGAATAACATCCCACGTGCAACCTTCGCAGTGGATGCACGTTTACATTGGCGTCACGTGACTGTCACCGACAGCAGCGGGGTTAACCGAGATTTTACGAGATTCACAGATAGCTCGGATTATCGAGTAGTAGGTGGTTTTAGATGAGTTGGCGGGGATATTTCTACAAGTAGGGTTTTTTTTTAAACCAAACCGACTGCAATAAAAATATCGACTGAAAAGCGGAAAACAAGCTCAAAAATCTATAGAAAATTTTAAGAGAAATGTACTTGTATAACTTGAATATCGGAAAAGGTGTTACAAGGGTTGTCCCTTTGCTAACAGGGCAAATGTTTAATTTTTGAAGAATATGCTTTCAGAGCTTGTTTTTCGCTTTTTAGTTACATTTTTACTGCAATTGAGTTTTTTTTTTATGATTAACTTTATTTATTTAATCTTCATTGCACAAAAGAATACACTTAATATACAAAAGGCGAACTTAATGCCGTAAGGCAATCTCGACTATGATTTACCTGTCACAAAAATAGCATCAAAGTGTTATATACCTTGACTTCACACTACAGTGCAACTTTTTCTAAATTAAATTTACACAAATCTGATCATGTTTTTACTATATATGTTTGTTGTATTGCAGTGTGTTTTTGTCAAATAAATGTTATGAATTTGATATATCCTTACTAATATTATAAATGTGAAATCGTGGATGTTTGTTACGCTTTCACACAAAAACTACTTGACGAATCATCATGAAACTTTGTACACAAATTCTGGGAGGTACTAGAAGTAACATAAGATACTTTAAATTAAAAAAAAATATTTTTTACAAAAAAAAAAGCAGCGTGCGAGGCGCCTCTGGCGGGTCGCTAGTAATGTATACATATGGGCATTTGGAATGGGTTATTTTATGAGCTTTCATTTCAGACCTGTATTGTTATTTTTGCAGACGTCATGTCGAAATGTAATTTCGACAATTAAGACTAATCGAATTATGACACCCCACCCCATATGTTACAATCTGTCAAGCCATTTAGGCTGCAGGGGGCCGGTAATAGACTTACATAAATACTTACCATCACCCACACTGTTAACTGTCCATCGGTAGACCTTATTCCTTTTGTAATAAGGTCCACCGATGTACAGTTCAGAGTGTTACAATACAATACAATACAAATACTCTTTATTGAACACCAAAAATAAAAAAATAAAAACAGAACATGGAACAGTACATTTAAATCATAGGTGTACAACAGGCGGTCTTACCGCTAAATAGCGATCTCTTCCAGACAACCTGCTGTGTGCTGTGTGTTGCTTTTTGTAAGTAGATAAAAACATGCGCTCGCTCTGGGTCTCAGATTCCACTTACCATCGGGTGGCCAGAGTGCTCGTGCCTTCTCTTCGTCAAAAAAACCCTAATTCGAGCAGTCGGGTTAAAAGCCGGAATCCCACTCAGAAGCGGCTCTAGACCGTGTAGTGCCCGTGTGCCATCAATATACCCTGACGCCCTATCTATAGGCTCTTAAAGAGCGCCGGCGCCGCAAGCGACGCATGCTCTTTGCAGAAATTCCCACTTTGGCGCCACGCGTATCAATTGTTTAGGTGTCACTGACTGACGTCATTTCGTAGGTGGCTGTTGGAATATCTTAGGAGTATCTGTAAACATTTTGATTAGAAGCGAATTTATACCTACGTGAACCGTGACCGCTATGGATAAAAAAGTTGTTCAGTAAGTAATTCGCACGGGCACTTTACCACGTTAAAATTCTACCAGCGCTTCCCAAGAGGAGACTGCTGTGTGTATGTCACGCAGACTTGACGTATTTGACACTAACTATGAGTTAACTCTAAAGACCCTTTTAGAATGATTGAAGATACTTACAACATTTAATTACTTTGTTCTAAACAATTTTTTTTATTTTTTTTTGCAATATTTTAAAATCTAATGTGCCACGTAGTTTCTATACGTGTACCTAACAATATGCCGAAGTTATCGTAAATCAAAAAAAACACGGTGTATACAACATAAAAATACATTCTAAAAAACGTTTCTTGTACTTCTTTCTTAATTACTTGACTTTCTTTTCAAAAAAATAGTTTGGAAATCCGCCGCAATTTAAGAATAACTGTCAAAAAGATACTCGTAGTTCTTTAAAGTTAGAACGGACGAAGGGACATGCTGACAGCGTGGACATGTCCAAACCCTAAAAAATCATCTCATATTCGATTTTGAATAGGTAATGCAAGTCGGTTATACAGCGCAGCGTTATTAAGCACAAAGCGTTATTCGAACACACCAAACAAACCCTCACCCTAAACAAGAAAATCCGTCACCGAGCAACCATGAGGCATTCCGAGCATGAAGCAAAAAGTGTTTGATTCGTTTAATAAAAGAAAACTTCGATGTTAATTGTCTAGATAAAACAGTATAGGTAATTTTATAAATTAAACTTAACTAGCTGCCAACCCGAAGAGGTTTACGCTATAAGTAGCCAGTACAATACTCGTACTCTAGGGACAACGATATAATACTTAGATGTTAACACTAAATCCTCTTCAAATAAAATATTAGCTTTATTATGGTCAAATCCAATAGTATAATAATTTACGACTTCTTATTTTTTGCGCAACGCTTCCTGAAAGTCCCTGAATCTTTTTTCTATTCCCGCCAAAGGCGCCGACGGCGTAAGAGATAAACTGTGGCGCTACTGAGCTGCCTAATATTCTTTTCAGCCAGCGTTGGCCAGGATAAAGGAGGTCGTCATTATTGCAAACTTAATTAGGACCGAATGAAATACATTACAGTGATATTGTACAATACATTAATCAATCAAATATTATACAACAAAGACTCCCGCCGCGCCTGTCTGTGTGTATGTTTGCGATGATCTCAAAAACAACTCAACGGATTTTAATGCGCACATCCATTTCAGCCGTTGGTGTCGTAAAATAGTTTTTTTATGGCATTGAGAAGGCGAGTGAGCACAGAGGCTGAGATCTTAATTTTTTTCTGGTACCGTACCTACACGTAACGTAGTGATGTTTTTTTTTCTCGTCTACCCTAAAGTGTGGGGTGTCGTTGGATATGTCTATCAAAAAAAAATATTTTTTCAATCAAGGGGTCCGTTTATGAAATATTAAGCTTTAAAGCGCAAATTTTTGTTAGAGTTAAGTGTCCCAACCCTCTAGGTACAGCCAAAACTACAAATACTACTAAACATCTGATTATTTTTTAAATGAAAGCGCATATTATTATAATGAATTTAAAAGGAAAATTATCACGAATAAGTAGACATCATTGGTTCTTGAGATTCAGGCGATTAAAGTGTTTATACCTACTAAAATCATCTAAGACGGCACCAAATGATTTTAAATAGAAAATTAGTTATTACTTGTCGATTTTTATGTTTGTAGTTACTTAACGGCTTCGGAACCCTACACTGAGCATAGTCCGAAATGCTCTTGCCAGGTTTTTTAATTTTTACCGACTAAAACATTTTTCTGTTCGGTTTTCCCGCGCATCGAACCGCCGCCATCTTGCGGCGTCCCTGCCCTTATCCATGACGTCACGGGCTAAGGTCGGGTCCAAAGGTCGCGCCGAGGTCGGCCGCACCTCTGCGCGCTTTCAATGTTACGATATTCGGGGGCTTTGTTTGGTTTTTACGCTTTCAGTATTGAACTGGGATTTTATGACGGCTGTACGATAGCAGAAATTTAAAAGTAATTATTTTTGTTTTTAATACCATCGATAGGTCATTATTTTTAACCCCCGACGCAAAAAGAGGGGTGTTATGAGTTTGATTTGTAAGTGTTTGTGTGTGTGTGTGTGTGTCTTTCTATCTGGGACACCGTAGCTCTTCAATGGATGAACCGATTTGAATGCAGTAATGCAGTAAATGAAACAATATAAAATACCCCAGCTACTTAGCGGTCTCCGACGTGTCAGTGTTCAATTAACTACCTACTTATCAAACAGTCAGTCCTTACTCCTACGCGACGACGCTTGGATCAAAATATTAATACCTTCTTATAATTAAACTTATATGGCCACTACTTATGATTTTTATTTTTTTAGAGGACTTTTTACAGACTGTTTTGAGTCGGGGGTTTTTAAATTTCAAATTTTTACCAATACTGTAAATTTTACATCGCATTTTTACTATACATAGTGTGAAAGAGGTTACGTTAGAGAATTTATTCCACTTTGGTTTACTCATACATCATACAATTGTCAAGGGAACGAAAGCTGTCATAACTTTAGCGATATAATTATGATATACAAACAAGGTGGGGGGGGCTTGGGTAATACAATCTTTCACGACCTGGCCTCTTCCTTATTTAAACTAGGTTAGAAACTATAAAGTTATGCTGATCGATATGGACCCGTGCTAGCCAATATTGGACCTAAATGGAATATTAATAACTACAAAATCAATAAAATGCCTCCATTATAATGTCAAATCCTACTTTTACATAGCCGATAACTTCTGAACGGCTTACTCGATTTGTACCAAACCTAGTTAAAAACCACCTTAATTTAACTAGTCTTCTATTAAAAAAAACTGCGTCCAAATCGGCCCATCCGTTTAGGAGCTACGATGCCACATACAGACATACAGATACATGTTAAAGCAGCTGTGCTGCGAGGGTGTGAAAGCTACCAGTTTCCACCAAAGGCCCTAACCAAGATGCTTACGCTAACTAGCGTTTCTATTCGTTTGGTTTTTAAACCAATCGCTTCACTGGTAGATCACGTGACTTCGTATTAGTGACAATATAAAATCTAGTAAGCGTACGCATCTTGACTAGGGCCTCAAACCTCAGTGTTATGCTACGTTTTTTTTATGGCATTGAGAAAGTAAACGAGCACTCAGGCCACCTGATGGTAAGTGGAAACTGTGACCCATAGACATTCGCATTCATAAGACTGCAATACTAAGACTGCAAATGCGTTGCCAACCCTGAGGACTAAGATGGAATGCCTCTATGCTAGTTATTTCACCGGCTGTCTTATCCCCAAACCGGAACACAACAATGCGAACACTGCTGGGCCTCTATTCAGGTGCGTTAAAACGATATCGTATTTGACGTGTTTCCGTATTGTCAACGTTTTGATAACTCTTATGTCATTTACAATAATGGCGACTGTGCACAAGGTCCTACCACCCGCAAAATGTATGTGAACCGTCGAATATGTTTAATGGATATGAAACGCATCCATAGCAACGTACCATAACTATGGTAGAACGGTATCCAATACTCCTGCAAGGCTAGCACAAGACGGCGCGCAAGTTATGTCGCCCTACCAGTCTTTTTCCTGGGGGTGATTCTCTCTACACAGCGCTGCGTCGATCTCGAAGATGAAGTTTTATCCGGCAAGTTTAAGAAGTCGCGTCGGAGCGTACAAAACACATTTTAGCGCGTGCCTTCTCAATTAGGCAGCAGGCAGGAGAGAATCACGCCCCTGACCGTTCCAATTAGACAATGACGGGTAGTCTATCTCACCGTCATGTGCTTACGGCAGGGTTTTAAAGTATACCTCATACCAAAACAGGAAATAAACGTTATGTAAACAAATGTTACAGACTGTTACAAACTCCAAGAAAGTTTTAAAGTCAACAGAATGAGGCCGTGGAAGTAATCTTGTACGGGATCATTTATTTACCGCCGCTAGGGTCGAGGCATCGCCCACGTAGTGGGTAGCTCTCATGCGGCAGCGTAGCCCGAGCGCTGAAGCGGCTTTAGGGTATGTCGTTGGACTCCAATAAATAAATATCAGGGGACAATATATAACCGTGGCCGGGTTAGAATAGTGCCACTCCATGTCTTCCCGTGGCTGTCGCAAGAGGCGACTAGGGGAATGAAGGCTTGTAGTACTGCACGATGGGCTTCCAAGTCTTGCAACGCGTCTCTAATACACTAGTAAAATTCATGGCCTGATCGTGCAAAATGTGGTTACAGTGTAGTGGTGGTAGGACGCTGTGCCGGGTCCGTCCGGATCGCTACCACCATCTTATACATTAACCACCCGCCAAGCAACTGTGTTCGCTTTGTTGTGTTCCGGTGTGGGGATAAGACAACCAGTGAAATTACTAGCATAGAGGCATCCCATCTTAGTCCTCAGGATTGGCAACGCATTTGAGGTCTTAGGATGAAAAATTGCGAATAAAAATGTCTATGTGTCTCAGATTCCACTTACCATCAGTTAGCCTGAGTGCTCGTGTGCCTTCTCGTTATCATAAAAAAACAGAATTTTAATGAAATCATTTTAGAGTTGTTGGTATTTTAGGGCTGGGATTCTACAAGATAATAACGATATCGTTTCTGACCTGTTTCCGTATTGTCAACGTTTTGATAACTCTTATGTCATTGATAATAATGGCGACCGAGTTAAAAACGATGCTAAAACACGTCAAACACGATATATTTTTAGCGCAGTAGAATAGAGGCCCTGTAGCTCTGCGTGCGCCGCCACTTAGGTATAAAGTCGACCGTATTTCTATTTAGTAGTACTTTTAAAAAGCTTTTAAGCTGTTATTTTAAATATTGGTCAGGGTAATCTAATATATAAAATTCTCGTGTCACGGTGTACGTTATTGAACTCCTCCGAAACGGCTGGACCGATTTTAATAAAATTTTGTGTGTATATCGGGTAGGTCTGAGAATCGGCCAACATCAATTTTTCATACCCCTAAGAGATGTAAAAAAAAAAAGCAGCGGGCGAAGCCGCTGGCGGATCGCTAGTTTAAATATAAAAGAATGCCAAATTACAGCTTTGTAGCCTAAACCGCGGACAAACGGAAATGTCAAAACTAGAGTTCCTTGTTGACTGCGGAAACCTTTAAAAACAGCGCCCCAAGTTCCCAACAACATAACTCAATAACCTTCGGCTCTCAGCTCACAGAGCTAAGCTCCAACTGTAGGGGTGTTTCCACGATCACCTAACGTGGGAAGCTGTATTACTTTATATTTAGCTAACATTGTGGATCTATTGTTCGTCCCACGATTCGAGGTTGGTTTTACGCACGAGGGCGTGGAGGCTGGCGTCTGTCCAGGGTATTACGACGTTAAGTGGATGAGACTTCAATCCTAAGGCCGCTATGGCGTTGCCTAAGATGGAATATGCTAGTGAGTTCACAGGTTGTGGTGTCCTCACACCGGAATACAACAATGCGAAATGCTGCTGGGTAGGTTGAAGGATGAGATAGTAGCGATCCGGATGGACCCTGTACCAGTTCCTACCACTAAAGTTATTCACTTTATCGGTATTATACACCGTCAATTCCATTCTCAGTGAACATTCCATTGTAGGTATTCCACAGCCCTCGAGCGCACTAACGTATTCCTCAGCCCATTCTGATAACATAATTGTATCATAACATTCAAAGGAAAATAAAAAAATGCTTCTCTTTTCCTAAAAAGACTATCTTGCTCTCCCTTTCTCTCTTCCCAACTGGACTATTATAGCGTAAAATACCACTGTCCCATCGCATATCTAAGCTCAATCAGAAACATACTTGCACACACTCACACACACACATCTCGTCGCCTGCTAGCCCTACTGAAAAACCGCGTCAAATTACTACCCTATCTTACCACCATTGTAAATAATTAATAATTGTAAGTTATCGTTTGTACTGTTTTTATACATATTTAAATTTTGCCATAATTATGCCATTTTATGTGTAACAGGAAGTGGTTCTATTTTCTTTTCGAATAACAACATACTAAATTTTATATATTTTTTATAGGCTTTATAGCCATGAAAGACAAACGAGCAGAACCATCTGATGGTAAGTTGCCATCGTTCATAAACACCTTTTTAAGCCGCACGCCTTCTACGGAAACCTATTAATTACAACATTGTTTTTTTTTTTTTAGCCGACTGTTCAAGGATAGAATAATGTCGGTATGTATGGTAATGTTACGAACAGGGTGATATCTTGGTATCCACGTCAGAGCTTTATTCTACTAAGGTAAAACCATATTGCTCTTGACATATTGTTTTTTTGATGACACGTTGGTCTAGTTGGGAGTGACCCTGCCTCCGAAGCCAGCGGTCTTGGGTTCAAATCCCGGTAACGGCAGATATTTGTGTGATGAGTGCGAATATTTGTTCCTGAGTCTTGGATGTTTTCTATGTATTTAAGTATGTATTTCTCTATATAAGTATGTTTATCGTTGTCTAGTACCCATAGTACAAGCCTAGAGCTTAGTTTGGGACAAGGTCAATTTGTGTGAGATTTTCCTCTGATATTTATTTTTATTTTAACTCCGCCACCATTACATTAGTAAATGAGACCTATCGTAACGTTGACTATAATATAAATTGATTATTTGTGACCTCTTGTGTACAATAACATTATCATTTCAATCAAAATAAAAACAAATTATTTTTACTTAGGCCTTTCTTATGAATCTCCACGAATGATCGTATTTTTTATAATCAAATCCATTCATCTAAACTATGTTCCCTAAACTTGTACGCTTACACTATTGACGTCATATAAGATAAAACCTGGAGATTTTAATTTTATGACCTACTTAAAATTGCAAGACCTATGTTAAATTCTGTTCCCAATGAACTCTGTGACAATCGCCAGAAGTCCCAAATTACTTTAGCAGACTTTTGGGTTCCACAAGCGAAATACCACATTTTACACATGCGAAATATGAATCTTGTTGTTATTTAACATCTATGCTTCTATGGACTACAAAATGGGTCTGTTTAAATAGTATACTAGATACACATTTAGTGCCAATCCCTGAATTCCATTCAAATTAACCTTGAATCCCAGCTATAGGCATGTTAGAACCTTCTGAACGCGTTCATACCGCACTATAGACAAATTACTGCAAGCTTGCGGTCTTTGTGTGTAGTAGTGAAGGAAACACTTCATGATTCAGAACAACATTGCCGCACACATGTAACATTTGATCGATTATCATTTAATCGTACACACTTACAGACAAGTGCGAACGCAAGGTTAAAATGATTTCGATATACCCGCAGCGGCCATTCAAGCTTCTAGTAAACACGCCACTGCGTCGATCGATGCGCGAATGTCAAGTTGAAGGGTGCCCGAGGGGGTGGAGTGAAGGGGGCTGCTGACGTCAGACTCCCACGCTGCCTGGGTAGGGGGGAGTGACGTTATTCAGGGCAAATTGTTGACAACGCGAAGATGGAAGAGGCCAATATTGTGGTGTATGATGATTTGGCGTAGGGGGGTATCATGTGAAATTACGCTGGTTCTATGTTTATATTGTATATTTATGGTAAGCGATATATAGCGTTATTGTATAGAAATACTTGTAACAGAGGGCATGCAAATTCAAATCTTGGTTAACAGCCTAACCCTAAAAGATTCAGAACGCTAAGCTACCGATTTTCGAAAATCAAGAAAATTTTGAATCAGATTGCGACGACTGCTTGTGGCAGCTCTATACATTTTTAGGTCAATAGAAAACAGTAACGTTTACAGTTTTTCTTGGATAGGCCTACTCGTATGATAATGTAAAGGTTCCTTTAAGCTTTTTAGTGTGTGACAAAGTTGAAAACAAGATGTCTGATTGTTGTTCGGTTCTCGCAGACACTTCAAAAGTTCGAACGTATTCTTAAATAACCACTTCTTTATTTTTATTTACTAGCAGGATAGGATAGGCTTTGATTTCATATTAAATTTTGAATTTCCACTAGGATTTTACTAATCTAGAATCAAGAGTCACGTCAGCCATTTATTTTCCTTATTCAAAATCACATTTGACGTAAACAGTGTCCATAGGTTTCGAAGATCTTAATTCAACATTTTCATTTGTCTAATGTCTAATTTCTTTCACTATGGAATTGCAACGCCAACGCTTCTCTACTGCGTAGTTAGTTCGCCCCAGCTTGTACACCCCTTCGTTACATCTATAGGTACGTAACGACCCCGGAATATACGTAACAGGCTTCCAGAAATATTGTAGTAAGAACTGCGAAATAAGTGACAAATCATTTAAAAATCAGGGACAATCTCGCACAAATTGACCTAGTCCCAAACTAAGCTCTAGGCTTGAACTATGGGTGTGTACAAGACAACGATAAACATAAATTAATAGAGAAATACATACTTAAATATATATAGAAACCATCCAAGACTCAGGAACAAATATTCGCGCTCATCACACAAATATCTGCCCTAGAAGCTCCAATGATGTATATAGTTAGTTCTTCAGCAATTAAGGTATGTAGATTGGAGCGTTTTAAATGGCTTATAACCATTTGTTTTTTAGGCAGACGAGCATGCGGCTCTCCTGATAGTAAGTGATCACCGTGACCCATGGATACCTGAAATACACAGGGGGTTAAAGGTGCGCTGCCGGCCTTATAAGAAAGTGTTGGCTCGTTTCTTGAAGGTTGCCATTTTGTATCGGTCCGGAAATACCATTGCAGGCAATTGATTCCACAGTGCAGTCGTACTGACTCGATGAGTGGGTCATACACAGATTTAGGTTACCGTCTTTCCTGTGGACACACCGAAGGTTACCGTTTTTAAGGCCTAATTTTCTGGCTAAGCCCATTCCCGCATAAACACCGTCAGGCCTGCTTTAGACCTATCATATAAAAACATAACTTATATGCACACAAGCTCTTAACTATTGACCACAGGAGAGATAAATTTTGTTTTTAAGAGTGTGTATGACCCGACTAGGTTTCTATGTGTTACTATTCCAAGTTTTTGATCATTTGAATTCCTTTTGTTACTATATCGAACTTAGGTCAAACGTATTACTTAGCTATCAAAACCCAACAACTTCAAAGAAAAAACAGGTAAGCCATTATTTTCCCTGTAAATGTCAAATGCCAACTTTAGACATAAACCATTCATCTTTATTTTATTTAAGAGTAAGTTTAGATGCGGATTGAAATGAAGCTAAATCAAGCTACGCAATGTGATATACCGATTTTAATTACTAGAGTGTAACCATTACCGTCTGGTTCATAAATCGTTGATGACGTCATCAGCCTGGTCTCAAACATCGCGAATAGTTTGTTAGAGCCGTATTATAAACGTATCCAAGTGATATGCAGGTATCAAAACTAGTTAAAAATGTTTTTTTTTTAGGTTATAAGCTATTTAAAGTTTTTTTTGTTATAATTAGGTCAAGCTAGGTTCATACCATGTCCTGTGAGGGTCGTAGTCGCATGCGCAAGTAGATCCTCCGGCCCTCGCCAGCAACGGCGTCGTGGAGGGAGAGTTGCTAGGTTTTTAAGAGGATTGTGAAGGAGTAATCCATACAAATTTAGTTCCGGGCGATAACGTTTTTCACCCCTAAATCTAATCCGATTTCCACGATTTTTTAATATGTTGTAGATGTTATGAAAAACTAGGTCTGTGCGTTTTTGCTTTTGTTTTTTCAATTTCCAATTTCCGTACAGACCTAGTTTTTCATAATACCTACAACATATTCAAAAATCGTAAAAATCGGACAACGTTTAAGGGGGGAAAAACGTTATCGCATTTTGTGAGGTTTTTTTTTGCTTCACAGTCCTCTTAAGGTTGGCGCACACATAACCGCTCGGCAACGGACCGGCAACGCCTCGCCTCATTTAGCTAAGGCAAGGCGATGCCGTTACGGTGCTGATTTCAGAAAGAAAGAAACACAAAGCATTTTTCAGTGTATATTGTGTATGGAGGCCGAAAATGAAACACCAAAATAGATTTAAACTCTCGCGTCCGCGTGTCATAGAACAAAATGGTGAAACTAGTATTTATGAGGTTATGGTTTGGAAGATTTCTTCCGCGAGTGCCCTCTAAAGACTTATTTACGGCATAATAGGGCAAGGGAATTAACTTTATGGCGTTGCTATGCACTTCGTGACTTAAATTAACATTACAAATGTATACAGACAGTTGATAGTAACACGATTATTTTTCAGATGTGTAGGTTTACTCACGATGTTTTCCGTCAACGAAAATGCCGTGGATTATAGGTACATTACTGAATATAATATAAAATATGAAACATATTATAAATTTATAAAATGTGTCGTGTCGTCTACACACACAGTGACACAAACACCACCTAAGTGCAAACAGAAAGTACAAATTATTAAAAGAGTAAATTAGATGAGAGAGATGTCTCATAAAAATAATACTGATCGCCTCGAGTTGAGGCAGTGCCATGCCGCGCCGGTCCGTTGCCGAGCGGTTATGTCTGCGTCAACCTTTAGAGGGTGTTCCTTCCGCTCTCGCTTGGTGAGTCCCACATAACCGCTCTGGGTCCCCCCGGAATCATGTAAAAATAGGTGAATATTATGTAAATATATGCAAAATCTAATAATAAAGTTCGGACGGATGTTCTAAATTATGAAAATTAGGGTTTTTCGATCTATTCAGCATAAATTACTCTTTGAAATTATGTAATCTACCCTAATTTTAGTCTAAGCATAGGTAACTACTAAGTATAGGTATATTTTAATAAAAGTGTATTAAAATAAACAGATTAATTTGTTTAGAATCCTTAAGTACTTCTAAAAGCCTGGGTCTAATCCTGGCTCGGTATTAAATTTGCGTTATTACCAATCTTGTAGGAGGATTATTCTTTCTGCGTTCCAGCCTACGTCGCCATTTTAGCAAATCCGCCCAAGCCGTAAGCTTTAGGCGTTTCTATTTTCGTACTGCGCAATAGTGTTTTGATCATCTATGAGTAAACAAGGTAAAGCGTAATTTTATGTTTACTGAACCTTTTTATTAAAAAAAGACAATAGTAAGCAAATAAATTAATAGTCATCAATAAGAAATCTTACACAAATTGGTATAGCCCCAAACTAAATTATAGGCTTGTGGTATAGAGACTAGATAACTTCATAAATATTTATAATATAAATGTAGATAAAACGCAGATAAATGAATGCCTTTTCACAAAAAATCCTCAAACAAATATTATTGATTACACTGAAAAATCACAAACCTCAACAGTTTCTGTCAAAACTTAAATTTTTGAGGCAGTCTTTTACTGTCCACTGTACTTTCTGCTGATTGAGACCATACTATCGAATCCAAACTCAGTGGGTCTACGTTAATTACAGTGATCCTGTCGCCACTTTCCAACTCCATCATCTGATCAGATTATAGATATTAAAATATTCCATTGTCATCGTGTAAACATATGCATTCTACATTTCAACCCATCATGAACTGGGTGGTTATTAAGACCTAGCTATGCAGTTCATTTTACGGTGAGCGTAAAGGACAGAGCTATGGCAGTTGTCTGCCTGTCCTTTTCTCTGAGCTGAGAAAATTGACTTGCAAGATTTGGCACAAAAAAAACTTCTAATTTAAAAATAAATAAAACTGCGTTCTAAATTTGAAATATCTGTCAGTTTACACTCGTACCGCCGGCTGTATCGAGCGAGGGCGGCGTAGGGGCGCGCGGGGCATGAATGGTGTTGACGTCAGAGAGCTTGGGGAGGGGGCGGCTCAGGGAGGTGGGGGCCACATTGCCTTGAACTTGCATCGATTTGCGCGAACTTGCACTTGGGATGCAGCGGTGACTCTTGACATTAAGCGAGGGGTTCACTAAAAGGGCATCTGGGTTTGCTGCGACCAAATGAGATCTTTTGTTTTGTGTGGGTTCTAAAGAAATTTGCGGTTTCCCGTGTGGTTACCGGGTTAGAATAGTGCCACTCCTTGTCTTCCCGTGGATGTCGTAAGAGGCGACTAAGGGAATAAGGGCTTGTAGTACTGTTAGGCGATGGACTTGCAACCTGTCACTAATACACTGGTAAACATCTTAGCCTGATTATGCAAAATGTGGTTAAAGAATTATCAACAAGTTTTTTAGAGTTGTTGGTAATGCTGTAGCTCTGCCTACCCCATTCTGGGAATTAAGGCGTGACTTTATGTATGTATGAATCTTAATTAGGAAGCGTATTGTGTATTTTCTGTTGCTGGATTAGTGAAGATTTCACGTCACCTGAGGGTTGAGAATACTTAGCAACATTCAGTCATGAGGAAAGTCTAAATTTCGGTAATCCATCTCTCTCGTTCGTTATTGTAAGATATAGAATGAGCGTATCTTCTCAATTTCATTTTTAAAGTAGAGCAAAGCCTGTCCCGCCTACGAGACTTGTGGTTCTGGGTTTATTAAAGGGGAAACAATAGGGAACATGCATGAAAATCTGGATTGAGTTTCGTTGATACGATTTTG
This sequence comes from Acleris holmiana, assembly GCA_949316455.1. Taxonomy (NCBI): domain Eukaryota; kingdom Metazoa; phylum Arthropoda; class Insecta; order Lepidoptera; family Tortricidae; genus Acleris; species Acleris holmiana. The sequence goes on along the minus strand of OX438763.1, from coordinate 3,826,437 downwards.
GAGAGAATGTAAAAAAGCATATGTAATACACTAAGTTTTGACCAGTGCCCTCACCATGACTTGCAATTACCATCTGCTCTGTACCTCATTGTATTGTTATACTAGAGTGGGAGGGACAGAGCATTCGACTTGCTAGAACGGTAATGACAATTCATGGTAAGGGTACCGTTTATTAAAAACAGAATCAATTTTTTTTTAAATTCTATAACTTCTTAATGTTTACATTGTTTTTTTCGGCATTCTTATTTTACTTACGTTAGGTATATTTAATTAAACGACACAAACTTCTTTACAAGGCCCTTATAATTTAAACATGGAACAACAGCTGTGACGTCATTCCTGTCGTCGATTTTGTCGTTTTTTTGGCAGGGGGTCTGAACTATGTTTTTTAAACGTTCATATCTAATGCCCAAATTATACAGATATTCCTCTCTTTCCAGAGAACGTAAGGAAAAACAATATGCATGCTCCCTATTGTGTGATGAGTGTTTGTGTCTGATTCTTGGAAGTTTTCTACGTAAGTACGTATTTATTTATTTATTTAATAGGCATAGTTACAAGTTACAAACTTAACAAGAGCAAACATGATAAAAATTAAAATTTTAGTTTGCAACTCAATTACAACTACGCACGGCATTTTCCTGAAGCAGCCGTAAAGATTCATGCAACTTAAAGTAACATGCAAAACTACTTAACAAGAGACAAAGAAATAAAGTGTAAAATTAGGATTAAGAATTATTTAAATGGCTACACATAGAACTCTCGGAGGGAATCTTTACGAGAGTATATGGTTTATCGAAACGCACGAGAATGTCATCACATACATTTTGAGCGATAGAAAAGAAAAACGTTAGGAGCGTTTGCATATTGGCTAGGGCCCCTGTGCTGTGGCTAGCGAAACCAAACTTTGACTTGAATATGCGATCGCATGGTACGCAGGAGTCATCTGTGCTTAAATGTATTATAGTATTTATAGTGAATAAATAGTAAGCCTATAAACTAGTTTTTTTTTTTTTAAGGAGACGGCACACGAGCACTCAGGACACCTGATATGATTCTCAAGACTATAATCCTAAGACCTCAAATTCGTTGCCAACCCTGAGGACTAAGATGGAATGCCTCTATGCGGTTGTCTTATCCCCACACCGGAACACAGCAATTCGAACACCGTTGCTTGGCAGGTGGTTAATGGATAAGATGGTGGCTTAGGTCGATTCGTGTAAGATGTCTGCGTGTAATAATAATTCCACTAAGTAGCACTTACGACAAACGTGTGATAGTTAAGTATTTTTCCGTTCCATTGAAACTTCCACAATAACGTAATCAGTTTTGGTGCCCAATGACGCCCCAGCATGTCAAAGATTCATACACTAGTTAGGTGTTGGCGGTGAACGCGTCAAGAGTCACTTAATCTGTGTCATATCATTTACGTTAGCACGTAGTATGTAATGTAATCAATAACAGGTGACACATTATATGTACCTAGTAGGATATGTTGGGAGAAAAGTCTAGACGTTCTGAGGCGCCAAGCCGTCTCCCGTCATACTAGGATAACATAGTCGACGTGTATTATGAAACCTTAAAAAAACAGACCAAGTGAGACTTTGTCTCGAGCAACAAGGTTTCTGCTCCTACGTCGTATTTGGAAACATACAATACACAATTTATTGTACATATCCTTAAATATTTAAAGATGATTGCAATAAAATTGATATTCATAAAAATTTATATTAATATTGTATGTATGTAACAAAGTAAAAAACATAACTGAAACAAAGGTATGTGTAAAGGCGAACTTATCCTTTATTTATCGTTACTCGTTTAAAGCAAAAAGATGTTTTAGACTGATATAAAAAGCCCCTCGAATGTTGCTTGCTCGCTTCGCTCGCTCTCTGCTACATAACCGCATTCAGAAACTCTAGTCAGAAGATGGTTCATGAAAATTAGGGGCTGGTCCTGTTGGAATGAGTTATAATTTGTTATACGCATATAAATTTTAATATTGTTACTTTTATTTAAGAGGTGATCTCATGACGGACTTGGGAGGTGGCACTAAGACCCCCACTGTTCGTAAGAGGATTGTGAAGCAATGCTTCAATCGCGTAGCTGTCACAAATAATCCATACAAATTTAGCTCCGGGCGATAACGTTTCTCACCCCCTAAATCTAGTCCGATTTCCACTATTTTTGAATATGTTGTAGATATTACGGAAGACTAGGTCTGTACGTTTCCGCTTTTTTATTTTTTTTATTTTTATAAATATTTTCGTGGAAAGAACAACGTACAGACATAGTTTTTTAACCCCCGACGCAAAAAGAGGGGTGTTATAAGTTTGACGTGTAAGTATGTGTGTGTGTCTGTCTGTGGCACCGTAGCTCTTAAATGGGTGAACCGATTTGAATGCGGTTTTTTTTAAATGAATGCAGGTTTCTTAGCGCTGGTTCTTAGACATGTTTTTATCAAAATGGCTTCAGCCGTTTTTGAGATATTAACCTTTTAGAGGGTAAAAGCCACCAAAATAACGGCGACACATCTCTATACGGCGGGGGACCGCTAAGTAAATGAAATAACATAAAATACCCCGGCTACTTAACGGTCCCCGACGTGTCAGTTTAGTTAGTGTCAGTGTTCAGTTAACTATCTACTTATCAAACAATCAGCCCTTAGGGCCAATAATTATTATTTTTTACTTTTTAGAGGTTTTTTACAGACTTTTTATTTAGTCGGGGGTATTTAAATTTCTAATATATTTTTCTATTATAATATCTACAACATCTTCAAAAGTAGTAATCGGACAACGTTTAAGGAGATAACATTGTTATCGCATTTTATATGGAAATTGTTTGCTTCACAGTTCTCTTAAGGGTGCCTTTCCACTAGAGATGTGTTGTGCAGCTATGATACACACGAAGACACTGTTAACTGACCACCCCTAGACTTTAATACTTTGCGATAAGGTTTATGTTCGTTTGTAAATGTACAGTTAACAGTGTCTTCGACTGTACGAGGATGTGAAAGCAACCAGTTTCCCATAACTATGCTGTGCGGACCAATGAATATGATTGGTGGATATTAAACGCATCCGTAGCAACGTATTGCACACTCTGGTGGAAAGGCATCGTAAACCCACACAACTATAATCCTAGCCTGCAACAATGGTCCAATTTGCATCCTTAAAATATGACAGCTTACTGCTATTACTACGGTATATAAATATATTGTTAAGAGGCCGTACACGAAATTTTGCCACGCTAACTCACTCAATTAAATTATGTATGAAACTTTTCCGTTGTGACACGAAAATTTGCCACACGTTTGTAGGGATATTTTTCGTGTCACAGTAATTGTTGTTTGTACGCTTAAGGGTGAAATGACATCTATCAGCACCGATTCGCATTTTGTCTATAGAAAATAGCTACTTTGTATGAGGATGCGTACGCATCTTCTACTTTCGTATGCGTACGCATCTTCATAAATAACAGACTTTTGTTTAGACAAAATGAGAATCGGTGCTGATAATTAGTTATTACATGTTGATTTTTATGTTTGTAGAACTTATCGGCTTCGGAACCCTTCACTGAGCATGGTCCTAAATGCTCTTGCCCGGTTTTTGTTAGACTGGTTTTGCTTTCCTCAAAGCCTTATCCACGTCAGAAACTAGGCCACCCGCTCAGTCATAACATACAACAGTGACCAAAACTGAGCGATGACTACAACGAAGTCTGTCGTCACGCGGTCGTCAGTGGCTGACGAAATTATGACGAACATAAACGCTTTAGTAGTAAACATACACGCTGATAAGATAATGGAATTGATTTGTGGTGGGAAATACAAGTATCTGAAAGTAATTATCATTTTATTATAGTGTTATTTATGACTTTTTTGCCGTTGTATTCTTGGAGGACGATGCTATTATTTGAATTGTCTATTTATTATTCAATGAATTATTCTTAGAGATGGGAGATGTATGAATGAGCCAGAGATGGCGTGGTCTATATGCGTTGTGTCAGCCATCCGCCGCTTAACGCTGTCAGAGTCACCTTCATACAAAGACGTTATAGGAGGGATAAAAAACAAAAAAAAAATGCATGCATTTCGTGACGACGGCACGTTAGCTTACGTCAATAATTTTAATCAATTTTGACCTGTTTTAGAAAATCGCTAAAAATTTTAAAACATTTCGTCGAGGCCGCTGGCCATTAGATAGGTGTTTTAAAATGTAATCAATGTTATAATATATGTTATATTTATACTTGGATGATCGTAGTTATGAAATAAGAGCATCAATTCTACATAATGTAGGTACTTTTCCTATTACTTGGAAACATGCTTCATTTATGCTTGCATTGACTCAACTCATTATGTCAATATTTGAAATTACATTACGACATTTAGTAATTTACTATCATTATCGAGCCGAAATGCCACGCAAGATGAAATTACGTTCATGGATAGATAATTATGCGGGATATATAGGTCAAGGTGATTTTTTTTTGCAAAAAATGTAATACCAAAATGTTAGGAAAAAAAATAAAGAATACAAACAGTTCATTTTTATTTTTAAACGACATTAAATAGAGGAGGAGGTTCTCAATTCGTCGGGGGTTTTTTAATGTATGTTCCCGGATTACACAAAGATCGCTAGACCGATTTGTTTTTTTTAGAAATAAAGTGTAGTGTAATACTTTCTGGTTGGTCCCATTTCTAGCACGTCAAGATCTGATGATGGAATCATGGAGAAATCAAGGAGAACTCTTCAAATATTGCACCATTATCTCGTATCTGCTCCCAATGCAATGACATGGGGATGTTTTCGTCATTTTTGTTGGTGGGTCTGTAGTGTTTGTATAATTAATTGCTCGCTTTTGGATAATTGAAAATAGTTACTTATGAGTATACTCTGTAATACAATATTTTGAAATAAGCTGCAACTTTAAATTGCAAAGTCACATTTAATATATGTTGTGTCCACATATAGCAGAATGTACACTTTTGTATTGTTATCTCTAGTGCAATGCTCTTTATATTTGTTTTGTGTAACATTCAGTTTTGTAGCCCTAAAAAAAATATATTACCTAGGGTGATGGCACCAGTGTTGGACACTTTAAGCTGACAGGCACCAATGATGGACAAAATGCTCTTAATTCAAAGATCATAAGGTTATAAATTGATTGTTGCAAAACAAATGAATAACCTTTATCTTCTGTAAAATAAGAGTCAAGTGTCCGTCATTGGACCTTGTTCATTACTGGTTCGACCACCCTAATATAAATATTCGTGGACGACATTACAGATTATGATCACTAAAAGGTATGACATTAAATAAATTTAAATAAAAACTTCAAAAAGCAAAAATGATATATAGGTTAGTCCAACTGAAGTCCGACTTTTGTGAGTGAGAATTTGAAACTACCAGCAAAGAAATAAACTTCAAATATGACACATAACATTACGCCTTTATTCCCAAAGTGGGGTAGGCAGAGCTACAGAAATACCAAACATCTCTAAAAAGACTTGCTTTTAATTCTGTTTCCACATTTTGCACAATCAGGCCAAGAAGTTTACTAGTGTATTAGTGACAGGTTGCAAGCCCATCGCCTAATAGTACTACAAGCCCTTTATTTCCTTAGTCGCCTCGTACGACATCCACGGGAAGACATGGAGTGGCACTATTCTAACCCGGCAACCACACGGGATAAAGTTCAAAAATAAAACATAAAAAAATTAATGAGTATAGATACTCATTAAAATATAGTTTGAACCAAATAGCCTTCATTATGTACCTACGAGTACCTTCTACGGGTGTCACGAGGTTAAATATAGTTCTTACAAGATGTTTCACAACTACCTTTGTAAACCGAACTTAGATAAGCAAGTAAAGCAGCCTAATAAGATACATAATTGAAGTGTATTCTTGGATAAAAAACTTTTTGCTAAAAAAATTGTGAAGAGCGAGATGTTTACTGCGATCGAAGGCCGGTGCGCCCGCGCATCGTACGCGTGATTCGTGTCACGTACACCCTGGATGGGAAATGTTACAAATTACAAAAGATTATAAGCTATTTAAACACTAGCTTTTGCCCGTGACTTCGTCTGTATAGGATTATAAATTGATTACACCTCAAAAAAATTTTCAAATTCAAAAACATATTTTGCCACATCACAGGACACTAAATTACAGTTTTAGATAGGTAGTCATTAAAAAATAATTAAATTACACCATACATTCATTTCACATCCATCCATCTCACAATCATACAATCCTAACATCAAAAATAAAAACAATACAAAACAAAGAAAAACTGAGTCTGACTTAACATTGTGGTCGCAAAAGGCTCAGGCTCAGCTGTGCCACGATTTGTAAAAGCCGCAGCGCTGATTTTCTGCTAAGCTATAAGTCCTCCCATCCTTTCGTGGCTATTTACAGAAACAGTGTTTTTTTTCGGCATTAAAGTTAGGCTATGTCGGCTATGTCGGGTATGTAGGCTATTCAGGGTTAAAAGCCATGGTTTTCCGACATCAACGTTCTCAAGAGCAGAAAACGGGTCACTTTCTATTGATATTCAGTACTAACTGAGTTGATATTCTACATGGTAAGAGTGGTGTTGTCTTTGACGTGTTTCAGTTTTGTCAACGTTTTTATAAGTAACTTTTATGTACGTACTGACAGTAACGGCGGGCGAGTTAAAAACGATACTGAAGCACGTCAAACGCAATATCGTTTTTAACTCAGTAGAATAGAAGCCTTTATGGCGTCGCAATTAAACATCTTCCTTTGTTATTTAATTAAATAAAGATACCTCGTAGAGTAATGTATAGGTAGTAATGTTTCCCTTGTAACTCGCTAAAATGTCACAGCTGTGTGAGCTGAGCGTAGTCTGAACATCAGTGCTTTGCAGCTGACCCAGCTCGCAGCATGCTGAGACATGAGCCTGTTGTTGCAGAACAATGTATTGTATACCTATACTGTGTGGCAATGCCGTGTATTTTTCTTTTATGTGACAGTAAATCTTTTTTTATTTCATTTATTTACTATTTTTTACCAAGTGACCCCTTTTGTATTAGTCTCATTTATTCCAGGGAGTGTCGTAAATGTAGCCAATAATTGACCATATCTGAGGCTTAGTCAAGACTCGTAACGCTTAAGTGGCTGGCGATTTTCTAAAATCGACAAAAGTTATGCGACTAACGTAAGTTGCAGTGTGATTCTTAAACACCACTTGTATTTTAGCTCGTCGACGAGCTATTCGCCCAAGCGCACGTCCATCGTTTCTTCTATTGGCTACGTTTCACGGCGATAGACGAAACGATGGACGAACGGAGGCTTGTCACACATTACCCTAATTAAGCCTCTTCTTTACTACTTATTTACCCCCTTACAAAATTACTCGTGAAGCTTTTACGGCACTATTTGAATAAACAAAACTAAAACATATCAATTTCACCACCAAGATGGTTTTAATCATTTTATAATTGTAAACTAAGTATTGACAATTCCATATCCCAAAAAGTAAAAGCGTTACTAGCGCTCACAGACTATAGCGGATTAATTTGTAATTTCTGTTCGTCTCACATTGGCATTCACCGAATTCTCATACCGAAATTGTGTTCGTCTTTCAGTTCGCATTCGTCGAACAACTGTCATTATTTGGTCATTCCTTCTGTCAGTTAACAGGCTGATGACAGATCGCTCGACCGCTTATGTCAACTCCATATAGGGATAGAAAACAGAAACGTTAACGGCGTTTGCATCATAGCTACGCCCTCATGGCTCTTTTACACGTTGGTGAAATGAAATACCTCTAATCAATTCGGTTCCTCGTGAGATCCAGTGTGCTATAGGACAAACATAATGAAGGCAATTTAGTTTTAACCATATTGCAGTGAGAATAAAGTTCATTTTTATTTGTTACAAAGTTGAAAATGACATTTAGGAGCACAGGTAATTGAATTCTATTTTCTTGCAATTCGATTCAAATTCCCACTTACAATTATCTTCCTGTTTTTAGTATGGTGGGCGTGACGAGGTTGAGATGGGTGTAAGGGACAGAGCTATAGCAGTTACACAGCTCTATTTGCCACATGCGACTGATAAAAAGCACGTGATGCTGAATTAATTATCATTTTGAATGAATATTGTACCTAACAGTCGTATCAAAATACAAACTTGACATTGTTTACAAACGCGAAAACGAGTAGGTATAAGCAGTTAATTATTACATAACTATGACGTAATTTGTTTTTAAATTGGGTGCACTTATACTCATGCTTAAATCTGTTTTAGGCTAAGTCAAATGTATAAAAATAGATCTAAACAACATTTTAAATAATAATAACAATAATAGTTCCTTGTTATTGTTCCAAATTAGTCTGCACCACCTACTGTGTAAATTGTTTTAACTTGACACTTTATCCCTTCTAAGGTTGTCTGGAAGAGATCGCTAATTAGCGATAAGACCGCCTGTTGTTTACCTGGGTCTTCTAAATTGTGCAAATTCTTTGTAATGTTTTTGTTTGGTGGACAATGAATTGTTTTGTATTGTATTGTAAATTGGAAAGTCACTGTCAGATCCCTGTCAACTTTCGCCTATTATTTACTCTCTATCAATTATTATTTACTTCAAAACTGTTTATCTTCTACCTATTTTTCTTAAAATAATAAAAAAAAAAATTGATTTTCACATCCATCCCTTTTATTTGATATGTCACAGGATATTTAACATTCAGTTTTGTTTCAATTTTCCTCTCAAAAGTGGCTTCCATGTTTAAAATTGTTTTATTTAGGTAACGTCTTTGAGACACTGATTAAGATATGTGTACCAAATTTTAAATCAACCGGTCCAGAGGTTTTAGAGCAAATTAGCGGTGACAAACGAACAGACAAATACGCGAGAGATGCTATAAGGGTTCCGTTATTTCCTTTAGAGGAAGGGAACCTTGAAAAAGGTACTGAAAGATGTGAAAGCCGTGCAGATAATCTTACAGATGTCAGCCATGTCAGGCCTGGCGAACTTCGATCTTTGACTAAACCGCTGACCTAGTTGGTAGTGACCCTGCCTTCGAAGGGTTCAAATCCTGGTAAGGGCAGATATTTGTGTGATGAGCACGAGTATTTGTTCCTGAGTCTTGGATGTTTTCCATGTATTTTAGTATATATTTCTCTATATAAGTAAGTTTATGGTTGTCTAGAACCCATAGTACAAGCCTAGAGCTTAGTTTGGGACTAGGTTAATTTGTGACATCTAATATTATTTTTAAGAGGTACGAAGCTACAAGTATAATGGCTTGCATCTCTGAAGGTGACTTGCCGTTTACGTGACTGATAGAAAGGGAATCAGAGAGTAGCCAAACGTTGTTTTGTTACAAATACTTTAGTAGGTACATTCAGCAGCAGAAGGTTTTTTCAGCTCACAGTTATCTAGACACGCTCTTATTCTAATGGCAATAGAGTCGTGTCGTTTGGGCTCTTCGATTATCCAACTATATTTCTGATCAATAAATTTTTGGACCTTATTAAGTTATTACAAAGCGATTAGGTAAAGAAATGGATACATATCTTTGTAGTCGACTCTACTTATAGATGGCTTTTCTGCTACACTGCGAAAAAGCGTCGCATCCCTGATGCACAGATTACGGGGCAGGCTGAACAGCATACTGAGTTTTATGGTAAAGAGGTTTCAAGGCTCGTTCCAGAAGCATTGGAGTTTGCCAAAAATATCTTGACGTGACGTAGAGTTGGTAACAAAGGAAAACATAGGTAAATAGTGGGCATACATTTATTTTGGTGCCATTCAAGTAAGGACCACTGAAAACCAGCGCTGTGTCTTAGCATGGCATAATGATGAGTGACTCCCTGTTTGACATGATTTGGCATTGGCATTGGAATCTTTTATTATTTAAGCTTCTAACCTTTATACTTGTGTCCAAATATGTGTCGAATAAACTATATTTCTATATTTCTTTCTTTCAAACACCTCTCTTCTCTTGTAACTTTTTCACAGTCTGTTCAAATTGTTTGAACTATTAAAGCTCTGTTGTTTCATCAGGCTCAGGCTGGGATTCTACACGGTAGTAACGATATCGTCTCTTATATCATTTACAATAATGGCGACCGAGTCATAAACGATTCTAAATAACGCCAAACGCGATATTGTTATAACACAGGGCCTCTATTCATCTGCGTTATAACGATATCGTTTTTGACCTGTTTCCGTATTGTCAACGTTTTGATAACTCTTATGTAATTTACAATAATGGCGACTGTGACATAAACGATTCTTAAACGTGTTAAGCACGATATCGTTTTAACGCACCTTAATAGAGGCCCTGTAGAATAGAGGCCCTGGGCTGGGATTCTACAAGGTAATAACGATACCGTCTTTGACGTGTTTCCGTATTGTCAACGTTTTGATAACTCTTATGTCATTTACAATAATGGCGAACTGTGACATAAACGATTCTAAAACACGTCAAACGCGATACGTTATAACGCAGTTGAATAGAGGCCCTGTAGTTACCTCAACTACTTAATTGTTAAAATTCTTAAAAAGAAACGAAAATTTGTCCAATTTCCTTGAGACTTAACCATTAGTTACGATTTATATCAATTAGTTAGTTTAAGTACTGATCAAACAACAGGCCCTTAGTCCTCTCGTTTTTGTACTATCCATATAAAACGATAAAAATAATATTAATTTGCAAGTGTTCTGGAAAATTCAGGTGTTAACTACGATTGATCAGTGACAAGCTGTAACTGTTATCAGATTTGACAAGGTCCCGGGCGTGGCGTGATAACGGCCGCTCCCCTGTTGCCTGCAGTGATCACAAGGCCATCAGCATTATCAGGACTGCCGAAGGAAACCTTGGGGAGTGACGCACTTTAATTTTATCGGCTGACTAGGCAACTGCTCTAAACTTTTTTATGGAAAAAAGCAGGGGTGCGGGCGGGTCAGAGGGTGACAATTCAGCATACATTGCAGGTCAGCGAGCTCCTTTCCGTCCAACCGCCTCACTTTTGTGGACACATTTTTGAACAATTGGGCGCATGTTTAGATGCGCGCTTTTGGATATTTGTTAGATGTCCGATAAATTTAGATACCTAACCAGAAACGAAGCAGCTGCAGCGTCTTCCACAACTTCGTGACCACGAAAGTGATCCAGAACATACGCCCAAATAATGACCCTCCTAATGTATCTATGGTCCGGAAAGTAGCGAGCCTTGGCGAGTCCTGCTAAAATACGAGTCAGGCAACCATTTCCGCCAAGGCATATATAATGCTTTTCTCAAACAGTGCTAGCAAATGATGTGACAGAATTTAGTTTTGAAAACTACACGTACTGACATATTTTCACAACGACCCGCTGCCCAGTGCTGCACCCACCTTTTATTAAACTGGGTGCATGGGATTTTTTCGTGGTCTTTTTGATTTTATAGACATAAGAGATCATTTTTGCATAAAATATCGCAGCGGACGGAAAAAATTAGGCACTTTCCGTCATCTATTGTGTAGATTATTTAATGTTAGGTTAGGTTAGTTTATTACTACAGTTAAAAAAAAACAATACAATACAATACAATACAATACAAATACTCTTTATTGAACACCAAAAATAAAAAATAAAAACAGAACATGGAACAGTACATTTAAATCATAGGTATACAACAGGCGGTCTTACCGCTAAATAGCGATCTCTTCCAGACAACCTTGTAAGAGAAATAACTGAGGACACATATTCATGGCAGGGGGTGTAAACTAATTCGTTTAGAACTCAAACTAAATAACTACACGAAACAATTAAATTAAAAAACGATTGTAATAACCGTTTTCTATCAAACAACACACTCAAATTAAAATTCTTTATTGATACAGTTGATGTGTAGATATGACAGCGATACATTAAACTACAGAATGATTATTCCACTCGATATAGACCGGAAAAGGCTTCAGGGCCGAAATTCTACATGGTAAGAACGATATCGCCTTTGAAATGTTTTCGTATTATCAACGTTTTGATGACTCTTATGTCATGGACAGTAATGGCGGTTGAGTTATAAACGATTCTAAAACACGTCAAACGCGATATCGTTATAACGCAGTAGAATAGAGGCCGTGTTCATAGCTAAAAGATGGTTGACGAACAAGCTTTTTTTTTCTTAACCCTTCTCCTTTTTCTTCATACACCAAAAATCCAACTAAACATTAAACTCAAAATAAAATGCGATTTTCGGAATGCTCTGTTTGATTATTTGTTAATTTCCTACTTTTTTGATAAACGATATGTACCTACCATTTTTTCCTTACTTCTCGGAATATCATATTCGAAAAACATGATATTCGCAAAACATGATATTAGTAAAACATGATATTCGCAATACACGATATTCGCAAAACCTGATATTCGCAAAACATGATATTTGCAAATAGTGGAATTAGGTTACAGAATCGTAGGTAATCGTAGGAGTAGAATCTCGGCCGTGCAACATTAAATTAATCGCAAGTGATGGTGTGGCTTTTGAGAAAAGAGTAGGCTTGTTGTTTGAAGCCAAAGTTGTATGGGTTTGTGTCGTTCTAAACAGACACTCTCGCTCTCTATAGAGAGAAGGTTAGAATTGATTTACAGTTAATAAGTACATACATACATAACATCACGCCTTTATTCCCAGAGTGGGGTAGGCAGAGCTCCAGAAATATACAAACAAGTCTAAAAAAGAGTTGTTGGTAATTCTGTAACCACATTTTGCATCAGGCTACGATGTTTACTAGTGTATTAGTGACAGGTTGCAAGCCCATCACAGTTAATAAGTATTTTCAATTTAAGCCGAGACGGAGATGGCGGGACGACTTGGACGCATTCCTCAGCAACTGGTCGGAAGAGGCACCAAATAGGCACTCATGGAGATCCAGGGGTGACGCCTATGCCCAGCAGTAGGACGCTCAAATAGCTAGAGAAAAAAAAATATCTTCTGCGTTCCAAAGATATCCCCATCGCATTCGTTTTATCATTTCGTTTTTTTTTTGCTTAAGTACCTTGACCCACCTTAGAACGGTGTCACAGTGACATTATAAAACAATTTCTTTGACACTTCTTATGACTTGGATCGTAACGTCACTGTAACACAGTTTTATGGTGGGTGGGTCCATTGGTCTGTTAGTACCTATATTCATTCAAAAACCGTTTCAAGGAATAAATTACAGTTCGCATTTAATTGTCAGATTTCTTTATTTCAACCATTGATTTCTTTCTAACCATAAAAAACTAAGTTAAATTCATTTTCAAGCATTTTTTTTTTCGGAACAGTTTAAATCAAATCACTTTTCAAATTTCAAGACTATTTCAAAATTTGGCGTTTAATATATAAAAATATTAAGGGTTAAATGGTCTAAAATTAGGGTAGGTAAATATTTCAGATGTATCCCAATGGACTTAACGATAGTTAGGGACCGAACAATAATCTAGCCATTATTTTGGTGACATTGATCCACGTATGTTTTTCCATCACGCGGGCTGCGCATGGGCAACCCAACGGTTCGTCACTGATACAGACTGATAGAGTCATCATAATATTTGATAACAGCTGATAACATTCAATAATGCTTGTTCAAAATGTTTAGAAGGCGGATAGATTTGGTTATTTTGTGTTGTAATCTGACATTTTGTTACGTGTGATTAAGTGTGGAAATGTTTAATGTTTCTGGGGATATAGACTAGACTATAAAATGCCCACGACTTTGGACGCGTGTAATTAGTTTCCCACTACTCCCTTTGGAGGTGGATTTTTCGAGTTCCGTCGTCAACAAGGAACCCGTCTGTCCGTAATTTAACTCAGAGACTAGGTACACACGAAGACACTGTTAACTGACCACCCGTAGACTTTAATACGTTGCGATAAGGTTTATGTTCGTTTGCTTATGTACAGTTAACAGTGTCTTCGACTGTACTACAAGACTCCAATTTGTCATAATACATTTACATTATAGCGATAAAGTTTTAAAATACACTCGCGGTCAAATAATACGGGGCTGAGTGCGTTTTTCATACAAATGAGGCTATTTAAACCTTGGTTCCTAGCCAGGGGTTTTTTTGAGTGAGGTTTAGTAGTGAATACTCGGAGGTTGAAGAGGAGATCCAAACTTTTTAAGATACATAACTGATCGCACAATCAGTTGTTAACTGCGAGAAAGTTTGGGTCAGCATTTGGATTTCCTTACATTTGCCGCCAAGCAACAGTGTTCGCTTTGTTGTGTTCCGGTGTGGGGATAAGACAACCGGTGCAATTACTAGCATAGAGGCATTCCATCTTAGTCCTCAGGGTTGGCAACGCATTTGAGGTCTTAGGATTATAGTCTTGAGAATTCCAATGTCTATGGGTCTCAGATTCCACTTACCATCAGGTGGCCTGAGTGCTCGTGTGCCTTCTCCTTTACATAAAAAAATAATAAAAAAAATGCCCTTTTAGATGTTTTTCTGAACATGTACGATTCCAGCGTTAACCGCAGATTCAATCAGTTGGGTATCCTTGGCGCTCTGGAAGTCCTGTATCGATGCTCGGGGATTTCAGCAAAAGCATCCCGGGGCCAGGAACCAAGGCTTTGAAATAGCCTCTTTAGTATGAAAAACGCACTCTCAACCAACCAATTATTTGACCGCGAGAGTATATTATTATATCTCAACGAAAAGCGTCAATGTTGCGGCGTCAGTAGCGTTACACACACGCTGCCGTAAATTTCGCACGTTTATTTCGAGAGTGACACTATGCAAAAAAGGATCTCATTCAATAGTAAATTATTTTTAACCGCAATAATGTCACTATTGAAATGGTTTCGCTTTTAGTTTAGTATCACTCTCGAAATTAACATTTGATTTATTTAACAACTTCTACTATCGCTTTATCCAGGCGACACTAACGTGGCGTCACTAGCGTCAGTGTCACTTGCTCCCATAATCCTAAATTTAAAAATAGAACATTACTTTGTGTATTTGAAGCACGCTCAACACAAGGGTTCATTGTGAAATAGAAATTTAATAACATATTCAGTGAGCCGTAGCCGCGTAGGCGCTCGTAGCCGCAAGCTACGGAGCCTCTACGCGTTTGATGCGAACATTTTAACGTAATTTCAATAACGAATTGTATGTATAACAAGGGTTACATTCTACTTGTAAAAACAATATTGCTTGAAGAACAAAAGAATGAAAATGAAATGCGTTTATTGCCACACGAATGGACAAATACTCGCGTCTCTTTTTAACTTGACACTTGTTGAAAACAATACAGGGCCTCTATTCTACAGCGCTGTAATGAAATCACGATTGACGTATTTTAGAATCGTTTACTTCACAGTCGCCATAATTGTCCTGGGCTGGGATTCCTCACGATAATAACGATATCGTCTTTGACGTGTTTCCGTATTGTCAACGTTATGATAACTCTTATGTCATTTACAATAATCGCGGCTGAGTCATAAACGATTCTAAAACACGCAAACGCGATATCGTTTGAACATAGTAGAATAGAGGCCCTGAGGATTACCATGTAATGCCTAAGCAATTTAATTTAGGATGAGTATAAAGGACAGAGCTATAGCAGTAATATAGCTTTGTTTCGTTCTCTCACCGTAAACTTATTTGCTTAACCATGTCATAGTAGGGTCATACACAGATTAGGTTACGGTCTTTTCTGTGGACACACCTTTTTAAGACCTAATTTTCTGGCTAAGCCCATTCCCGCAAAAACTCCGTCAGGACTGCTTTAGACTTATCATATAAAAATATAACTTATATGCACACAAGCTATTTAACTATTGACCACAGGAGAGACAACTTTTGTTTTTAAGAGTGTGTATGACCCGGTAATCTCCCTGGGCCTCTGTTATACAGCGTAAAAACGATATTGCGTTTGACGTGATTTAGTAGGTTCTCTGCCTTTTCACTGACAAATACATCGTTTCACAACCTATTCATTTGCTAACCCTCTTTTTTTTCTGTAACTACAAATATTTCAGGTTTTTTATAAAGCTAACACTGCACTGTGTGGTTGCCAGGTTAGAATAGTGCCACTCTATGTCTTCCCGTGGATGTCGTAAGAGGCGACTAAGGGAATAAGAGCTTGTAGTATTGTTAGGCGATGGGTTTGCAACCTGTCACTAATACACTAGTAAACTTCTTGGCCTGATTGTGCAAAATGTGGTTAAAGAATTATCAACAAGTCTTTTTATAGTTGTTGGTATTTCTGTAGCTCTGCCTACCCCACTCTGGGAATAAAGGCGTGATGTTATGTATGTATGTAACCTAACCTAATTCTACACGATAGTCATGAAATAAATCCAGAATTATTTACAGTTTCGGAAATAAACGCGGGTTGTCAAATGATGTGTTTGTGAAATGAATCATTTGTGAAACTTTGGATATGAAATGATAGGATCTCGTTTTAGTATTGTATATAGAAAAATACATACTCATAGAACACAACACACAAATATCCCTTACCGGGATTTGAACCCAGGACCGCTAGCTTCCTAGGCAGGGTCACTGCCAACTAGGCCAACGTGTCGTCAATATTTTAAAACATTTAAGGTACCCTTTACGCTAAAAGGTCGATGTATTTATGTTTTTGTTTACAGCTGACGTAGGGTTTATCGTCTATTTTCGGCCCTTGGCCTATATCCGATAGCGACATGTTTAAATAAAGATTGGAGGTTAAAACCGTAAAGAAGACTTTGACAGTGACAACAACACCATTAAAAACATCTGGTGTATTTTACTGGGACTTTATACTACTAGGTATAACGATATAATAAGCCTTTATTTAACTTACTGCTGGGATTCTACACGGTAATAACGATATCGACTTTGACGTTTCCGTATTGTCAACGTTTTGATAACTCTTATGTCATTTACAATAATGGCGACGACAGTGACATACACGATTTTAAAACACGTGAAAGACACACGTATGTTTGTAAGTTGTCTGCTTCAAATCTTGTAAGTCAATTTTGAAACAGTTCCGTTAATAGAATGGGCTGAAATTTGAACCACAAATGTAAACCCGATGACAATGCAATATTATGGTGTCTAAGAGCTGATCTGATGCTGGAGTCGGAAGGTGGCGACAGGATCTCCGCTATACTTAGCATAGACCCACCGTGTTGGGACGCATTAGTTTGGTCTTAGCAGATAATGTCTTTGCAAAAAAAAGTACAGGTGGCAACAAAAACTTTTTCCAAAACTGCAATTTTTCACCGGAAGTTATTGCTTGTGTTATGCGATCGTATTGTTTTTAACTTGGCTTTTAAGAGCTATCATAACGTTGAAAATATGATTAACATGTCAAAGCAATATGATTATACCGAGCAGAAATCCTATTAATACGTTGCGAAATTTATTGCTCCTATTACAGGCAACACCCGGTATGTGACGTGATAGGTATAGAGACTTTCGAGTGAACGGAAACGAGTTGAATGACATGCCAGCTTCTCTTGACCTCTGGGTTCGTGAGAAGCTCGTGGCTACCCGTATCACGCGTACTGGTCAGCAGGTGGCTTGAACTGTCATGTAGATAAGAGTTGCTAGGCGTGGACTATGAGGACAGGGGTCAGGTTAGACGGGTTCGTTCGTACGACTCGTGCTGTTAGCCTAATCTCTTAATTACAACTCGCATTTTAAGTATGTCAAGGAATCAAATACCAACGTGTTTTGAAATATGAATGAGATTTCTTTCATTACTCTAAATTATAAATTAAAAGTGAAACTATGACTAATTAATTTAATTAGAGAAAAATTAAACCTAATTAAAACTAAACTTCGTCCTCAATCACGCCCCAACGGCTGAACAAATCTGGATGAAAGGAACAGAGATAGAATAGTCTGAAATAGCACATAGGCCACCTTTCATTCCGAAATGTATAAATCACTTTTCCCGTGGGTTGGCAAAATTAGGAATTCTATGCCACTGAAGCAAAAGAAGCAGAAGCTAGTACTAAATAAAGAACTAAAAACCGGGCAAGAGCATGTCGGACCATGCACAGTGTAGGGTTCCGAAGCCGTTAAGTGCTACAAACATAAACAAACATCATAAAAGTAATTACTAACTTACTAGTGCCGTCTTACGGCCGAACCCTATATTCAAACCGCAGATAGATAAGGCTTACTTCGGGTTGAAATTTGACATTTGCCCATACAAAATGTGTCAAATTTTAATCCGAAGTAAGGCTACAGGGCCTCTATTCAGGTGCGTTAAAACGATATCGTGTTAGACATGTTTAAGAATCGTTTATGTCACAGTCACTATTATTGTAAGTGACATAAGAGTTATAAAAACGTTGACAATACGGAAACACGTCAAATACGATATCGTTATTACCGTGTAGAATCCCAGCCCTGGTCGCGGTTTGAATATAGGGTTCGGCCGTTAGATGAGTTTGACAAGTAATGACTACTTTTCTATTTAAAGTCATTTGGTGCCGTCTTAGATGATTTTAGTAGGTATAAACACTTTAATTCGCCTTTATCTCAAGAACCAATGATGTGTACTTAGCCGTGATAGTTTTCCTTATAAATTCGTCATATGTGCTTTCATTTAAGATTTTTTTCTGATTTTTAGTATTTGGGGGGGTACACTTGACTCTAACAAAAAGGGTAGACGAGAAAACAAAACATCCCCAAGTTACGTGTAGGAGAGGCACACTAAAAAAAATTTTTGTGCTATTGTACCACTTTGTTGGCGTAATTTAATAATAATATCACGGGACAATGTCACACAAATTGACCTAGTCCCAAACTAAGCTCTAGGCTTGAACTATGGGTACTAGACAACGATAAACAAACTTATATAGAGAAATACATACTTAAATACATAGAAAACATCCAAGACTCAGGAACAAATATTCGCGCTCATCACACAAATATCTGCCCTTACCGGGATTTGAACCCAGGACCGCTGGCTTCGGAGGCAGGGTCACTCCCAACTAGGCCACCGTGTCGTCATATTATAGACTTCTCTTTTGCTTCACCATGCTAAGTACTTCCTTATTCGTCTTTATTTGAAACCAGTTAATTCCTGTGTGACACTGAACCCTAAGTTGATGCGGACTTTATACTCGCAGGGTTTATTACATCGACTTATGCCTGTTTGGTCCTCACGCAATTTTTGCCGCATACCTCGACCCAGCCCATGGCAAAGGCCGTTGCCCTGTACAGCCCTGAGTGACGTATGTAATCCCATTGTTAATGTTGCCCTCTTTGTGGCTATTTCGGTCAGTCAGTTGTCGTTGGGCTATTGACTTCGACCTTATTACAAGCTTTTATTTTACTTTAACGTGCTGGTTTATCAGTATGTTTAGTTTTGAACCAGTTTCAATGATTGGAATGGGCTAAAATTGCAATAAGTAAGCCAATTCAATGGGAGATAACAAGGATCCAAGGTTGAATCAGAGAATTGGTTGGATTTTCGATTTGCAATTGATGGCTGTGCAAGTGAGAGAACAGGTTACCATGATATGGCTAAACAGTTCAGTTTAGGACCAGTGTGAGGGACGGAGGTAGCAGTTAATGGCTGTCTTTTTCACTGTAGTCAACAAAACTGACTGAAATATTAAACTTTTGGCAGGAACTTATTTTTATTCAATGCTACTGAATCTAATATGTTTATCGTCAATATATGCATTTTCATGTATTAAAAATTATAAATAAATAAATATCAAGGGAACGTATCACACAAATTGACCTAGTCCCAAACTAAGCTCTAGGCTTGTACCATGGGTACTAGACCACGATAAACATACTTATACAGAGAAATACATACTTAAATACATAGAAAATATCCAAGACTCGGGAGCAAATATCGCGCCCACCACACAAATGTCTACCCTTACCAGGATTTGGACCCAGGACCGCTGGCTATGGAGGCAAGGTCACTCCCAACTCGGCTAACGTGGCGTGTGTGTACGCTATCTTTATAGTTAGGACGTAGGCTAGTGAAATATCTAAAGTAGATTTCATTTGGCTTTTTAGAGTTTGGAATAATTTGCATTAAAACCACCAAGCAAACCCCCTGATAATCCTTACAGACTCCAATAAACCTGAAGAGCTGAAGACGCGGACCGAGACAGCGATGGCCCAGTTTTATAAAGAGTCCACGTTGCATAGGAGTGGGACTTATAGACAGTCTTGCTTGTCCATATAGAGTTTCGGAAAAATCCAAATACTGCTGCCTCATGTGATGGTTGCCACTCGAGCATATTGTAGTTTCTTCTGTCATCAACAAAGAGTGTAATGTCTTTTTCGATAAGATATAATGTTTTCGATCTACAAAAGCTTCGGTTGCCAGTCAAATTTTCGTTGCACGGTTGCGATAATGTACGTAAAATGAAGCAGTTAAACATAAAATTGTATTTCGAAGAAATTACCAAGGTTTCACACTGTCTTGTTCCTGATAGTTATGGTCGTGCAGTATTAAATTCATATTACATTTGGTTCAGGACCAATCTATTCCGGGCTCACCATAAGTCGATAATTATATTTAAAACCAAGAAAATTAGGTCTAAAAGTTTCGAGAGCAGGAACATTTAGAAGAGAGACCACTTTTGATTCTGTGTCTGTGGTTTCTCCGTCCGTCCGTCCGTCCGCAGCCTGAAAGCTGTTATTTGGCATGAATATACAATATATCAGTCACTTGAAAATAACATTTTTTTATTCTATTTTGATAGTACTCTGAACATTATAACATCTATAACTACTGTTTTCCGTCGACCTACTCGTCGCGGGGGCGATTCTGGTCGAGCGATACGAACCGGTACTCACTGGCCGGTTATCTCGGATCGAGACCCCCGCCCCTGATAGTAGCCCCCCAGAACATTATAACGATACGTACAATCTTTAAGCGTACTGTGCGTATTGATAACAACTAAACGAATATTGTGCAATTTATTCATTAGGTGGCGAAAATGTCTCCATGCAATACAAGTTCGGATTTCCTCTGGAAAAGGGTCAGCTAAGTAAACGAAATTGTTTCATAAAATACATTAGTAGGTATTTACAAAGGCGAACCGATCCGTTTAACAGAACTCTTCCGGCTAACCTTGGAATGACTGGGTCTGGGGTTGTTTTTTTATGGCATGTAGAAGGCAAACAGCACACCACCAGCTAATTAATAAGTGAACTCTAAAGCTCATAGACATGTGCTATCTCAAGATTGCAATCTTACGATGACAATCTCAACCAACTTGGAGGACTTGGATGAAATTCCCCTATGTTAGTCATTCCACCGGTAAAATCCATGCACGGCAACACAACAACGCGAACAGTGCTTTTGGCGTAAGATGAAAGATTAGGATGCTGGCAACAATCCGGTGAGACCCTGGACGAGATCTCCTACAAGTCCTACAAAAAAAAAAAAGTTAGAGTAGTGCCACTCCATGTCTTCCCGTGGTTGTCGTAAGAGGCGGCTAAGGGAATAAGGGCTTGTAGTACTGTTAGGCGATGGGCTTGCAACCTGTCACTAATACACTGGTAAATCTTAGCCTACTTGTGTAAAATGTGGTAACATCAACAAGTCTTTTTTTTACAGTTGTTGGTATTTCTGTAGCTCTGCCTACCACACTCTGGGAATGAAGGCGCGATGTTATGTAGTATGTATAATTAGCATGGGATTCTTCATTCTGGGGTTTCGTATCCAATCTGTGATGATGAGACTCTGTTACTGAGACTCCACCGTCCGTGTATGTCTTATACACGAAACTAACTAATTAGTTACGTTGTTCATAATTATTATGTCACATGACATCATGCTAAACCGGGTGTCTCATTTAAATAGTTCATGGTTCCTGTTCTCAGGAACCATGTCATCGATTTTAATAAGAAAAACTACATTCATACATTTTAAAAAGGTGGTTATTTTAGTAGAGACAATATTACATGCCTGAACTTGTTGAATATTGTAACGGTGGTCACTACTAACACCCTACTAACATAAATTAAAGTACGTGAAAATAATGCATTTTATTATTTTTAGACATCATGTTTCATAGAGAGACGTGACACAATCGATATCTAAATAGAAATAGTGAAGTTTAGTTTTTTTTCAAAATGACCGGTTCGATTCCCGAGCTGAGTACAAGTTTTTTTTTTAATTTTCCAAAGAACAGACCTTCGTATGTCTTATAGTTTCATAATTTTCCATACTGACCGATTTAAATGAAACACCTGTATAATTATCTCTTTAGATAAACAATCCCGAACAAAAATATTGTATAAACTATCCCGAGAATTCAGATACAGTGCTAACATTCTGGCCTCCTAAGCCAGAGAGAGCAGTATCTCAAATTCAATAGCCAAAGCAGATTCAATCCTATCCCGTTTGTAATAAGGTTGCATTTGCTACAGGAGTTTTGTCTGAGATACTGCCATTTGTGTTAGCAGGGCAGTATTATTTACATTGTTATGCGTAAAAAATATACGCAGAAACAACCGGTCAAGAGCATGTCGGACCATATTCAGTGTAGGGTTCCGAAGCCGTTAAGTATTACAAACATAAAAATCAACAAGTAATAACTAATTTTAGTAGGTATAAATATTTTAATCGCCTGTATCTCCAGAACCAATGATGTCTACTGACGTGATAGTTTTCCTGAAAAATTCGTTATATGCGCTTTCATATGAAATATTTTATAAATTTTTAATATTTGTATTTTTGGCTGTGGGGGAGATGGAACACTTGACAGCTTAATATTTATTAAACGGATCCCTTAATCGAAAAATGGTTTTACAAACCCATAATATTTTTAAAATGCCTGTTCAAAGCACCGTTGCCATTTTGTCTTAGTTTTCTGCGGATTGTGTATCTAAAAAATATATATCAGTCTTACTAAAATTAATTATTGACAACTGGCGACTCTCATTTGTTACAATTGTTCCAAAGTAATTTTAGATTTAACAATTAAAAATAGGTTTACATTAAAATGTCACTCTATAGTATAAAAATAGTAAAAAAAATATGAAATAAAAAAGCAAAAAGAGACCGTGGCCCATGAGGGGATCGAACCCGCGACCTTCGCGTTATTAGCACGACGCTCTAACCAACTGAGCTAATGGGCCGTTGAGACACGTGGTTGAAATTACGTATCAACTGTGTTGAGCGTATTACTATGGCTTTAGTACAAGCGTACGCACAATTACCGATGACATTTATTTGATAACGACTTGACAATATTGAATTGTAATTTTTATACAGGGTATTTTTTAATAGGTGCACAAATTTTAATATTTGCTTCGCTGTTGTTAATTAATAACACATGTTGTGTTATTTTTAGTCTAGCTTAAAAAAAAAAAATAGAGATATTGCCGATTCAATGATTCCACTAACTTAACGATATTCATGGACCCTCGAATGCAGGGGTGCGAGGATAGGGGAGTGTTGTTAAGTAAGTTAATAAATGAAATTTCAAATTTAGAATATCAGTAGGAGAGGGGCTTGTTGTCTGATAAGCTGTACATGAAATTTCAAATTTAGAATATTAATACAGTGTATCGCATACCTACAGCTTGACAACCCATGTCATCATTTCTAGTGTGACTTTGTGTCCACAGGAGAAGATAAAAGAGAGATAATTTGCAACAAAAAAAAAATTGAGCTCGTTTTATTGTCGTAATATATTATATTAACGATACAAAATCATATGTTAAAATTTGTGCACTGATAAAAAAAATACCCTGTAAAAATAAATAATACTCGGCCTGCCATTACTGTTACGTAAATTAGAGCTATCGTAACGTTGACAATACGATAACATATCAAAAGCAATATGGATTTACCGAATAACAGAGCTCCAGGCGAGGTGCTCAAAATATTCTAACACGCCCTAATACCGATGTTCAGATATTTTGGGCACCTTGTTTGCTCCGATGTCGACGGCTGAAGGCACGTAAAAAGTTAGCTATTCGACAAAATGTACCTAATACAAGGAATAATACATGTATTTTTTAATACAAGGACCTAAGGATTTAGTTCTTTAAAAAAGATGTGCTAGATGGGTGAGGATGAAAAAGTTGGATGATAGCTAAGCGCAGTTTACCATACAAACAAAGAAGACGGAAAATGTTCCGTTGTGCGATGAAAAGTATCCTTAGAATTGTATGGCAAAGTGACATCGCACAACATAAAAGTTTCATAGAAAATTTAATTGCGGTAGTTAGCGTTGCCGCCTTTTTTGCTAAGTGTTTTTGTTTGGAACTATCAAAAAGTTATCAGATCTCATTTAGAGCCAATCTTCTAACTCTACAAGCTTCACAAATTCTACACCTTAGTCACAATACATGGTTTGGCCGTTTTGCTACAGTCACGTCACGTGAAAAAAATATTCACTGTTGATTACTTTTCTGTTATACAATAGTTCTTGAACATGTTTTAGGTGTGGGATACCTGATTTACAAAGATATTGTTTTTTTTTAGGGTTCGGTACCCAAAGGGTAAAAACGGGACCCTATTAGGTACTAAGACTTCGCTGTCCGTCCGTCTGTCTGTCACCAGGCTGTATCTCATGAACCGTGATATCTTACAGTCTATAGCACAACATGACACTCTGTAAGGGTATTGCAAGTCCTTCATCTTAAACGTAGGTACATGTATTCAATTATAGTACGTAAACTAATATTTACACAGATATTAATAATCACAGAATATTTAGTTGTATATTCAGTTTAAGAATAAATAATTAAAAGAAAACAAAACAAAATAAGGTGAACTCTCAAACAACAAATGTGTTTTTTTTGCCGTTTTTTGCTCGATCTTAATACAGACACCGTGGTTGTATAGATAATGGAACCCTTCGTGCGCGGGTCCGACTCGCACTTGGTTTTTATTTAGTACTAGTAAGATATTGCTATCGTTAACCACCAGAATTATATTCTTGGACCATGGCTTCTTCAACACGCTTAACACGTACACATACAAACAAACATATTAGAGGGCACCACCTCACAGAAGCTGATCTACGGTACTTAACTCATAATTTTATCGAACTTCATGTCATCGCATGTATCATTTCATCGAACGCTATTTTTTGCTACCCCATAACGTTTTCAGGGTATCTTAAACATTAAATACGGTTAGGTTAGATGTTAAAGAGAAATAAATAAAATAAATAAATAAATATCACGAGACAATGTCATACAAATTGACCTAGTCCCAAACTAAGCTTTAGGCTTGTACTATGAGTACCTACTAGACAACGATAAACATACTTAGATAGAGAAATACATACTTAAATACATAGAAAACATCCAAGACTCAGGAACAAACTCGTGCTGATCACACAAATATCTGCCCTTACCGGATTTTGAACCCGGGACCCCGGGATACCCTGAAAACATTATGGATTTAGCAGATAATAGCGTTCGATGAAATGAAAATCGATGAAATGATACATTTGAAGAAAGGCGTTTCGAATAAATGATAGACATCCCTGTTCCACTCACAAGTAAGCCAGCACATTAAGGTAGACAACGATTTTTTTATTTTTTTTATTTTTTTATGTCTAGGAGAAGGCACATGAGCACTCAGGCCACCTGATGGTAAGTGGAATCTGAGACCCATAGACATTTGAATTCTCAAGACTATAATGCTAAAACCTCAAATGCGTTGCCAACCCTGAGGACTACGATGGAATGCCTCTATGCTAGTAATTTCACCGGTTTTCTTATCCCCACAACGGAACACAATAATGCGAACACTGTTGCTTGGCGGGTGATTAATGGATATATACGTCATTATTGTTTTATTATTGTTACATAGTATAAAACAAAGTCGCTTGCTGTGTTTGTCTGCCTGTTTGTATATTCGCTAACTCCTCCTAAACAACGCAAACGATTTCGATGCGGTTTTCACCATCAGATAGATAATTTTGCATGTAGGTTTTTAAATCACATAAACCGAATTGAAATCTACCTAGGCATGTAAAGAAATACATAGAAAACATCCAAGACTCAGAGTAAAAATACTCGCTTTCATAACACAAATGTTTGCTCATACCGGAAATAGAACCCGGGACTGCTAGCTTGGTATGCAGGGTCACCACAGCTAGGCTGATCGCGTCGACAAACAATATACATACATATATATAGTCACGCCTTTAATCCCAGAGGGGGGTAAGCAAAGTTACAGAAACAGCAACAATACAAAAAAAAATTTGTTAATTCTGTAAACACATTTTGCCAAATCGCAGGCTAAGATGTTTACCAGTGTATTTAGTGACAGGTTGCAAGCCCATCGCCTAAGAGTACTACAAGCCTCTATTCCCTTGTAGCCTTTTATGATATCCACGCAAAGACATGGAGTGGCACTATTCTAACCCGGCAACCACACGGACAAAAAACAATATATTTTTAACCAAATCAAATTATACGTCCAAAAGAGATATGATCGTTTATTATCAGCCTTATTTTTCATAAATATATGATGAAAGCTTATTTTTTGCACCCGGATATTTTCAAGTTCGCATGTTGCCATGTTTTTGTACCGCTAATTAAATAGGTACCTCTAGAACAATCCAATTAATGTGACCTCTAGTTAACGCAACTTGGAGTAAAAAAGCCATTGTGTCACGTCAGAATCACAAGTGTTGGTGAAGGGTTCTATGAAATTTATTGATTTTATGAGGATCACAAATAAACTACTGTTAGTGTTAATCGTATTGTACTGTTAATTTAGTTTAAGGCTTATCAGCTGAACCGATTAAGATAAAATAATAAATGGAGATTTCTTGAGTCCCTGGGAAGGAAATAGGACACTTTTGATGTTGGAAAATTTAATAGTTCCTGTGGGGATAGCGATAACCGATTTGTACGTGGAGGGATTGTTGCATCGGCTTGGATTTCTGGGGGTGACTATAGAATGGGCTAGGTTGCCTACAAATGAAATACAAATGATTGCTAAAATTATATTTGTGTGGTAAAAGTTCCACTGCTGAGTAAAGGCGTTTTCCCTGTAGTCCCTGTGACGGTGTGACCTGCTTTCATATAATTAATACCTGTACTTGTGACTCAGTGCGTCAAACTAGAAAGGAAGATCCGAGCGACAAACAAGTCGCGGAGCGCTTTTGCTAACACTCCGGGAAGACCGTGCGTCGCTTGGGTTGAAAACTAGTTTTCCCGAACATGACTATAGCTATTCGACGGATCAATTTGTCGCTCCCGTATTGCAAAAAACATCGAAAACGTTAAAGCGTAAATACCTACAATATTGCTGGTTTAAAAGTTTAGGATTTATTCTGTATTATTTATTCACTAAGACAAATTATCGATAGATTCTAGACACGGTTAAACAGGGGGCCCCATCAAACTCCATAATGTTAGCGATTTTCGAAAATCGACAGCATGTATAGGATTACTGTAAACGATACGGATCACGTTAACCGCTTGTTTCAACTCCATACACTTCGATTCGATATAAAACAGAAATGTTAGCCCGTTAGCATCTTGGCTAGATCTATACGCGTGCTCTTAACACTGTTCTCTGTCAACACAAAGCTGTATCGATCTCAAATTCTGACAGAAAGATGACGTTTGATAGCGAAGACTTACCCGGTCTCACTGCAATTTTATTAAAAAAATGAGGTCTATCCCTGCTAAGTACGATGTCAATCTCTTCCGTCACTCACTGAGACGTGTCCAAGTCTCCCACCATTTTCATTTCGAGCTGCCTCTGTTCCGATGACCTTTTTAAAAAAAGGAATAGAACTATCCGTTAAGGAGCTACGACACCACTCTTTAAACTTATAACATCTGTCATATCCTCGTAAGAGGGCCTCTATTCAGGTGCGTTAAAACGATATCGTGTTTGACACGTTTAAGAATCGTTTATGTCACAGTCGCCATTATTGTAAATGACATAAGAGTTAACAAAACGTTGACAATACGGAAACAGGTAAAAAACGATATCGTTATAAGTGTTATAACGCAGTTGAATAGAGGCCCCTGTGTGCTATAGAAAGTACATAATCCAGGCAATTCAATATAAACTTTATTTCAAATCTCATAAAGTTCATTTTTATTTGTTTTAAAATTGAAAATGTCATTTAAGTGTAAAGGTAATTGAACTTTATTTCCTTGCTGGTAGATTAAAATTCCTACTAACAAAAATCTACCGGATTGTAGTATGGTGGGCCTCAAGAGAATATCAAGAATTTAAAAAATACCCGAACGAAACCATTCTTGTCTACCATTTGGACCCTAACATAAAATAAGTAAACAAAATGTGAAAAATAAGTAAATATGGCTGGCCTTCCGATAACCTCTGCCCACTGATGGTGTAAGTGTTTATTGGATCACTCGAGTGTTATCGGCGTGATACAGATACTATTACAACTGCGTACTAACGAGGTAACTTTGGTGTACAATGGATTAAACCTATAGCTAGGACTACGCTAAATACTTAGATCTAATTTAAAACGCGTTAAATTGAATTTAAGGCTCACTTGCACTTAAACGAAATTGGATTTTAAATTAAAACCTCGAGGTTACCATGACATGACTTAGCAATTCAGTTTACAATGAGAGAAAGAGACTAAGCTGTGTAACTGCTATAGCTCTGTCCTTACACTCATCCTGAACTGAATTGCTCAGGCATGTCATGGTAACCCTGGTTAGCGAAGCGATTTCTTCTTCTTTTTGTTATTCATTCAGTAAATTATGATAAACGCAGCCGCGGCTGTCATCGTATCCGACGCCATTTTGTAATGTCGGCTCGCGGCGAGCACGCTGCCTCATCCGCGCATGTTTACGTGCAACAATTTTGCTCGCGAGCAGCTCGCCGCACGGGGCGAGCATGCCTCAGGCTGAGCCGTTCAGATTCGTACCCAGAGTACCTAGACTCGTCATTTGCCCGAATTTAGTTGGCCTGCATTTTATTAATAAAATAACATACATACATACATACATAACATCAAACCCTCAATCTCAAAGTGGGATAGGCAGAGCCACAGAAATGGGCATTTTTTTCAAAGTCGTACCAGCAGATTTGTGATGATTTTTTTTCAAACTTATTAATTGTTGAACTTTAAGGATGTTGAAACATTTTTAGTAGTCTTAGGTATCTTAATTTAGCAATGGTTTTGTAAATCATACATTATAATAAGTGTATATTGTCTTGCACCTAAGGACAGAGCTATAGCAGTTACACAGCTTAGTCTCTCTAAGCTGTGTAACTGCTATAGCTCTGTCCTTACACTCATCCTGAACTGAATTGCTCAGGCATGTCATGGTAACCCTGGTTCATGTTTGTCAATTTTATAATTTTGTCGCAAGCTGGTTTTAGGCCCGTTAAGAATGAAAAACGTTTATTAGGTGCAAGACAATATACACTTATTATAATGTACTATTAACAAAACGGACGTGCAAGCGTTAAAAAAAAGGTAACCAGCTCAGCAAGATGCTGTGACAAGTGTCATTAAATCATTGTCAACTGTTAGTCCCCTGCCTCACTGAGACGCTATGGCGACGTCGCCAAACCGTCGCCAGATGAGTGAGCTGCCATACATCCCGGTATGATTTGTTTGGCTACCGAAGCTGGCGACCTCGTCATGGCATCCCAGTGAGGCAGGGGACTTAGTCTCTTTTGAGATTTGGTAAAAACGGGCATGAGTCTTAAGAGCCTTAAGTCATATTAATATCTACAAGATCTGATAAAATATGACTTAAACCAGGTTCAACGAATTGATGCTTGTGACGCGGTCCTTTAGATGCCAAATATGAAATTAAAAATTATATTTCAAAGGTATATTGATTAATTTCGAACCTGCATTAAAGCGTAGTGGCTCGTACACACGAAGACACTGTTAACTGACCACCCCTAGACTTTAATACGTTGCGATAAGGTTTATGTTCGTTTGTAAATGTACAGTTAACAGTGTCTTCGAATGTACCAAATACGATGGTCCGTCATTGCATTTCAGTAAAAATATCGTCAACATCGTGTATTGTCTGTTATAGCTTAATGGTAACTACATAATTATACAATATTTAGTTCATCAATATTTCATCGGGAACTGTTTTATTTTTGACTACCTATCTCTTTACCAAATTTCACCTGAAAACGGAACTACAAACACACTAACACGTGTACATTATTGACGTCAGGGGGGTGATTCTCTCAACACAGCGCTGCGTCCATCTCAAAGGTGAAGTTTTATCCGGCAAGTTTAAGAAGTCCCTTCGGAGCGTACAAAACATATTTTAGCGCGTGACTTCTTAATTAGGCAGCTTTATACGACTCTGAACTCGACTCACCCGCCTGCTGCCTAATTGAGAAGGCACGCGTGTTTGTACGCTCCGACGGGACTTCTTAAACTTGCTGGATAAAACTTCACCTTTGAGATCGACGCAGCGCTGTGTTGAAAGAATCACCCCCTGTATTGTCGAGTGCATCTTACTCAAAATCAAAATGTTTATTCAGTAAATAGGTCACCATAGATGACTCTTTTACACGTCGGTAATATGAAGTGAATTTACTAGAGCTTCGGATAAGACCATCATTGCGGAGAAGAAGCGCCTAGAAACTCCAGCAGAAGGTCATTTTTTCAAACATAAAGTACAGTAGTAGGTACTTAAAAGTAAGTTACATTACAAGTACTTAATAAAGTAAAAAATAATAATTATTAAAGCTAGAACAAATAAAATACTGGTAGTCACCTACGGAGCCGAAACTGGACACTCACCGCTCGACTGGGCCACCAAACCAGTCCAAAGCCGCTCAGCGCGCTATGGAAAGGGCTATGCTTGGAGTCTCACTGTAGGATCAGATTGAAAAGGATGAGATCTGACAGAGAACCAAAGTAACCGACATAGCTCGCGGAATTAACAAGCTGAAGTTACTGCGGGCCAGTCATGTTTTGCCGTAGAACTGACGACCGTTGGAGCCGTCATATTCTGGGGTAAAAACCGCATCTCAGCAAACGTCGTGTGGGATGCCCTGGGGTAAGATGAAGCGATTATATGTGCAGATTGGACGTAGTAGGCTGGACGAGAGAAGCTGAATGTTGGGAGCAGTGGCGTGCATTTTGAGAGGCCTATGTTCAACAGTGGACTAATACGGACTGATAATGATTGACGATAGTATACAAACCAATAGGTACAAAAGAAATCGCGTAATGAGAATTTTACGATTTCATAATGATAAAGCGGCGAGCCGGTTTTATCCGTGCGCATATTTTTACCTTTCCATGTTTAGTAGGTACTTGAAATACCTTCACGTGTAAATATAGTGATGTAGCTATCGTGCATCTATTAGTTGCCAAGTCACGGAAGTGCCAAAAATCATTATCATAATTATTCTCACCTATCGTGGAAAGTTTTCCAGGCAGTCGGAACAACACGATTTTTTAATATTTTTCATACAGACCTTAGGAAATGTATTGCAGAGTATACAGAGTAAAACAGTAGTAACAAAAAGCAAGTTTTGAAAACCCCCGCAGCATCAGGATTGAGGATAGCCTTCGATACTGCCTGGTTGAATACCAATCCAAAGTTACCCGGCACCACAGTAATTCGTCTTCAAAGAAAGGTTAATCGTGCGGCTTGCATGTGTGCGGGCCTCGACCGTAGGTACGCACCGCGAACCATACCCAGCCAACTCAACAAGACGGACCTAGCTGGTTTAGTCGGGGCCACGTCCGGGTTAAGTATCAAGCAAACATGCATCGACGACGCAACAATAGCGCACGAGGGGCAATAGGTAACAGAAACTACTAAACGGCCGGAAACGGCCTGCTTTTCTATTTAAATATGTGCCAGTACTTCCAAAATACGCAAGATATTTAACCTACAGTGGGCCTAACACGCTGCCACGGGCCAATATTTTGACATAGGCTCGGGACTTTAATTCGCCTATTTCATATTTTGAAGTATGAATTAAGTGTTAAAGTTTAAAATAAAAGTGTGTTTTGTGTGACTTGAGCCCTTTAGGAGCAGAGCCTCAATACGTGTTTTTTTTTAAATATTTATGTTCCCCGTTTACACAAAGACTGCTGGACCGATTTGTTTTTTTTTATTTTGTTCGATTGGGGATTTTAGTTGGTCCCATATTCAATACATCGAGATCTGATGATGGGGTCTCGGCGAAATCGAGGGAACTCCACAAATATTATAGGAATAAATATACGTGGGCAACATAACAGTATTATTATGATCACTACAAGGTATGAAATTAAATAAATGTTTTAAAAAACTAAAAACCTTCTTAAAAAAGCAAGAAACAACTCCTTTTAAAATGTTAGGTAATAGCGTCAGTCTGACTGAAGTCGGCATCCCACTATATTTTTAACCAAAAGCCGAATTCAGTTACCTAGGACTGACCTATCGTTTTAAAAGAAGTTGTTTCTTGTTTTTCGAAGACGGTTTTAAGTTTTCAATCATTTATTTTATAATAATTTTCATTATAATATTTGACACTAGTTCCCGTGGCAGCATGTTAGGCCCACAGGAGATCTCCAAGAAATAGGGAGGTTTTTGTCAGGTAGTCGGGTAAAGATACTGACTAAGGAAATGAAGCTTGTTATAAAACGTATAAAACAAAAGGCTAAAGCTAAAATAACGGCAAATATCGTAGGTGCGTGCTTCTTCTTAGCGTGTCGACAACATGAATGTGAGCTGACCAATACTCCACTACGCGAACGGTATTGCTAGTGGCTTCATTACCGCGAGCAGGTATCGGGAGATGCGCCATGGACTCTGGTGAAGTACCACAGCTGTAGTCCTTGATGGTGTTACCCCACTATACCAAGTTTTCTCGTGCTGTTATCGACATCAAAATGTAGAAATACCTCTTAAAGATGGGGATGAGAGTTCCATGGAACTTAAGTCTTAAAATACACTTTGTGCTTAGCATTAGAGCAGAAAGGCAAAGTAGAAGGAAGTTAGAATACAGATAAAACAAACCCGGTCGAAAACAATATGGTTTTAAACAAAGGGACATAAAGCTCCTATTACTACGAAAACACTAAAAGGGAAGCCCACTCGCTAGACGCGTGAACGTGTAATTGTAAATATATTTTACGAGACATCGATTGCGTATCGCACAAATAACTTGCCATTCGCATACCTATATACATATAACGGAACAAACAAACAAGATAAGACCTCTACCAATATGTTGCATCAGTACCTTATAACTGAAAACATAGTCACTAATTTCTACATTTGTGGTACTAATATTTAAGTAGGATTCATGACCTGAGTACTGTAGACTTGTTATCTATTGTTGACATTTGCCAATCTCACTGGCAGGAGCATTTGCGTAAGCGCATGCTGAGCAAACAACCAACATAACGAGAACCATCGCTATCCAATTATAGCTTTATAGTCTATGGGAGAAGAGCGGATGGACTTGGGTGGTAGGTCTTGCGTGATTGGTCGTTATTATCTTCCGCGAGTCAACGTGGGGGCTTCTTGGTTTTAATTCAGTCAGTCGGCGGCGGATCGTCACCGACTACGGACCTCCCTGGAGGGGTTTTTGAAATTAGAATAGAAAATATTGAAAAATAAAATATGATGTTAGGAAAATAGAAGAATAATGATGTCGTAAAAAATCGATTTTGTTAGATGTGATTGGAATTTGAAGCTTAAATGGTACCCATAGTTAAATTGTGAAATTTTAGTACTTACACGATTTTCAAAAAGACGTTTCTATTTTTCATAAATTTGACTCTTCTATCTATTCTACTATCTGTGTGAACACAGATTCAAGATACAGAAAATAATAAAACATGTTTTGAAGTAGACACGCAAAGGGCGCGTGTTGATGAGTAACGCGTCAATAAGAGAAATGATAAATTTTCCACGGACGTAACATTCGTAGGTACCTATAGTTATTTTTAATCGCCGGTTATCAGTGCTCTAATTAATCCTGTCCTGATAAACGGAACTTCTCACACGCCTAGCTACAGGCCGATAGCGACATTGTTCACGACGTAAATATGTGTTCAGCCCGTTGTAATCAAACATGGCATATCGCAACAAAACAAAACCACGCGGCCAACGCGTGGCGAGCGTGCGACCGCGTATAAATAGAAGTGCGCTGCGCTGAAATCCGACAAACATAACACGACCTCCCTTCCCCCCTTAACCTCGCGCTAACACGGTTTTTCGGAGGTGGTTAGCCATCGCAGTAAAGGTCAAGCGGAATTGGACGTATTAAGTTTTTAGCGCCTCGCCTCTGCTACGAAGGACCACGCCTTGCATAGCGACACGTCACGCGTTCCAAATTCGGATTGTTTTGTTTTTCAATTTTTTGCGCTTGATTTTTTATAAGTTGAACTGGATTCGGGGTGGTTGAGCCAGTTATGTGGACGGAAAAGGGGTTAATGACATTAGCCTTTTCCTGCGACTTTATCCGTGTTGAATTCTTTATCGTTATCGGCTATAATCGATAATCTAAGTGGTATTGTAACATTGGTATTGTAATTTAAACGACTGCTTCGACGTAATAAACGACAAATCGACACACGTTCGCATTTATAATACGAATAGAATAAATTAAATTCTGAATTTCCTAGAAGTATTTCGTTCCATGAATCAGCCCGCATTTTCATTTTAAAATGTTACCTCTCAATCAATGTGTCAATCAATATATATTTTTAGTTAAAATCAGAGGATGTTTGTTACGTGTTTTTGTAAGCTATTTCAACTGTGCAAAATAACACTTTGGTGTTTGGAACATTATTGTTTTTAAAAGACAAAAAATACGAAGTTTCCCATGGACCTGGTGGAGGATGTTGGGGTGCATTGTTGTTCCTCATTCTGGAGAGGTCTTGGGTCATGTCCAGAAATTGACGTCTTTTTGCTGATATAATTGTGATCTATGGCATGAAGACGGTTAGGCAAACGACATAAAGACTGCCTGATGGTAAGTAGGGCTCCAATTCATAGACATTTTCAATCTCACGACTACGTTGCCATCTCTGAGGACTACGATGGTATAACTGTATACTAATCATACAAGACAGTTTTGTTAAGGTTGATTGGTATCTCTGACATTTTTCATGAGATACCACAATTCCACACAACATTCTGCAGATCTTAAGACTAGAAAGTCAGAAATTAGAAATTTCAGAATTAAATTTTCAGATCCTTTGTGAGGTTCCAAGTAATCTATATATCGACGGTGGAAATTTCAAATGTCGTAAGGGACATTTTGTCGTAAGTACACTAAATATACCATTGAAGTCAGTATTTTTTTTCTATCTATTTGTTGTATTGAAATTTCGATATGACTTCTAATAAAAAAGTTATGAGTCGGTCAAAGTTTGTCGTAACTTCCTAATATTTAAAACACTATGTTGTATCGGTCAAATATTTTTTGTAACGTCTTGTTTCATTAAGCGCAATATCGTATTTCTCAATATTTTTAAAATTCCTATGTTGTAAGGCCCTAAAAAGTATACATTTTGTCAGATAAATACTGTGTTTTCGGAGGTGTAACACACATTTTCTTCTTATTTTTTTGTTGTAAGGGACACTATTTCCTAAACCACTGTATTTATGGATGTCCAATTAAAAAAATAGGGTAGGCGAAGTTATTTAAAAAGTATGCTTCCAAGAATCATCTTAATGGGATGAGTAGTTTCCAAGTTATGAATTTAAAAAAGTGGAATTTTGTTTTCTGGCTCCCCTGAAAAGTAAGCGTTTGTCCCGTACGACATTTGAAATTTCCACCGTCGATATATATGTATAAAAATGAATCCCTATTTACCGATTTCGCTAATTCTTTTTTTGTTGTGTTCATTACCGTCAGGAGAAGGTTCTTATGAAAGACAAAAAATGTAAAATCGACCGGGAAAGTAAAAAAATTGCAGCGGGGTGAAGCCGCTGACTGGTACTAGAATAAAATAAAAACATTACACAAATTAAGACAAGTATGTAGATAGAGTATCAATATTGTTACTACTAGGCAATAGTTGTATTTGGCATTTGCCTAGTAGTTATTGACGTGAAGTTCATCGTTCTACATTACGCGTACGCGTAGGCATGTCTTGTTTTATTTCTCGATAGACGAGACATTTATTTTTATCTTTCACCTGCTCCTCATTCGATTTACTACACTTCAGTACTATCTATCCTATGTCCTTATTTTTGCATATGACTGACATTAGGAGGCAATTTTGCGTACCAACCCATTATCAAATTACAAGGAACTAAATCTAGATAGGGGAGTAAGGCAGCAATTCTTTAAGGAATTCTACTAATGTAGCTATTGCTATCGCAGACGAGTTTTTGGGAGTGTGATCATGTTTTAACAGGATTTTCCTCTCTGCAAGATCGTGCGGTTAGGTTGGTCACGTTCAACCTTTTTACTTCCAACCTGTCATGTAATATATCATTTCGAAGCTTTGAAGATAAATAAGTTTTTTAAATTGTTTCTTGCTGAGATCTGGGCAATTAATGTGAAACGCGAAGAAAACAACCAGCCTCGCTTTTATTCCAAAAACGTACATAAGTACATAGACTGCACTTTCATCTAGGATGATCCTTTGTGAATCACTTACTTTACTCACAAGCGAGGTTTTTAAAAATAGGCGTCGCCAGGTTTATACCAATGCACACTCAGGTCACCAGATGGTAAGTGGAATCTGAGACCCATAGACATTTTAATTCACAAGACTATAATCCACCTCAAACGGTTTGCAATACCCTGAGGACTAAGATGGAATGCCTCAATGCTAGTAATTTCACCTGTTGTCCTATCCCCACACCGGAATACAACAATGCGGACATTGTTGCTTGGCAGTTGGTTAAAGTTAAAGAAATAAGTGTTACGCGTCATCACCATCATCATCAGCCTATATTAGTCCACTGCTGGATAGGCCTCTCCCATGGCACGCCAACGAGCACGATTCGTGGGCACTCATCCAGCTTTGCCAGCCACCTTGCGAAGATCGTCGCTCCACCTAGTCTGAGGGCGTCCCACATTACGTTTGCCGATTCGCGGTCTCCACTCAAGAATACGATAACTCCAGCGATTATCAATTCTGCGGCACAAAACACCGTTACGCGTATTTAAATGAATTTCTGAAACCCTTATGGTTTTATAGACACTGTCACACGGTTTGTACCTTCTGAGGTTGGTGAAGTTACAGCTATGTTTACTTTAGAGAGATATGTTCTTTAATATGGGGCTTCTGAAGTATGAAGACAGCCAGCAGCGCGACTTCATTGGGTTTCTAATATTGCAGTCTGACTCGCACTTGACTGGTTTTTATTACAAGCGAAGTCGACTTGTATCCGTGTTCACTTGGGCAACGGTATAGTGTGTGTGTTACTTATATATTATCATCATATCAGTGTCCAGTCCATCGCATCGATAGCACTATGGTAGTACCATCACATCATACCGTTTAACCGAGGGTCGAGCTACACCGTACGCATTGTTAGGATTCTTTAAGGAGATGGGACAATCTGTAAAATAAAAGTCACGTGTGGTGACGGCGACGCATTTGCAGTCTTAGGATTACAATCTTGAGATTGTAGTCTTAAGAAAACAACTGTGAGTGTCATCATCATCAGGTGACCTTAAATGAACGATGACGATCGCAATGCAATGTTTAATTGTTTTCTTCGCATCTGTTTTGTCAATGTTATATACTTAGTTACGTCCATGGCTCAGTCATGGCTGTAATTGTTTTGGGCAACGTTATACTTTATTTTGACGGGAATTTTCCACTGTTGTAAGCGTTATCTACTTTGGTGCTGCTCGAGTGGATGTTACGATTGTATGCAAAATAGGAAACAAATTAGTATTACTACTAATACTTGCTTGGCTTGTAGTACTGTTAGGCGATGGGCTTGCAACCTGTCACTAATACACTAGTAAACCTCTTAGCCTGTTAGTGCAAAATGTGGTTACAGAAATATCAGTAAGTCTTTAGAGTTGTTGGTATTTCTGTGGCTCTGCCTACCCCACTATGGGGGTGAGGGCGTGATGTTATGTATGTGTATGTATGTATTAGTATTTAATAAACCGGCCGTGTGCGAGTCGGACTCGCGCACGAAGGGTTCCGTACCATTACCTATAAGACATGATTGTCTGTTGTTAGGAGCCCTCCTTACATTTTTTTTTTTTTTTAAGTAAATATAGAACTAAATATTCTGTGAATATTTCAGGCGTCTTCCTGTTGCCGTTATCAATATCAAGCAAAAATGAGAAAACAACTCACGTTTGTTGTATGGGAGCCCCCTTAAATAGTTATGTTATTCCTTTTTTTAGTATTTGATGTTATAGCGGCAACAGAAATACATCATCTGTGAAAATTTCAACTGTCTAGCTATCACGGTTCATGAGATACAGCCTGGTGACAGACCGACAGACAGACAGAAATTTGTTTGTCACTATACGGTAGAGATGAGTCTGTCAATTTAATGGGTAAATGTGTTCTATTTGTTCAAAATGTGGTTACAAAAATATTAAGAAGTCTTTTTGTAGTTGTTGGTATTTCTGAAGCTCTGCCTACCCCTCTCTGGGAATGAAGGCGTGATATTATGTATGTATGTGTTTCTATTGTTACTATTACAATAGACAGAATTAAATTCCTTCC
Source organism: Acleris holmiana (assembly GCA_949316455.1). Lineage (NCBI taxonomy): Eukaryota > Metazoa > Arthropoda > Insecta > Lepidoptera > Tortricidae > Acleris > Acleris holmiana. The sequence goes on along the minus strand of OX438763.1, from coordinate 3,787,866 downwards.
TGTATTTCAAATCCGTTTAGTAGTATTCTAAGTCCAATTAGTACTTTTCTTAATCCATTTAGTAGTTTTTGGATTGCAATATATAATATATTCAAGGCAAGTTAATTGCATCTGTCGCAGAACCGATGATCGGTGGAGTAGACGGGTTCTCGAGTGGAGACCACGGCTCGGCAAGCGTAGCGTAGGACGCCCTCCAGCCAGATGGACCGACGACCTGAAAAAAGTGGCTGGTGGTGACTGGATGGCGAAAACGGGAGATCGGGCCTTGTGGCGAACCCTGGGGGAGGCTTACGTCCAGCAGTGGACTGCAATAGGCTGAAATGATGATGATGATGAAGTTAATTGCCGTCGCTTACATACGAGTACAATGTGCGGTTGGGAATTATTTTATAAAATTACAGTTTCAATAACTGACTGTAGGTATACATTGGGGATTAAGTCATTTATAATTTATTGTGTTGAGAGCAATTAAGTGAAAATAAATATATCACAGCCGTTTTAAGCTGAGACTATTGAGCGTGTTTCTAATTACGGTTTTGAGGACTTTCTTTAAATTCCTTTTACATTTAGTAGACAAAGTTAGGTTAGGAACTGCTTCGTCGGCAAAACATACGACCAATTTAAACATAAACGGCTGACGAGACAACCAAGGTTCATCAGTTAATAATTAGTCAACGAACAGAACTGCGTTATAAACACAAGTGTCGTTTAAATTCCAAGAACAAAGGGCTCGTCAGTATGACTCAGAGATCAGCAGCGTGCACGCCCACTGTGTTAACTCATTCACTGCCACCTAGCAGATATTGTATCCAATTTGGACACAGCGAGTGTGTCGACGGCGTTGAATACGCTAACATATTCAAAGCCACTCTTTTTGATTATCATACAAAACTGACACGATATTGTGTCAAGGTTAATGTGTCTTGCTTGGAGTAATTAAGTCTAAATCCTGTATACATACAGTGTAGATTAATCTTCACCTTGCGATGGCGGCGGGACGAAAAAACAGAGACTAAAATCCTACTGGAGACTTGTATGACAAACCCTGACGATTTTTATAAAGCCATATTGCTTTTGATATTTTATATCGTATTGTCAACGTTGCGATAGCTCTTATTTACTTGACAGTTATGGCTGCCGAGTTAAAAACAATATGACGACACGTTGGCCTAGTTTGTAGTGACTCTGCCTTCGAAGGTTCAAATCCCTGTAAGGGTAGATATTTGTGTGATGAACACGAGTATTTGTTCCTGAGCCTTGGATGTTTTCTAGGTACTCGTATTTAAGTGTAGGTATATTTCTTGATGTAAGTTTATGGTTGTGTACCCGTAGTACAAGCCTAGAGCTTAATCTGGGACTAGGTCAATTTGTGTAAGATTGTCCTGTGATTGATTGATTTATTTTATTTATTTATATGATAACAAGTCAAAGGCAATATGGTTTTAATGAGTAGAAAAGAGGCCCATAGCCTCTTATTCTTCAAGAATCTTTCGATACACCTTTTTAGGGTTCTGCACCTCGAAAGTAAAAAGCGGAACCCTTATAGGATCACTTTGTTGTCCGTCCGTCCGTCTGTGAAGACCTTTTTTCTGGAGGTATCAAGCTGAAATTTATATCAAATACAGGTCTAGTACTGTCCTGTCGTTGTCCTGTAGCTGTGAAGAAATCAAACTTTTAGGCCAACGCAATCAAAAGATACAGCCGTTTATGCCGCAAATATCCGCATATTTTCGAAACTTGCAAGGGAATCAAAACCTAAAGGGTACTTCCAGTCGATCTAGAATCTTGAAATTTGGTACGAAGCAACGTCTTATAGTACAGAAAGAAAGGAAAAATTGCGAAAACCGTAAAATACTAGCTACATTTTTTTTTTTATTACGATTGCAAACTTGTATGCGGTTGGTAAACTAATCGCGACCTATGTCGAAGTATTGAGACAACAGTTTTTCAACGGCAAAGTCAACTTCGTCCCTCAATACAATTTTACATTCTTATAAGTTTGTACGGAACTCTCGGTGCGCGAGTACGACTCGCACTTGACCGGCTTTTTTTAAAAGTTTCTCAGTTCAAGAGCTTAACTATGTATAACGTCCAATGTTTACGTATATAAATACAAACACATCCACCTGTTACCCTTTTATTTGACAGTCTTTGTATGTAAAATGACTCTAAAAGTTCACTCTTGCTCCTGAAATTTAATTTCTTAATTAGGATATGAATGATTAAGAAAGTATTATTGCCGGGTTAGAATAGTGCCACTCCATGTCTTCCCGTGGATGTCATAAGAGGCGACTAAGGGAATAAGGGCTTGTAGTACTGTTAGGCGATGGGCTTGCAACCTGTCACTAATACTCTAGTAAACTTCTTGCCCTGATTGTGCAAAATGTGGTTACAGGATTATAAAAAAGTATTTTTAGAGTTGTTGGTATTTCTATAGCTCTGCCAACCCCACTCTGGGAATGAAGGCGTGATGTATGTGCTTATTGTATCCAACTTGTTATTATTCGAATTTGTAAACCGACTCTGTGGGTCCCAAGATACAGGCTCAGCCTAGTTGGGTACTCACGGGATAATTTTGTGAATTATGTAACTGTTTATATTTCTATGTCAATCAATTATTCTTATTCTTATGTTATGTATGTATGTATGTGTGTATGTATGTTATAAGCTAATCCCAAATCCAGGCAGTGAAACGTCCTGCACTTTACCAGTTACATATCTCCGTCCGTTTCTGCTTGGAACCTTGCAGCTTTCGCTTCATAACCCTTGGGCTCAAAACACGTGCAATTATCAGAGTAACGATAAAATGGTTAATCTCACCACTCGATAAGGCGATAACAGGAAATATATCAAAACAACATATGCGCCCTTGAGAGTCACGTGCGATGTGACTCCCGCTAGCATGCATTTTCCTGGTTTTTAACATCCGACGCAAAAAGAGAGGTGTTATAAGTTTGAAGTATAAGTGTGTGTGTTTGTGTGTGGGTTGCGGCTTTTTTTTGTTTGAAAGCATGCTTTCTAGCGGTGGTTCTTAGACATGTTTTATCAAAATCGGTTCAGCCGTTTTTGAGATATTGAGCTTTTAGGGGGTTAAAAGCCCTCGATTCAACGGCGACACCTACTTTCAGAGCTTGATATCTTTAAAACGGCCCAACCAATTTTCATTAAGTTTTGCTAAGAACCATCCTGATCAATGTAGCTTTGTTTTAAAACAAGATGCGTCCAAATCCATTCATCCGTTGTGACTGTATTTTATCACTTATTTTGACCTCCAGTTCCGTAGCAACGTTTATTTCTTTATTTGGCGATGTATATTATACGGTCAAGGACTTTAATTGTTAAACCACTATGGAACCCTGTTGCAATGAGAGCGTTAATCGTTTAACGTAATTTCTTACATGTGGTTTGACGCTGTCATTATGATAAAATCTAAAAGGGTTGGATATAGGATCTTTTTTATTTTTGTCAAATAAGGGCTCAAAAGTGGAGATCAAATACACTGTTCATGTTTTCGGTCTTCATTTACGTATCATTCCCATAAGTCCAGGGTTTACAACATTATAATGCTCAGAAGAAATCACCAAAAGCGTCATAGATGCTTGAAAATAACATAATTATACAGTACAAAAAAAACAGGGGACAACCTCACACAAATTGACCTAGTCCCAAACTAAGCTCTAGGCTTGTGTACTAGACAACTTTAAACATACTTGTGTAGGGAAATACATACCTAAATACATAGAAAACATCCAAAACTCAGGAACAAATACACAAATACCTGTCCACACAAATATCTGTCCTTACCAGGATTTGAACCCAGGATCAGGCTTCGGAGGCAGGGTCCCTGTCCCTCCCAACTAGGCCAACGTATCGTCAAACAACAGTCAACTGTTTGCTTTTGTCTTCCCGTAAAATAAATAAATTTCACAAGGCAATGTCACACAAATTGACCTGGACTAGGTCTAGACCAAACTAAGCTCTAGACTTTTACTATGGTTACTAGACAACGATGAACTTACTTATATAGATAAATATATACTTAAATACATAGAAAACATCCAAGACTCAGGAACGAATAAATACTCGTGCTCATCACACAAATATCTGCCCTTACCCGGATATGAACCCAGGACCCCTAGCTTCGAAGGCAGAGTTTTGAAATGGCAAGCAGCATTTCATATTAATTCAATTAAGGGCTTTTAGGATTGACGTCTCGAGATTGTAGTCGTCAGATGCAAATGTACAGTCTCAGATCCCTCTTACTACTAAATGGAAAAAAAAAGTACTTTTCTTAGTTGTCCTAGTTCAGTGATAACATTGCCATAGCTCCTACCCGATAAAACAAAAATTCGGTCCACAATTGACAGAAAGGCCGGTGAAAATATCTACATAAATCCTATACAGTGAAACATAGAACCGCCTCTTATTGATATTGAAATTGATAGAACTTACATACATACATTATAACATCACGCCTTCATTCCCAGACTAGGCTAGGCCAGAATTACCAACAACTCTAAAAAGTCTCTTGATAATTTTGTAACCACATTTTACACGAACATGCTAAAATGTTTACCAGTGCATTAGTGACAGTTTGCAAGCCCATCGCCTAACAGTACTACAAGCCTTTGTTACTAATTCCCTTGATAGAACTTCTGCTGCATTTATTGTTCCCTAATTTCAAGACTCTAAATCGAGTTGTTGGCACTGAATGTTATAAAAGCTCGGATCAACACGTGCAGACCTGGGGATTTTGGCATGGAGACAGAACCCGGAATAGCCCTGACAAAACAGACTCGTAAACTTATCTTTAACCTTATGGCTATGGCAATTAACAACTCTATTCTAATTATTACTTTTTCCTTTTATTTGATGGATTTTAACATAGATGAGGTGTCATTAGTTTCGTCTGGGTTGCGGGAGTGACATCAAGCTATATACCTGTAGTTATTTAATCAAAGTAATGTGGGGGAGGGGTTTTTTTACCTTATATCTACGACAGTATAAAAAAACCGGGCAAGAGCATGTCGGACCATGCTCAGTGTAAGATTCCGAAGCCGTTAAGTACTACAAACATAAAAATCAACTAGTAATAACAAATTTTCTATTTAAAGTCATTTGGTGGCGTCTTAGTTTTGGCTGTTGGGGGGGGGGGGGGGGTTGAGGCACACTTGACTCTAACAAAAATTTGCGCTTTAAAGCTTAATATTTCATAAATGGATCCCTTGATCGAAAAATTGTTTTCACAAACCCAGTATTTTGAAAAGACCTATCTGACGACACCCCACACTATGGAGTAGACGAGAAAAAAAAATCCACACGTTACATGTAGGGGAGGTACCCTAGATAAAAAAAAACAACATTTTATTGTACCACTTTGTTGGCGTGGCTGACATGTATAGTCATGCCGAATTACAGCTTTCTAGTACTAAGAGTTCTGCGCTAGGCTGTGGACGGACGGACGGACATGGCGAAACTATAAGTTTAGTTATAGTTTTATTACGGAACCCTAAAAATGCAGTCGGATTTCTACAGCTTACAGAGGTTTGTCTCAAAAGAAAACTAGTTATATACCTACATAACATCACGCCTTCATTTCCAGAGTGGGGAAGGCAGAGCTACAGAAATACCAAGAACTCCAAAAGACTTGTTGGTAATTGTGTAACCACATTTTGCACAAACAGGATAAGATGTTTACCAATGTATTAGTGACAGGTTGCAAGCCCAACGCCTTACAGTACTAGAAGCCCACAATCCCTTAATCGCCTCATACGACATCCACGGTAAGACATGGTGGCACTATTCTTCATTATTTACTGAGAAAATAAATTAACAAATTTCTGGTAATGGCTAAAGAGCTTAAACGCCACATGGTCTTTTCTACGTCGCAGCTAGTGCTAGGCTTAAAAAATTAAATTGGCGCTTTCCACCCACTACTCCAAAGCGGGCGTTGAAAAAACACTGATAATATTCAATTGTTTTTTCCCTGTAAATAAGAATAAAAAACAAATTTACGCTTTTGAGACCAACCTCTACAACCTCCCTCTAAAGATGTACTGATCTAAAAACTGCAAAATCAGCTTATTATGCGTATGCACACGCGTGGCTCAGCTACGGCGTAATCGTATGGGGCAATAGCGTGCACGCCGGAAGGTTGTTCACTCTCCAGAAGAAATGTATTAGGATTTTAGTAAATATTTCTTCAACGGATACGTGTAGACCACATTTTACTTCCTTAAATATATTGACGTTGACATCCATATACATCTATGAAATCTGTAGACTTGTGAGAACAAATAAAGCCCAATTTGCAAAGGATAGAGATATTCATTGTAGCAATAGCGGAATCAACCTTAGAAAACGCAATAAATTAGTTAGTTCTTTCACTAAACTTAAAATAGTTAGTTCTGGAACACAACATATGGCTGTGAGAATATATAATAAGTTACCTCTAACAATTAAAAATATTGTGAAAGAATCATTATTTAATATTAAGCTGAAAAATTTTCTAATTTCCAAATGCTTATATAGTTTACAAGAGTACTTTGACATTGAATAAGAATAATAAATAATAATACATATTATATATATATTTGTAGCTATGTAGGTATGTATTTGTAACTTGACAATATAAGAAAGTTAGTATTAAACTTAAAACATATTATAATAAGTTAATTAGGCAATTTAATTAAGCTGAGTAATTGCAGTGCCCTTACAGGGTTTATGTTGATCCATGTAATAGAATTTAAGATCTTTGTAACAACAACATAAGGCAATAAAATATATGACTATGACTATGACTCTATCAGCACGACTTTTTTTGATAACACCTTTTTAAAAATCCTGTCATCAATTGTGTTATTCATAACCTACCTACGTGACAATTCTAGCGTAAAACCACACAATAAATTGTGGTCAATACTATTATTGGCAATAAATACCGCAATGTAACTTCATATTCTGCGACGTATAATGGCTATGACGAAATGACAGGAAAATCTGAGTCAACCATGCAACAACATATTCAATGCCAGGGTATCATCTTTGCATAGTTACAGGACTCCCTATGGAGCTTTTGGTATGTTTAGTGATCACTCGACAACAGCGTGAACGACCGTTTCAATGAAGTTCTATGAAGAACCAGCGTAAAGTGATCCATATTGAGCTGGTGATTTGACTTGGATAATAAAGATGAGTATTACCTACTTTTTAAGCATATTTCATTGTTTTTCCGACAACCAGTGCATTAAGAAACATAGAGGCATTTCGACTAAGTCCTCAGGGTCGGCAACACATATGTAGTCTTGAAATTGTCTTCTAAAGATAGAAATCTTAAGATCGCAAAGATCTATATGCTTCAAACACCATTATTGGGTTAATGTGTCGCGCTAATGCGTAAAAAATATTGTATTTGCATTTTTATCGTATTGCTTTTAACTCTGCCGCCATTACTGTCATGTAAACAGGAGCTATTGATGCTTTTAACTTCATTTCTGATTAGAACTTGTGAGACTTCTTCAAGCCTAGCCCTTTCTTCGTGCGTTTCTAAAAAGCTTTAGTCTTTGTCACTTTAAAGTTATGTTTGAACTGCTACATCAAACTGTTAGAGCGACAAGGGTCAAGAGTGTACTTGTAAGGCCGACTGTACACAATACAAATACTTCCTAGGATAACGACTCAGATCAATAAAAATCGGACTGAAGACGCCAAGAGAGACGCTGCTATTTATTAGAATACCCAAGTTAAATACGTCTCACATTCTAAAAGATCACGGCGCCTCTCGGCGTTTCAGTCCAACTGTTGTTCTGTGGGAGTCTATAGGTCAAATTAATCAGTAAATAAAATGGGGGGTTACCACTACATAGCTAAGCAGTTCAGTTTACGGTGAGACAGACAGCCATATAATTGCTATAGCTCTGTCCTTTACACTTATCCTAAATTGAATTGCTTAGCCATGTCATGGTAGCCTTTGATCTTGAGTGAGTTGCCCGTTTCAAGTCGCGTCAGGGATGACGGCTTTCTATAACTTGACATTTACCTACTTTGACGTGTCTAAGAACAGAAAATTCACTCAAATCAGGCTATTAAGATGAACTTTCAGTCTATTTGAGTAAGTAATCAAGCGATTAAACAACTTGCCAAGAAACTGGCTATTTGTATCTACTATGTTTACAATACTATGTTTCCGTGTGGTTGCCGGATTACAAAAGTGCCACTCCATGTCTACCCGTGGATGTCGTAAGAGGCGACTAAGGGAATAAAGGCTTGTAGTTTTATTAGGCGATGGGCTTGGAACCTGTCACTAATACACTGAAAAACATTCTTAGCCTGATTGTGCAAAATGTGGTTACAGAATTATCAACAAGTTTTTTTGGAGTTGTTGGAAGTTCTGTAGCTCTGCCTACCCCACTATGGGATTGAAGGCGTGACGTCATGTATGTATGTATGTTTACAATAAAGTATTTTCATATGTCTCTATTTGCTTTCGAAATCTACACTTCTCTTCAGTCTTCAGCTAACCTATGTATTTCTAATTAATTTCATTTATAGAAAAAGAAAAAGTAAGAATATCGCTATTCCTACGTGTTTCTTAGCGTGGAAAAATATTTTTTTAAACCTTACTACATCAACCACCACAGAATTCTTGACTACAACACCAGAGTAATCATTAAAACTTTTAACAGCAGGATCGGCGATCGAATGTTTAGTTCAATTATAAATAGGATCACGGACATATCGGTGGGCGCGTCAGCAGCACGCGGGCGCGGCGTGCGCTTGACGTCAGCGCGCGTCACGCACTCACGCGCAGACCAACCGCGACCTTATACCCCACATAATACAGAGTGGTAGTATCTACGATGTAATGCAATCCTGTATTTTTCCACGTGAATGCATAACACGTGGGAGCTTCGTGAATTTTGCGTCTGTTCTACATTCCATGCCAAGTACACGAAACGGAGTCAGTTTAGTACGTAAATTTAAATTCTGGTGCTGATGTATTAGATTAGATGTGTTACCTCTGTTTTGATTGCGAGCTGATATCATTTTTCAATACCGATAAGTTCTTCCTCGATAGTGGTATGGTACTAAATTTCATTTGCTAAAAGGCGTGTGGAATATCCTGACTCGTTATCGGTGTATGTGTGTCGTTTATCAACGGACCGAGGCTATAAAAGGCGGTGGCGCGCGCGCACAGCGCTCATTGCGGATCGCATGGGCACACTAAAAACAACAACACTGGAATGACTAAACTACATGCATGACTAACGCAACATTAAAACCATTACAACTAAACATAGAATTTAACTGCAAAGTTAATGCCATTGAACTCAACGAAAGTCCCAATGACTCAACTGAGGATATCCCATTCATAGATGCTACTAATCTATTTCCAATTGACTGCAAATTGTTTGTAAACATACCTTCGAAGGTCTTGGACGATACAAGACCACACGTTGATGATAAGGAATCTAATAAACAACCACCTAATCTTCTAATTCAGGTGGCCCATGAGTCACGCTAAGGTCAGAAGGGTCAGTCGTAGTAAATAGGGGGTAATCAACAATCAGCTATCAAAACGATCATGTCTGCAAAGTCGGTCATTAACAGATGACACACTGGGAAAGAAAACGTCAGATTTCAAAAAGGTTTTCCCAGGTTGCTGTTGAATTCCCCAGACTGTAGCTTCCTTTCATCCTTTTTTATTTGGTCAACGTGTTGAGTTGCATTACACGTGAGTCAAGTTCCTTTAAACTACATCGATGATTGATTGCTTGTAGGATTGGGACATCAAAGTAATTTGTTAAGTATATTGTTAACAACTTACACGATTTTAACAGTACTTACCCTCGAGATAATTGAACATGTTACGTGATTAAGTTCCATTTGTATAACTTCAGTATTTGTTAAGTTACAAAAATCTAACAATTGTGCGGCGTGAGTCAGACTTTTTCCCCTCTAGAGGCCTGTGGATTATTTCTCACGGTTTAACACAACAATACTTTAACGTCTTGGCTGTGGTCTTGGTATGTTAGGATTGATAATGGATATTAAAATGACCATGAAGAATTATGGCAATGTAACACAAGGCCTTTACCTCATGGTGTTGATAACATTGTGATATATAAACAATGATATAAAAACATCAAACATCAGATTAATTGTTTACTCACAAAAGGAATTAATTCATAATTGGGTCAGTTAAATATTCGTATGAGGTGCTTTCAACTATGGATTAAAAAACGTTATATTATGTTTGTCAACTTTGTCAGGTATAACAACATCTAATCAAATTATGTTTTGATGTTTTATTGTGTCGTGTGTAACGATTTCTCGAAACCTATCATCAATGAATGCTATTTCTTCAACTTGCCGACATTATAACGCAATCGCTCCATATTGTTGTGCTGTGACGCATCCGACATCGGTATAGGTGTGGCTTAGTCATGCTCAGGTGCTAGTGAAGACATGAAACGTTTTGAATTAACATGTTACGTTGCATTCGAATGTAATGTGTAATGTATCAAATTTAAATAAATGCATTCGATACTCGTAGCACTAGTGAGTTACATTTCTAAATTGAAAAGCCATTATTTAGGAACTGATAAAAAAAAGAAGCCGCATTAGACTATCAAAACATAAATGTAGTTTGCAGTAATCTCGCTTTCGGAAACTACTTTACTTACTAGATACAGTTGTTAGGTGAAAACTGGCAACATCTGGCAACCGTTATTTGCTTGGGATACTTTAGCAACAGCGCAACTGGGAACTAGAATTACAATCTTGTGTCGTGTCAAGAGTCAATGGTAGTGATGATGGTTTTACGAGTATTTAGTAGGTTTAGGGGTGTGTAGGGGTATGTCCGAAATGACGGTCTTTGTCATTATTATAGTGTGGCATCATTTTTGTTGCCTAATTAACTAGTTTCGAGACGAGAATCGTTTTTCTCACCATCAAAACTTTTGATCATCATTACGCAAGACAAAAGACGTCTTCTCTCAAAACAGTGAATGCAGTTGGACGAGACTGAGAAGCTGTCTTGTGCTTATTGTTATTACGTTATTAGCGCTTGTAGTATAGAGAAACAGTGGCGTCTGCGAGTAGAGCCGCGTATGTTTGTGTGTCAATGTTGCCGTGACGTCACGTGACGCTCACGCCGCGACCGCGTGCTGTCACGCCCCCGGCGCGCGCGCATTCTGAACGCCGGCCAACACCCAGTGTTGCCAAATCGTTACGTCTAGGGTCATCGGTTCTTTTCGGAATTCGGTTTAGAAGATGTACGCGTGGATTTGTGATATGACCTGCTTTTAGGTCTTCTACATCATTTCGATTTTCAACGCGATACATTTTGATTTATATTAGTTTTGTTGCCGTTGGACGTCGAGTTAGTGATAACACTGATAACTATCAACTATCAAGACTTTTGGGTTGGGTATTACTGTATGTTGCAGGTTATCGATAAAAGTATCAAGTGGTTTGAAGGGAAATTGAGGATATATCTATAATATGTGTATAGTTTGCTTTTAGTTTTTTATCTCTTAAAGTTCTTTAAGTAGAGAGAGAGTGTGGTTGCCGGGTTAGAATAGTGCCACTCCATGTCTTCCCGTGGATGTCGTAAGAGGCGACTAAGGGTCTCCCCAAACATATCGACGCGGAATCGGCGTTAGCTGATCAAAAAACTCTTTATGTCTACGCAAAAAGAGCGAAAAGACGTCTTTCGGCTCCGCCGTCGCCGGACGACGTCAGCCGAGCCGATTCGACGTCTTTTCGCTCTTATTGCGTAGACATAAAGAGTTTTTTGATCAGCTAACGCCGATTCCGTGTCGTTAGTTGTGGGGAGACCCTTAGGGAATAAAGGCTTGTAGTACAGTTAGGCGATGGGCTTGCAACCTGTCACTAATACACTAGTAAAATTCTTGGCCTGATTGTGCAAAATATGGTTAAGTACAGAATTATAAACAATTATTTTTAGAGTTGTTGGTATTTCTGTAACTCTGCCTACCCCACTCTGGGAATGAAGGCGTGATGTTATGTATGTATGTAAGCAGAGACATTGCATTATTTATTCGTAATAAATAATAATCTTAAATGTAATTGTTCAAGAATTGAGAAATAAACTATTTTATTATATTCATTATAGTCACCATAATCCGCGTATATAAATAGCTGCATCAACATCGAGTTCGCCAGAAAATTCTGCAGTCTAGCATTATCTATCTATTTGAAGTAATCAGTATTCAAACATAGGCTATAATTAAGGCTCATTAGTTCATTGTATTCGTTTTAAACCGCTGTTTTCTTCATTCCCAGAGTGGGGTAGGCAGAGCTACAAAAATACCCACAACTCTAAAAAGACATGTTAATAATTCTGTAACCACATTTTGCACAAGTAGGCTGAGATGTATACTAGTGTATTAGTGACAGGTTGCAAGCCCATCGCCTCACAGAACTACAAGCCTATATTCCCTTGGTCGCCTCTTACGACATCCACGGGAAGACATGGAGTGGCACTATTCTAACCCGGCAACCACACGTTGTTAGTTGCTACAAATCTTCAAACGCTGATAAGTTCAATAGTCTTACCGCCGTTTGTACTGCAACACATTTTAAAAACAATTAACTCTTTCGTTTTCAAACTCGCCACTTAAGACAACTGTGAAGTAAAAAAATCCATATAAAGTGCGATAACTTTTTCCCCTTAAACGTTGTCGGATTTTTACGATTTTTGAATCTGTCGTAGATATTATGAAAAACTAGGTCTGTGCGCTTTCCTTTCCAAGAAAATATTTATTGGAAAGAAAACAAAAGCGGAAACAAACCGACCTAGTTTTTTATAATATCTACAACATATTCAAAAATCGTGGAAATCGGATTAGATTTAGGGGTGAGATACATTATCACCCGGAGCTAAATTTGTATGGATTATTTTTGACAGCTACGCGATTTAAGCATCGCTTCACAATCCTCTTAAGAACGCCATAATTCTCATTATTTGACTCTGACTGCGGCTGCTATTGAATTTACAACTCAAATTAGATTCGTACTAACTTAAAATGATGTTATTAACCGTTATTGCACAAAAATACAACTTTGAAGAACAAAACGTAGGTATAATGACGTGTATGACGCATCGGTATTTTTTTCTTGTGACAGGTAAGATGACGTTCACCGACATGACGTGTTGGTTGCCAACGATTGACCGCAGTTTCGTTGAAATGAGTCTCTCTTTCTTATAACGTTATCTTAAACCTGAATTTTATAGCCCTGTCCAAAACAATACGATAGCGTGTCAAAGGCAATACGGGTTTACGGCGATTAGCGGGAGATTTCAGGATATTTTATAACCCGGAGCCGGACATGAGTACTTTAGAGTACTTTATCGAGGAAAATTGAAACAGATCCCGAGAAAATAACGATCGCCTTCTACGCGAGGAAAAGCTAGTATTTTATTTGGGTCATCTTCATCACTTCAGCCGAAAGACGTCCTGGGGAAAGATTGTCTCAACACAGCGCTGCGTCAATCTTAAAGGTGAAGTTTTATAGCTGCCTAATTGAGAAGGCACGCGCTAAAATGTGTTTTGTACGCTCTGACGGGACTTCTTAAATTGGCTAGATAAAACTTCACCTTTAAGATCGACGCAGCGCTGTGTTGAGAGAATCACCCCCCTGGATATAGGTCCCCAAGGTTTGTCTCAAAGACCGGTCCTGCGCCGCTTGCATCCATCGTTTTAGCCACGTCGTCTAAGTCTAAAACTTTTTTACAATATTTTATATTGATTTTGTCCTTGTATCTCTCAATATTACGACCACACCTTTCCTTCTTCTGTTTATGTCTAATGTACGGCGTCGCTTTACCTCGTGTTTTGGTGGAATTTTAACGTAATTTACATTCGAGGTTATTACGGTTTTAGCTTTTTTAAACAGTAATTGTTTACGTTCAACGCGGCGTGTACTTTGAAACGTTAGTTCATGAATATGAGTGTATATTGTTAAGTGTTTACGTATTTGCAAATAATAACAACAAACTATGTTAATAAATGTGTGTAAATAACGTAAATACGGAATCCCACCAAAAACATTTTTAAGTCGAGCGAGACCATATGGCTCGCACTGTCAAAATGTTATCAAATCTCACGTAGAGCCAAGCTTCTAACTCTATACGCCCTCACTTCGCAAACTCTACACCTTAGTGAAAATATTTGGCATGACCGATTCGTTACTACAAAAACTTTTGTATCAAAAAAGTAATGAACAGTGAATCAATTGTTCACCTTACCCCCATCCATGTGACGGTAGCGAAACGGCCAAGCCACATATTTAGAGTTTGTGAACTTAGGGGCTTGTAGAAGTAGGGCTCCCCAAACCTATCGACGTGAAATCGTCGTTAGCTGATCAAAAAACTCTTTATGTCTACGCAATAAGAGCAAAAAGACTTCGAATCGGCTCGGCTGACGTCTCGGGCGGCGACGACGAGATCTTCACGAGATCTGATAACATTTTGACAGTGCGACTTATATAATCTCGGCTTTGCAACATATTACATAATTACGGAACGGAACCCCCAGTGCGTGAGTCTGACTCACTCTTGACCTGCGTTTTAATAGTAGTCAGATCAAATAGAAGAAATAATAGCAAATAATTGTAAGAAACGAACTCCACGCAAACTAATCCAAACATACAAATTTTCCATAGAACCTCCTACACAAAACTAAATCAGCGCGTCTCTTCCACTATGAACTTTGACTATATGTGTTAGGAGTTAAAATAGGATGATTTTTTTATCGACTTGTTATTGTTTGCTTTTAAACGTGTGAATGTCAAACGCATGTTGCTTCCCGTTACTCACGCGCACCAAATCCGCTAAATATACGCTTTAATGGATGTACTTATGTATACCACTGAACATTGTAATACATTGAAGTATAAAAAGTGCTGAAAGAATTTTAATAGATACGTTCTACGCATATTTACCACTGTTCTTGCCTAAGTACTTACCGACTTGGATCCAGAATTTTGTTAAGGACAATAAGTAGTAAAGATTTGTTTAAGTATGTTAAAGATAACCAGGAAAGCTATGAGAAACATTGCTTGTAAAATCAATCGGCTTTGTATTTATTTTAGCCATTGAGTTTCAATTCAATACACGTATCGTTTCTTACAACTTACACTATTAGGTTGGCTCCTCACCCGTCACATTCAACGTACATTTTTTATTTTATTTTTCTTTTCGTTGTTATGTTTTTTACTTTTAGTTTATTTTATTTGTTTTAAAGTTGTTCGTGTCACGTTCCGTGCTCTCACCTAACGGTTCCGGCGGAAGATCAGCGTTGGCTTTACAGCCAGCACATGCTGAGCCGGGACCGTTTCGCATCAACTACTTTTGTATTGTTCTACGAAAAAAAATTTTTTTTTTGTTGCTGTGAAATAAACGATTTCCAGTTGCACTTAGGTATATAGTACAATACAATACAAAACACTTTATTGTCCACCAAACAAAAACATTACACAGAATTTTCACAATTATAGGTATATGAAAATGTATGAAAGTCTTTCAACGCAGTTTTACTTTCATTCTATAAAGACGACGTGGTTTAATCAAACGTCTATTTTTACGCCTCGTTTAGGGCTTGCAATTCGAATATTCGAATATTCGAATAATTCGAATATTCGGTTCTTTCTGATATTCGAATAATGCGATGAATTGTATTCGAATATTCGAATATTTATGGTTATTCGGACAGACGGATGTAACATTGCCTCGGCACTAATCGGAAATTATCGGGGATGGTTGGCTGTCTATGTCTCACATCCTCCAACCTATTCTTCTTCAAATTCTTCTCCACTACTGGAGGTTGGCAGTCAGCACATCATACAAGTAAAAAATAAAACAACCTTCCAACCTTTTAATGTAGCAATATTATTAACTTGGTTGATTGTTTTTGTTTATTTGATTAGATTGTTTGATTGATTTCACTTTTTAATTTAATTGTTATAAATCGTTGCTATTGGTAACTTTAGTTTTTTTTTGGAGATAATTATTTAAGTTCAAGTTATTTTGTACAGATAATTTATGATTTCACGATCTTTTTACTTTTTTTTATCACTTCGTTGATTACTTACTTATGTTACTTTGTAAAATGTATGTAATGGTTCAGTTTAGTTTAAGTGTAAGGTAGCCGAGAGAATTTTCAATCAGTAAACTTACATTGTATTGTATCACAAAATTCACTGATATCATTATAGTTCTGTGTTGATTAAATTAATAATTTAACACATACATATATTTCACCATTTTAATTATTTTCTTTTATTTAGTTTTGTTGTTGATTCTTTCGTTTTTCAATTGAAGTATACTCCATTTCATATACCATGGCCCGATGCACTTGAGACGGTCATTAGGCGTTAACAATAGGATTAGTGATAACAAAAGATACCTGGCCAGACCCTTTTGCGGCGTGGTATGCAGGTTGGACCGACGGGTGCCATTTTGAAGTGCTCCTAATTAGATAACAAAAGGCAAACATTATGAGCCCTATTGTTAAGCTTCAAGTGCATCGGGCCATGGTATATGAAATGGAGTATACCTGCATAATATTTGTGCAATTGATACTAAATCGTTGCTGTTCGTACCTTCTGCAGTTGTTTTTAACCTAAAAATATTTAAATTCTAGTTATTATTTATTCATTCTATACAACCAAGTACTTTTTACTTATATAAAATATTCATGTTGATTTTTTGAGCTTTCAGACTGATAATAAGTGAAAATGAGCATCAAAGCCTGCATTTTTCTTCAATTTTCAGTATATTCGAATAGTATTCGAATTATTCGAATACATTCAAATTAAAAGTCGAATATTCGAATATCTGAAACTATCGAATATTTGCAAGCCCTAGCCTCGTTGCCATGGTGACGTCTCTTGGGTCACTCTTTAAAACAATGATTGTAAAGTATTTACCTTAATTCACTAAACATCAGTTTGTGTGGCAATTACAAGCCCATGCTCATGCATGCATGACTTTGTTTTGTACAAAAAAAAGTTTATACTACGTGTTACAAAATAATCCGTAAAAAATAAATTACGAAAGTAGTGTCAACACTGTCAACCCTAGTATACAGTATACCTAAGATACTGAACTGACGTTATTTAATAAGGGTTGACTACTTTTGTAATTTCTTTTTACGGATTATTTTGTAAAACGTCGTATACATACATATACATATTTGTGTTTTATACGTAGTAGTGTATATTGAACCCTTTTTCCAAGAAACTCATTGTTGTCTCCTGGCAGACGGGACAGAATAAGAACGGCAAAAAATGTATTCACCTAAAATTCGCTATCTGTTATTGTTCGCGGATTTCCCCATGCAGACCCATTTGAATTGGTACCCAAATGGGTCAGCATGGGGAAGTCCGTGATTCAAATTTCGATATGCGTTCTACAGTAAGTTTACCACTGACGGAGTTTGCCTTCATTCTTCAAGCAATTTTCAGAATACTGTTACCCATGTCTATCGATTTAGTAACAACTATTTTATTTGTATGGGATTAAAGCTGAAAATTAAATGAAGGCAATTCATCTGTCAGTGGTAAACTCAAAATAATTCTACTGTACTAATATGAATTTGTGTCAGTGAATGAAAGTGACAAGGTACTAAAGTGTAGACATCTTTATGACTTTGACTGTACATTATGTGGAAACGCCACGTGGTCAGATTGCCTAAGAAGCTAGCGCTGTTGTCGATTCCCGGTATAAAAAATATTTGTGTGATGAGCGCGATTACCTATTTTGTTCCTTAGTCTTGAGTGTTTATACTCAATACTTTATTGTAAGTCATAATACAGGTTAGAATACAGTAAAATTATGTGTATTACGAAATTTAATAAACCGTATCGGGCACCGCAACGAGAGAGGAGGCCTTATATAGGTAACTTATAAGAGTTATATATAATTTTAAGCGACCCGCCCTCGCTTCGCTCCGGATTAAAGTATTATACATATAAACCTTCCTCTTGAATCACTCTATCTATTAAAAAAAACCGCATCAAAATCTGTTGCGTAGTTTTAAAGATTTAAGCATACATAGGGACAGACAGCGGGAAGCGACTTTGTTTTATACTATGTAGTGATAATATTTCTCTATATAGGTATGTTCATCGTTGCCTACATCCCATAGTGTCATCGCCCACACTCTTAACCTTCCATCGGTAGACCTTATGCCTTTTATTATAAGGGCCACCGATGTAGCAAATTCACATTCTATTCAGTGCGAAACATCAAGTTGTTAGCGTAGCCCAAGTCTTTGGAGTAGCAACTTGGCAGTCCACGGAGGTCATATTAATACCTCCTTAAACCTAAGCGGAAGGTACAGAGTTAGCCAGTCATATAGATCTGTCCCTTTCTTTCTTTGCACGAGGTACTTGTCAGTTTTACGAGATTGTAATACGGCCTCCAGGGATACAAAAGTCTTGTTTGTGGGTGCGGGTCCGACTGTCAAGCGGGACACAAAATATCTTATTATATTTTCCTTTTTTTCCGCAGCTTCTACAGAGATTTAATTAATGGTACACCTAATTATTAATTACTGCATGATTTTTCATATATGTCTTATCCGTGTACAAGTTGGGGCACAAACGGGCCATGTCCTTTAGCTCCAGGCAATAACGTTTCTCACCCCCTAAATCTAATCCGTTTTTTTTTTTATGTCAAGTAGAAGGCACACGAACTCTCAGGCCACCTGATGGTAAGTGGAATCTGAGACCCATAGACATTTGAATTTTCAAGACTATAATCCTCAGACCTCAAATGCGTTGCCAACCCTGAGGACTAAGATGGAATGCCTCTATGCTAGTAATTTCACCGGTTGTCTTATCCCCATACCGGAATACAACAATGCGAATACTGTTGCTTGGCGGGTGGTTAATGGATAAGATGGTGGTAGCGATCCGGACGGACCCTGCACAGGGTCCTACCACCACTAAAATATACTTCCACGACTCTTGAATATGTTGTAGATATTATGAAAAACTAGGTCTGTACGTTTCCGCTTTTTTTTTTCTTTCCTTTAAATATTTTCTTAAAAAGAAAAACGCACAGACCTAGGTTTTCATAAGATCTAAGTATAACAATCGGACAAAGTTTAAGAGGAAAAGAAGGTTATCGGTCGGGTTATAATTTTGTATGGTCATTTTTTGCTTTACAGTCCTCTTGACTAGGATATTTGTAAGATGAGCATCTTGATATTTATCAATTTATATGACACATATAATTAAAGGAGGGGTGTCCGTGTCCTTTTTTTTTTTCTAGTTATGAACAAACAAACATACATAACGAGTGCTGTTGTTATCGCGACCGAATGTAAACAAAACTGTTAAAGCAGAAATATTATACAATACATAGCCTTGTTGACTTTCCGGTACAGTGTAGTAATGTTAGAATACGGGTATATATCTGCGCGTACGCTTTAGCACGATAAACGTTTCATTGTGAACAACATGTGGCATTTAACTTGCATTTAAATAGTTTGAAAATCATATATTTACTGTTTTAAAAGAGAAAACACGCAGAACTCGGGAACTTCGCGTTTTTCTGGGATTTCAAGTTCTTCCCTAGAATTCCATCTCCAAAGAAAATATTTTACTAAATTCGTTAAAGAAATAGATAGAATGAGAGCTATTATTATGGTGACAATACGATATATATCATGTCAAAAGCAATAAAGTTCGTGGAGTACAAAGCAGCCTTTCGTATTTCTATTATTAAAAAATAATAAAAGATTGTAAAAATAAAACTCAAGTAGGTACAAAAATCTGCACAAAATTCAAGTAGCACTAGGAATCTCTCTAATGGACCGCATACCTAATATCGAAATTCACCGGAGAACTAAGGTCGAAGATGTCGGTAAGCGGATCATGAGACTGAAGTGGCAATGGGCGGGACACCTGGCTAGGAGAGAAGACGGTCGGTGGACCAAGGCGGTGACCGAGTGGTGGCCAAGATAGGGACGCCGATCAGTGGGCAGAGCAGCCCGCTGGTCGGACGACGTCGTCAGATCGGTGGGCAGACAGTGGATCCATGCAGCACAGGATAAAGAGCGACAAAAGGGAGGCCTATACCCAGCAGTGGGAAGATACGAGCTGATTTGATTTGACTGAGATAATAAGAAGTCAAATGTTTCTGCCAAAAAAAACATTTTTGGGACAAGATTTTGCTGCCGACTGTACTATGTTTTGTCATTATCTGCTTATCAAGACCAAACTATTGAACCCAATAATATTTTTTGAATCCGGGTTAATGTTAAGCGATAATTTCCATCGCTAGATTTCTAAAAAGTTTCTCGGCTTACTATCCTTGTCGAGTAAAGTCTCAACACTGTGGTCTATGTTAAGTATAGCGGAGTATTTTCGCCACCTTCTATTAATCCATTTCATCTCTTAGATACCATAATATTGCATTTTCTTCAAGTTTGCATATGTGGTCTGAGCCCATCCCATCAACGGGAACTGCAGGTTAGAAAGTTTTGAAGCGGACAGCTTACTTAAAATCAGCAGCACAGTTTTAACTAACCATTTGTTCGTCTTGCCACCTTACAAAAAGGCTTAATTTAGTCAGCTAACAGTGATGCTGTTTGTACATACATACAAAAAATAGGGAGAATTTTGTGAGTGGAAATTGTAATCAAGGGAAAAAAGTTCAAGTACGTTTGCTTTTAAATGCCATTTTCATGAAAGCAAATTAAAATGAACTTTACGCTCGTTAAAATAAAGTTAAAACTAAATTGCCTTGGTTAGGTACCTCCTACGGGTCTCACGAGGTTAAATAAAAGCTTGTAAACACCAAAAACTGCAAAGCGCAATCCCATGCCCATGACTCACCATCAACAGCGCATGGCTCCACACAAAACTCGCGTAAACAAAACGGTATTTTTCTGCATTATTGCAGATAGCGCTATCGCATCCTGCCAGTAATTGTTGAAACCTTGTATATAATAAATACTTCATGCTTTATTTTTAAACGAACATGTGTTGTGTGGCGGCCATTGATTTTACACTTGTAAACAGTAGTATAAAGAGACCAAGCGTTGTACGAAAATGAACACCTAAAGTTAACAAAAAAAATTATCTTGTCGCAACAATTATTCAGAATGTTTTTACTTCAAAATTAAACAAAACATAGGTACATTAAATATTATATTATCTATACAAATACCGGTAAATACTCGTATGTACATTATTTACAATGTCTGTAATTCAATACTTTTTTTTGATAAAGTCAATCGTGTTTTCGTTTTGGAATTAAATTTAAATTTAGGGGTATTTCAAGTCAAAACTATGCGAAATATTAACACAAAAATAGTAATTGAATAACAAAATTTAAATTAAGTAGAGGACCATCTAACGGATATACTTAACAACAGAACGAAGGATTTAGCTAAGTTTGACAAGTCTGAAATTAACATAGTTATGGACCATTTCCTATGAATGGCTAATGTTTCTTGAACAACATTGTATGTTACGCAATGCACTTTTGAATAAATCTGCTTCGTGATTTGCAGCATAAATAACTTCCAAATGCAACCGTTCCATTCAAATTCAATAACGGTAAACAGAACAACCGTTGCCGCAAAACATGATTTCTTACAGATTTATTTCCCTTTCAAAGAATTTGTGAAGTAAATTATAAATGGGATGACATAGCATGAGTGGAGCAAGCATTTAATGGAATAATGGCGGCAAAGAGGGGAGGTCTTTGCCCAGCAGTGGGACATTAATAAGGGCAATAAAATTATAAACTTTAGTTATATATACACACATACATACATACATACATACATAACATCACGCCTTCATTCCCAGAGTGGGGTAGGCAGAGCTACAGAAATACCAACAACTCTAAAAAGACTTGTTGATAATTCTGTAACCACATTTTGCACAGGTGGGCTAGTATGTTTACCAGTGCATTAGTGACAGGTTGCAAGCCCATCGCCCTTATTCCCATAGTCGCCTCTTACGACATACACGGGAAGACATGGAGTGGCAAGTCACTATTCTAACCCGGCAACCACACGGGCAAACACGGCTAGTTATATAGAGTTTTGGGAATATTTATTCAGTCGCTAGCTTTGGTAGAATGCAACATGGCTAGTCAATTGACAGTTACACCGTAACTAAATTAATGATGTTGGTAAGTAACAATCATAATCTATGAGTAAGATACCTAATGTATCCATAAGACAGTGGATAAAGATAAAGAATTTGTTATTACACTGTTGCACGCCCTTGCAAGCGGGTAGCTTGTATCGCTGATGTAATTCGTGCATGTAGCTCGAACTTCAGTCACAAGAAGATCAGGTGCTCTATTCCGCTCGGTAAAACCATATTGCTTTCTAAACGACTTCAAAAACCGGGCAAGAGCATTTCGGACCATCTAATTATCTATTTAAATTCAATTGGTGCCGTCTTAGATGATTTTAGTAGGTATAAACTCTTTAATCGCCTGTATCTCAAGAACCAATGATGTCTACTTACGGCCGAACCCGATTAAAATTTGACACATTTTGTATGGGCAAATGTCAAGTCGTGCAGAAAACGTACTTAACATTTTTTTTTTCAATTATTTATTTTATTACTTTGTTGGCGTGGCTAATATGTATATTCATGCCAAATTACAGCTTTCTAGTACAAAGAGTCTCTGAGCTAGGCTGCGGACGGACGGACGGACGGACATGGCGAAACTATAAGGGTGACTTTGACTCAGGAACCCTAAAAAAGACACGACTGCCTTTTGTGGAATATGTATACTGACCTCAATAGCCTCAACACTGAGTAGTTGGAAGTTGAAGTTTAATGTAAAAGCGAGATACTGTGAATACGATCACCAAACTCTTTCCTCTTTTAGATTTAGGCAGTAAGTTTACGAATTTTGGGTATCAATAATGTACCTCGCATTTCAAAATCCGTCAAATCGTTGAGTCAACACAGGGTCACAAATAACTAACATCGGTACACACATACATACATACATAATGTAGACCTGAAAACAGTATCCTCCTTGTTTAGTCATTTTCTAAACATTTGATCAGTGAGATTCCAAAATCTCTTAGCTTTGCTGACACACTAGCCTTTATTCCTAAGCGTAATACCGGACAATATTTGGGCAACTTTTCCCCCAATATTTACTGGGATAAACAAATTTCCTCACTAGGGCGGTCTCCGAGGGAAAACGTGAACCTTTCTTTTCCAGGCTAAAATGTAGGCCGGAAAGTAGAATAGGTTTTTGTGTGACTGACCTTTGTTGTTGAATAATAAATTACGATTCCGAAGTTATTAATGTTTAATTATTTAAAAGAAATAAGGTTACTAGTAGTATTTGGTTACGTTAATAACTAACTGCCCCGTATTATGTTTGCTTTTATCGCGTTGGATAAAGCATCCGTCACTCTCGCACTTACAAACTGGTCAGAAAGTGACAGATGTTTTATCAACATCTATAAACACGACTATAATTAGGTTTGCAAAAGGTGCTATTAACAGCCTAGTTAACAGTCTGTTAACAGAGCCTTGAGTGTAAGTTACTGCTCACGCGGCGAACGCGTTTGCGTCCATGTTATTTATACAAGAAACTCAAACGCGTAAACAGTCTGTTAATTCGTTCCAGCTAAAGCCGCTTTTGCGTAATAATCTTATACATATATTCTTTTTGCAAGTTATTCGGTAGTTTGGTTGCATGTGTGATCAATAAAGATTTTTCATATTGTATTGGTTTTTAATAATGTTTCCAAGTAGGTATGTAAGTGTGTTAAATCCACTACCGCCTATGCCATCACATATACATTGACTTTGGCAAGTTTGATGACGACGAATCCATGTAAAGGTTGGCGAGGGTTTGGTAGTGGTTATGCATAGAGCTAGGCTGCAGTCCCTTTCATACAAATTCAAACATTACAAATATTAGCCACAACGCTGACGCATCGAGCGTAGCGTATCTTGGACGAATAGAGAACATACATGAATATCAGAATTGAGTTTCATTGATACAATTTAGGAGAAAATGTATAAAAAAACATATAAAACGCAATACCCTAAGTTCTGACTCGTCTATTAAGATTTTATTATAGAATCAAAACTTGTTAAGATTTTAAAACTTCTTTTTCCTTTTGGTTGTTTTTTTCGGCATCCTTATTTTATTAACGTAATATTTTAACATTATGGTCTTTATACTTTAAACAACAGCTGTGACGTCATTCCTGTCGTCGATTTTGTATAGTGTTTTTGCTGGGCGTCCTCTCTTTTATAGCACTTTCTAGAGAGCGTAAGAAAAATTGATGCATGGTCCCTATTGTATTCACTATACGTCAAGTCTAGTTTATTTTGAATCGAAATCAAAAGGCCTGGAGCCTTTAAGCTCCACAAACACTCCGGCGCAGCAACGCTCTGTTTACACCGCGAATAGCGCGTTACGTCACACGGCACGCGACCGGCGCGTGCGAGCACCGGCGTGAACGCACCGACGTACATCTCAGTTGTACGCCTCAAGAGCGTATCGGCCATTCTAAACTAGATTTGACTGTTTTATGCCCGAGATAAGGTAACTACAGGAACGAAGCAGATACGATGTTTTGGATTATGATAGCCATGCATCCCTGCAGGTAGGTAACTGATAAACAAATGTGCTCCCTATTTAGTGGAAGAAGCCATTGTATAGATAGTCGAAACATGCTCACGGAACAGGAAAATGGCTAATTTGTATTTGAATATTAGTCAGAAAGACAAAGAGTTTATGGGGAAAACCGGCAGTTAGAAGTATACGAGTACGTGCAGAACTTACGAAGAAATTGGTTATAGCTAATGATGCCAGATACGAATACCCCAGGAAAGTGACGATTTCGTTGTATGGAGACTCAAAAAAATATCTATAACAGTACTTTTATTATGTCAAAAACAGTTTGGCAAGTTCATAACCAGTTCTGTATTCAATTTTAAAAATAAATGAAATTTAACCTGTTTTAATTTTGAACAAAATAGAGCAATACTAAGTATTATTTACTTTGAAAATATCTGGATTAACTCATTTTCTTTCATGTACATATAGATTCACTTATTAGGGTTCTTTAGTCAAAATAGGAACCCTTATAGTTTCGCCATGTCAGTCCGTCCGTCCGTTCGTCCGTCCGCAGCCTAGCGCCTCGACCTTTAGTACTACAAAGCTGTAATTGCAGTGATCGGAATAGTTAGCGCAATTTCGGGTGAATGACCTTAAACATTATACTCAATATGGATAAGACCTCAGATTCCGGGACTCGTATTATTACGCAGAATATTTTCTTGACATGACCTTGATTGAAGTTAAATGGGAACATGCGAAAAATCTAAAAAAATAATGTTATTGTAAATACTTTTTTACTTTTTGTCATTACAAGTGTCTACATATTTCGTCAATGCGATATTCTATACTACCAAAATAATCGATAAAATCATATATTAATAACATTTTTGAATTAAACTCAAACTTTTACACTTTGCAAATGTAATCCCGGGGTTACAAGCTATATCCATACTAAACTTACGCACCGAAGTCTCGCGAAATTGCACTACCTATTCTGATCACTGAATTTGGCATGAATATGCATATTAGTCACGCCAACAAAGAGGTACAATAAAATGTAAAAAAATTTTTTTTTTTACATTACCTTCCCTACACGTAACGTAGGGATGTATTTTGTTTTTCTCGTCTACCCTGTAGTGTGGGGTGTCGTTGGATTCGTCTTTCAAAAATATTACGGGTTTGTGCAGTTTTTCGATTAAGTAATCCGTTTATGAAATATTAAGCTTTAAAGCGCCAATTTTTGTCAGACTCAAGTGTGTCCCCCCCCAAAAAATCTGAAAAAAAAACTTAAATGAAAGAGCATATAACGAATTTTACAGGAAAACTATCACGACTAAGTACACATCATTGGTTCTTGAGATACAGGCGATTAAAGTGTTTATACCTATAGTCTATTTTTTCTTTCTTGAGCTAACTAGTAAACAAACATCACTCGATCACATATCACGATATTCCGAAAGAATCACTCAATATATGGTACCACAATAACTAATAGACATTACTTTAAACACTAACGAATTCATTTCTACTAAAAATTGGTTCAAATTATCCTTACAAGTAACATATTTTAATAAAATAATAATTTCCACGTAACTCACTGTCACAGATTATCAAAACTGAATGTCAGTTTGGCAATTCATTGTAGGGATGGGAAGAAGTGAATGAATTAATAATTAAGTAACGGTTTAATTGTTTGTGATTTTATTATACAATATTCCAAACATAAATGAATATAATTATCTTTTTAAACTTAATAGTTAGTGAGATTTATTATTATGTGTATAGGTAGTCTGTTTAAAATTTGTTAAATGGTAGTTCATTTAAGGAGCTTCTAAACGGGCCATATTTTCACTACAAAATGTGTCCAGCAACTATTGGTGTCAATCTCTTACTCATATGTTAGAGAGTGACACTAATAGTTGATGATGATGATGTATCTACGGATGATTAAATAAAATATTTATAATAAAGCGTGTTGTGTTATTGAGTACATAATATCGTTATAAGTAGGTATCCACATGCAATTGTAGTCTGTCAAATTCAATATATCAATCGTAATTCGTATTGGAGAACCCAACCCATATACGTATTTCACTCATTTCATTCATTCACTAAATAAATTTACACATTCACTCTATTATTCCCATCCCTATGAAATGTCAAACTTTATAGATACGCCATATTTGTTTACTGGTTAGCTCAAGAAAGAAAAAATAGACTATACTAAAATCATCTAAGACGGCACCAATTGACTTTAAATAGAAAATTTGTTATTCCTTGTTGATTTTTATGTTTGTAGCACTTAACGGCTTCGGAACCCTATCCTACACTGAGCATGGTCCGACATGCTCTTGCCCGGTTTTTCTTGTTAGTGTGTCAAAAAAAAAAAAAACACATCGGTTCAGTTTTGGTACACTTCTTGTTATTTATTGAACTGAATCCAACAATGAACAATCAGCCTAATTTAAAATAATTTTAACAATTTTTGTCCTTTATTTTTATGTTTTCGTATACTCACTTTTTGGATTTTAATTTCGGTCAGTATCTGATGTCAAACAACACATTTTCACAATAAAAATAGTTGTAGCATTTTTCCTGAAAAATTCCAGCTCTTTTAGGGTACAACTTTATTTTAACAACCTCCTGTATGATATTTTGGTGAATTCAATAATAAAGTAAGTCAAAATAACGCTTTATGACGCCTGATATCGAATTATTTCCAATAATCGTAAGTGGCCCTGGGCTCGAACGCACTCGTAAAAAAGATCATAACGTGATTTAATTTTCATTATAACTCACTAATCATCAGGGCTGGGATTCTACACTGTAATAACGATATCGTATTTGACGTGTTTCCGTATTGTCCACGTTTTGATAACTCATATGTCATTTACAATAATGGCGACTGTGACATAAACGATTCTAAAACACGTCAAACGCGATATCGTTATAACGCAGTAGAATAGAGGCCCAGTAAGATGCACAAATCGTCTTCCAGGTTTTGTTACGTTTGGGACTGGCAGTGTTCTACCGTATGCGGTTATCTGCAATTTAGCTTCGTTGACCACGTCAGCAATTGACTATAACATGTAGGTAAATTATGCCAATTTTATACCGACAATCAGATGAATAACCTCGTAAAAATCACTCCATACGAGTAAGTACGTGTGGATTACACTAACGTCCGAACCCTATATTCAAACCGTAGACAGATAGCTTTACTTCGGATTAAAATGTGACACATTTTATATGGGCAAATGTCAAAATTCAACCCGAACTAAGCCTTATCTATCCGCGGTTTGAATATAGGTTTCGGCTCCAAATAGATTAAGGGCCAGGTCACCTTGTAAGACAGAGCAGGGGTGCGATTTTGGAATCAATTTTGTGTCATTACGCCTTTATCATAGCAAATCCAAAAGCAGGGTGCACTCGTAGAGTAAATCGCTGTACAAATTGATTTTAAACTTCGTCATCTTTCGTCGGTGAAATTCATAAATCGCACCCCTGGGGGGTTATCATGAGCTAGCTTTGCAGTTTTGTTTACGCTCAGAGAAAAGGATAGAGCTATATAACTGTCATAGCTCTGTCCTTTTCTCTGAGCGTAAACAGAACTGCATTGTTATGTCATGATAACCCCCCTGCTCTGTCTTACAAGGTGACCTGGTCCTGAACTGACACGTCGGGGACCGGCTAAGTAGCTATTTTATATTATTTCATCTGCTTAGCGGTCCCCGACGTGTCAGTTCAGTTAGTGTCAGTGTTCCGTTAACTACCTATTTATCAAACAATCAGCCCTTACTCCTACGCGACGACGCTTGGATCAAAGTATTAATACCTACTTATAATTGAAACTTATAGGGCCCATATCTTTTTTTTACTTTTTAGACGCTTTTTAACAGACTGTTTTGAGGGGGTTTTTTTCTCGCTTTTTAATCTTTTTCGTAGATCCCAAACGGATGAACGGATTTAGATTTAAAAAAATAATACACATTGAAATTAAACTAGGTAACTGCATGTAATTTTTTATATTAACTTTTCTTACATGTTGCTCATTCAGTTTTGCAGCAATATTCATTACCTTTGTAATAATAATTATCCTACTAAAAAACAGCTGCAGCTCATGTTTACATTATTTCATAACGATTACATTACATTGTATAATGTCAATGTCTTGTGTAAGCATTTGTTTTGTTATTTTGCAAACGAATGATTTCCAATACTTCCTTAGTAAGTAAAATAATTAAGTACTTACTTCCAGTTATTAGTTAGAAACTTAACGCGATGTAGGTACTCTTACAGAATCAAATCTCTTCGGTTCTGTGACAAATGAAAGTAATTAAAAAGCTAGAGTCCAGAAATGCGCTAGAAATACACATATCTTTTTAAAATTACATATCGTTTACCGTGTGGTTGCCGGGTTAGAATAGTGCCACTCCATTTTTTCTCGTGGATGTCATAAGAGGCGACTAAAGGAGTAAGGGTTTGTAAATTGTAGTACTTACTGTAACGGCCGAACCCTATATTCAAACCGCGGACAGATGGCCTTACTTCGGATTAAAATTTGACACATTTTGTAGGGTTCGGCCGTAAGGCGATAGGCTTGCAACCTGTCACTAATACACAAGTAAAATTCTGGGCCTGATTGTGCAAAATGTGGTTACCGAATTATAAGCAAAGCTTTTTAGAGTTGTTGGTATTTCTGTAGCTCTGGCTACAGCTCCACTCTGGGAATGAAAGCGTGATGTTATGTATGTATGTACATATGTTTTATCGCACACACCTATTTACAAATTCCAACTTTATAAATTACAATTTGTATGTATGTATGGCATTTTTTTTTTTATTATAAGGAGAAGGTGCTCGTGTGAGCACTCAGGCCCCCTGATGGTAAGTGGAATCTGAGACCCATAGACATTTGAATTCTTGAGACTATAAACCTAAAACCTCAAATGCGTTGCCAGCCCTGAGGACTAAGATGGAATGCCTCTATGCTAATAAATTCACCGGGTGTCTTATCCCCACACCGGAACACAACAATGCGAAAACTGTTGCTTAGCGGGTGGTTAATGGATAAGATGGTGGTAGCGATCCAGACGGACTCTGCACAAAAAGAAAAACAAAATCAAGACAGTAAAGGTAAAACAGAAAGTACGAAGGCGAACTTATCCCTTATATACACCTATATACACCTAATACACGGAAAAAGTGGTGTAAAGGCGGTCCGGTTCGCTACCACTATCTTATGCGTTAAACTACGGCCAAACAGCAGTGTCGTATTAATGTGTTCCGGTATGGGGATAAGACAACGGCATTAAATAAAGATAATGACATTCTATTTTAGTCTTTACATGTGCCATTGTAATCTTTGGATTGCACTTTGCACAAAACAATTTTGAGTATTAGAAGCCAAAATCTGGTCCTCATACCATTCCGGGGGGTTACCATGATATGCCTAAATATTTCAGTTTTGGATGAGTGTAAAGGTCAGAGCTATAGCAGTTTACGGCTCTGTCGCTTTCTCTCACATGGTAGGCCTGGTCAGGTGTTCGGTTGCCTTTTCAAAGTCATACATAAATTGTTTCCATTCCTACACTTCTACTATCTCCATCATCGTATACGTTATCATTCTAGACGTCATCATCATTATCAGTCTAGTTCACTGCTGGACAAAGGCTTTTCTGCCCTGTTAAGATAAATTACAGTATCTCAAACAAAACTACTGCCGCAAATACTACCTTATTACTAACGGGATAGGATTCTGCTTTGGCTACTGAATTTGAGACACCGCTTTTGGTCATATAAGGGCAGTTCTCTCATCCAACCTACACCGTTCAATCTGCGCATGTCATCGCATCTTACCTTTGTTTTTTATTATTCTAGACGTAACGCTTCTAAACACCCGAGCTGTTCTCACGAACTTCATTCATAATATTAGTAACACGTGGTTGCATCAGACACCGTAATTCTAGGCGAGGACTTTGGACTCTAAACAGTACAGTGTGTTCGAACATCTACAAATAGATGACACTCGCAACTCAAACTCAAATTCACATAAGCACCGAGAAGAGGCGTCCATTTTATTCTAAATCGTTGTATCCGTTTCACGAAGACCGAAGCCCTCGAATAATTTAGCTATATTTAAAATAGCTCGCTATAAAATCGTTTAACTTTCCGCCAGCAGGTACTCGTCTATACTACACATATATACATTGAAAGAGTATCAGAAGTGTGTCTGTCTGTACATTGAATATATTTACGAGAAAAATGTTACGGTATAGTGGTGAGTTGTCTTTTGGTGAGTCTCATAATCCATACTAATATTATAAATGAGAAAGTAGCTTTGTCTGTCTGTTGTCTACACCAATTTTGATGAAATTTGGTATGAAGATAGCTTGAAACCTGAGGAAGGACATAGCGTACTTTTTACTGAGAGTTGCGATAAACGACTTCTACAAATGTACAACGAATGTATTATTTCATCTAACGCTATTTTCTGCTGACACCATAATATTTTCGGGGAATGTTAAACATTAATCACGTAGGTTGGGTTAGGTTAGATGTTTAAGATGCCCTGAAAATATTATAGTTTCATCAAGAAATAGCGTTCGATGAAATGAAATTCGATGAAATGATACATTCGATGAAAGGTGTTTCGACAAAATGATAGACCCCCCGATTCCCGGTAATAGTAAATGCAATCTAACCTAACCTAACGAAATGATGTATGGATATTTTTGGTCCTTAGACATTATCCATGTGTGTATTTGTGTGATGAGCGACAATATTTGTTCCTGAGTTTTGGATAGGTATTTAAGTGTGTATTTCTATATCATCATCATCATCTTCTTGCTCTTATCCCAATCATATGATTTCAGCGCAGAATGTCCTTTTCTTCCACACATCCCTATTAGCCGTCATCTCACCGTTCACTCCCTTCTTCCTCATATCATTCTTCACAGAATCCATGCATCTCTTTTCAGGTCTTCCTCTTGCTTTGTAACTCCCCACATTCATACTCAAAATCTCGTAACATGATTTTCATCCCTCCTCATAACACGCCCGTACCATGACATCTAATTCCCGTCCAATTTTTCTCCCAGTGGCGCTACTTTCAAACTTCCTCTTACATGCTCGTTCCATATCTTAACCATTCTTATTACTAGATAACATAACGCATTCATTTCCAGAGCGGGGTAGGCAGAGCTATAGAAGTATTAACAAATCTAAAAAGACTTGTTAATAATTCTAAAACCACATTTTGCTCAATCAGGCTGCGAAGTTTACTAGTGTATTAGTGACAGGTTGCAAGCCCATCGCCTAACAGTACTATAAGCCCTTATTCCCTTAGTCTCCTCTTACGACATCCACGGGAAGACATGGAGTTGCACTATTCTAACCCGGCAACCACACGGGTTATTACTAAACAAACAATAAATATTATTATTCAGTTATTTCTGTAATTAAGAGTAGTGCTTATTTATTTATTCATTTCTATTCCCTGATTTTGCCACACTTTTTGTGCATGTATTTTAGTGAATCTGAATATTTCGCACTTCCCCTGTTATTTGGAGGTGCTGGCAGAATGGCGTTGTGATCCCGTGTCACAACACATGCTGAGCCAGACGCTATTCATCCGCACGTATTGCTGGGCTCCAGTGACACGCGTGTGTTCTGCTTGGTAACTGATTGTATTGTGTAATATATTTGTTATATACCTGTGCTGTAAAATATTGTTACTTTCACTCTGCGTGCTTGAATAAATTGTTTTCTTTCTTTCTTTCCAACACATCCATGTCAACATTCACATTTCAGCCCCATACACTCCTTTTTTATATATTGTGTATTTCTTTACGTATGTATATATATGGTTTTAGGAAACCAGAAGAGGTATTATAATTTATAAAGAGTTAAGTAAACTTCTTGGCCTGATTGTGCAAAATATGGTTACAGAATTTTCACAAGTCTTTTTAGACTTATTGGTGAATGAAGGCGTGATGTAATGTATGTAAATTAGTGCGTTACTTATTTATTTATTTAGCTGTAATAGTAGTCCCAAATCAACGGAGGCGAAGTCACAGCCAAAGGCTAGTAGATTTATAAGATCTATGAATAGAGTGGGCGCGGTAACTCCTGGACTTTGCCCTGCGCCCGCGCGTGTTTGCGTTGATCGGGATTAAAATAAGAAGATTGTTGATGATGCTGATTTGGCTGATCATTGCGTAAATAGGCTGGGATTGTGCGGGCTGATTGAAAACAGGCTTTCGAGAGGCCGGTTTTAAGAAGAGAACAGTAAATGCTTGAGATTTTGGACTTTAGTGGTGGTAGGACCCTGTGCAGGGTCCATCCGGATCGCTACCACCATCTTATCCATTAACCATTCGTCCGTTTCATTGTTGTGTTCCGGTGTGGGGATAAGACAACCGGTGAAATTATTAGCATAGAGGCATTCCATCTTAGTCCTCAGGGTTGGCAACGCATTTGAGGTCTTAGGATTATAGTCTTGAGAATTCAAATGTCTATGGGTATCAGATTCCACTTACCATCAGGTGGCCTGAGTGCTCGTGCCTTCTCCTTAACATAAAAAAAAACGTATTAAAGAAATTATGGAAGGAAAACTAAGGTTCGAGTGTTCGACACTTTTAGCTGACTTGCACCAATCATGGACAGAAGCTCTTAATTCAAAGGTCATAGGGTTATAAATTGATTGTTGCAAAACAAATGAATAACCCTTATCTTCTTAATAAGAGTCAGTGTCGAACACTGGTCCTTTGTCGAGTACCGTTACTACGTTTAAACGCAACATGGCTGATTTTTACAAGCTTCCATTCACGAACTGTCCCGGAGTCTGTAATGAAATCTTGCTAGTTAAATTTGACCCACTTGCCGGTTTCTGATTGAGCTGAAATTTTGCATGCGTAATGTATATCGCGTAACAATGCAATATTATGATGACATGGAGCTGATCTGATGCTGGAGTTGGAAGGTGGAGACAGGATCTCTGCTATACTTAACGAAGACCCATCGAATTTGGACTCATTAGGTTGGGTTTGATAACCAGTAAAAAAAATACAGGTGGCGAACAAAACTTGACTAAAAAATATTTTTTTGACAGAAAATTATTAAATAATATGGTTCTATGGGAAATGAATGCAGATCGCTAAATAAAAAATCATGGGTGAATTGATTTTGATTAACTCAACTCGCACTTGTTTCATTTGAGCTGTCAGATTATATCAAACCAAAATAAAAACGGGCAAGAGCATGTGATGTCCGACCATGCTCAGGGGGGTGATTCTCTCAACACAGCGCTGCGTCGATCTCAAAGATGAAGTTTTATCCGTCAAGTTTAAGAAGTCCCGTCGGACCGTACAAAACACATTTTAGCGCGTGCCTTTTCAATTAGGCAGCAGGCAGGTGAGTCGAGTTCAGTGTCGTATAAAGCTGCCTAATTAAGAAGGCGTTCCGACGGGACTTCTTAAACTTGCCAGATAAAACTTCACCTTTGAGATCGGTGAGGAATCCGAAGCCGTATTACAATCATGAAAATCAACGATTAATAACTAATTTTCTATTTAAAGTCATTTGCTGCCGGAATTTTAGTAGGTATAGTTAGTCGTGATAGTTTTCCTTGTAAACTTTGTTATATGCGCTTTCATTTAAGATTTTATACTGATTTGTATTTGTAGTTTTGGCTGTAGGGGGCAAAACTTGACTTTAACAAAAATTTCCGCTTAAAAGCTTAATATTTCATAAACATTGTTGAAAGACCTATCCAACGACACTATGGGGTAGACGGGGAAAAATAATACATCCCCACGTTACGTGTACACTAAAAATAACAATTTCAACATTTTATTCTACCACTTTGTTGGCATGACTAATATGTCATTCATGCCAAATTACCGCTATCTAGTACTAAGAGTCTCTGAGCTAGGCGGCGGACGGACGGACTAATCGAGTAATCTTCATGACTGTAGGTCAGTTAGGTCATGGCCTAAACCTGACTAATATAAACGAAGGTCTCTTTGTTTTTACCTACCCCAAAATGGAGCAACATCTATGTAGAAGAAGTCCCTATAGGTGTCTACAAACTGGGCTAGGATTCTACACGGTAATAACGATATCGTATTTGACGTATTTCCGTATTGTCAACGTTTTCATAACTCTTATGTCATTTACAATAATGGCGACTGTGACATAAACGATTCTAAAACACGCCAAACACGATATCGTTATAACGCATTTGAATAGAGGCCCTGGGGTGTTACTATGACATGCCTAAGCATTTCAGGTTAGGATTAGCGTAAAGGGCAGAGCTGTAGCAGTTATATAGCTGTGTCTCTTTTTGTCAGGTTACCCCCTGTAATTACTTAGGCTCATCACAAGACACGCGAAACCGAATCACTTGAAAGCTATGGACACAATATCAGCGAGTAGTTTCTTTGAAATCAAAGAAGATGAACAGGTTTTTTTTCTTAATTCCTGGCTTTCACTTCTTGTTTTAAAAAGTGCATTCCGCAAATGTAGAGTTTTAGACAACCACCACGGACTTATTAGAGAGACTAGTTCATGTACCTACGTAAGGACAAATTTTTCGGTAAACCATTATTTCCAACATAGGCACATCGCCCCACTCTCTAGCTATAAAACTACCTACAGGGGGGTTATTATGACATACCTATCCAGTTCAGTTTACGCTGAGTAAAAAGGGCAGAGCTATAATAACTGCTACAACTCTATCCTTTACGCTCGCCGTAAAAAACTGCATAGCTATGTCATATTTAGTGTCAAAGTCAAATGACTTCAAACGGGAACTAGTGTCAAATATTATTATGAAATTAATAAAATGACAGCCACCCGGGGATTAAGTTGCTTGGTAATAAAAGGACTCAAATCACACAAAACACACTTTTATTTTAAACTTTAGTTATTTTCACTTACGTTGGAATATGGAATAGACGAATTATAGTCCCGACCCTATGTGAAAATTGACCCGTGGCAGCGTGCTCGGCCCACAGATGCTCCGAAAAAACGTCAATGCTTAGTTCTAAAACATTGAGCTTACGCCGCCCTGCCATGTATATTTGTATACTTTGCTATTCCTTTTTCCAAGGTTATATGGAAGAGATCCCTGTTTAGTGGTAAGACCGCCTGTTGTAACATGTGCCTATGTATGCTTAGATCTTTAAAACTACGCAACGGAATTTCTAGCGGTATTTTTATAGATAGAGTGATTCAAGAGCATGGTTTATAATTGTATACACTTTAACCCAGAGAGAGTGCGGGTCGCTAGTATAATTTAATAGTACTGTTCCGTGTTTTGTTCTTTTACTTGTTCAATAAAAGTATGTATGTAAGTATTGAAAAAAAAACATATTTTTTGCAAACTTCAC
This sequence comes from Acleris holmiana, assembly GCA_949316455.1. NCBI lineage: Eukaryota > Metazoa > Arthropoda > Insecta > Lepidoptera > Tortricidae > Acleris > Acleris holmiana. Next base: position 3,751,869 of record OX438763.1, on the reverse strand, counting down.
TTAAGCCGCAACGCTTATTTTAATGTAAAATATATAAATGTATAATTTCAAGGCAAAAGCAGTTAAAGGTTGCACAAATTGACCACTTAGTTGAAAGGATTTTCAATGTTTATTATTTTTCCTAAAACAACAAACAATAACTAACTTTAGTGAACTTATTATGTCAAACACTAATGATATCGACCATCATCCATCACCACTTTTGCCGTGTTGCGGCTTCGGAAAATTGCATAAACACGAAAATAGATTCTAAAAGTTGTATACTGGTCTTTTAGATAAGTAGAACCAATAATTGAAGCGAATTCTTGGAAATTTGCAAAGTGTGAAAAATGTAACACCCTGACGAACACATACTATTTATTGTCAACTCGTTATTGTTGACAATAAAATTGTATTTAGTAATATCGGTTTGGTCGCGTTTGTTTAAGGTCGCGGGAAACCGCTGGATGACAGCAGCAGAGGACCGATCGTTGTGGAAAACCCTGGGGAAGGCCTTTGTCCAGCAGTGGACGTCTTGCGGCTGATAATGGTGATGATGATGATGGTTTGGTAATTATTTTGGTAATTACCTTTGCGATGAAAATTTTTGACGAAAATACCTGAGGCCCTAGACAAGACGCGTTCGCTAACTAGCGATTCGATTCGTTTAGTTTTAAAACCAATCGCGTCACTGGTAGATCACGTCTTACGAAAAGTCACATGATCTAGCAGTAACGCGATTGGTTTAAAAACCAAACGAATCGAATCGCTAGTTTGCGAACGCATCTTGTCTAGGGCCTCTGAAACTGAGCCAAGTCACGTCAAAATCGTCGTGGTGAAACCGCGGTGCTGAGGGTTCGATGGTAAACCCCGGGTAACTAAACAAACAAAAGAACTAGCGTACGTGACGTTACTCAACTCCTCAAGTCGTGAGATATGACAAATCAAAGCTGTTATAAGTTATAACTCATAATTACAGCCATCCATAGTTTCATACTAGTATTACACATACATACATAACATCACGCCTTCATTCCCAGAGTGGGGTAGGCAGAGCTACAGAAATACCAACAACTCTAAAAAGACTTGTTGATAATTCTGTAACCACATTTTGCACAATCAGGCCAAGAAGTTTACTAGTGTATTAGTGACAGGTTGCAAGCCCATCGCCTAACAATACTACAAGCCCTTAGGTTTTCCCTGAGTCGCCTCTTACGACATCCACGGGAAGACATGGAGTGGCACTATTCTAACCCGGCAACCACACGGGCTCACTAGTATTGTGAACGCGAAAATAAATTATGTTTGTAACCTTCTAACGACAAAACGTTGAACGAATCTCAATTAAACTTGGCCATTAGATTGATTGTACCCGAGGATAAATAGTCTGTAAAAAAACCTCTAAAAAGTAAATAATAATAAGTAGTGGCCCTAAGGGCTGATTATTTGACAAGTAGATAGTTAACTGAACACTGACACTAACTAAATTGACACGTCGGGGACCGCTAAGTAGCTGGAGTATTTTATGTTATTTCATTTACTTAGCGGTACCCCGCCGTGTCAGTTTAGTTTGTGTCAGTGTTCAGTTAACTATGTACCTACTTATCAAACAATCAGCCCTTAGGGCTGGACTTATTATTTTTTACTTTTTAGAGGTTTTTTCTACAGACTATTTATTTAGTCAGGGGGTTTTTTAAATTTCTAATTTAATTTTTTATTTGACACTTTTTAAACTTCTCCATCTGAGTGTCTGTTTGTGGCATCGTAGCTCCCAAACGGATGAACAGATTTAGATGCAAGTTTTTTAAATAAAGCTACATTCATCAGAATGGTTATTAGCAAGATTTAATGAAAATTGGTTGGGCCGTTTATGAGATATTAGCTCTGAAAGTAGGTGACGCCGTTATTTTGGGGGCTTATTACCCTCTAAAAGCTTAATATTCCAAAAACGGCTGAAGCGATTTTGATAAATATGTTCAAAAACCACCGCTAAAAAACCTGCTTTCATTAAAAAAAACCGCATTCAAATACGACAGACACGCACACACGCTTACACATCAAAACTTATAACACCCCTCTTTTTGCGTCGGGGGTTAACAAGTAGCGCCGCGGGGATCTACAATGTCGGTGCAGCATACATTCGAACGAAATTATTGCACTTGGCAATGTATTGATGCACTTTGATCTCACCTACTGGGTAATACATATCGACGGTTCTGTGACTCAACCTCGTATATAGAATAATGTTCAGTATAAACTGACACTCACTAAGTATATTTAGTGCGTGTCAGTTTATACTGGACAAAATTAAATATACGAGGTTGAGTCACAGAACCGTCGATATAGTATCATGCCTCTAAATAAATTACTATCACAAATTAGTTTAATTAGATACTCTCAGACATATATTTAGCCTTTAATTGCTTTAACCTCGGTCGCAGAAAGAGGGTCTGAGTATGTGTCTGTCTGTGGCATTGTAACTCCCAAACGGATGGTCCGATATGGTAGCAGTCTTTTTGAAAATAAATTTAATTGGGGTAGTTCTCAGATAGGTTTTATGAAAATCGATTGTGTCGTTAAAGAGTTATCACTAGGAAAGTAGGGGATGTTAGCAGGGGTTTTTATCTTTTATATATTAATATCAATTTAAATTCATTCCACAAACGCTTTAAATCATCCTGGCTTTAGAATTAGCGGACCCTACATTGCTATAGTCTGGTAAGGTTCCGTTTCAAGATGGTGTCAAACGAAACCCTATTACTAAGCCTACTACTGTCTGTCCGTCCGTCCTAGATTTAAAGAGCTGTATCCTTTGAACCGCAAGAGATAGCGGATTGATCTTCTTTTCAGAATGTGTTATTGCGGCGGATTTACTAAAACATAATAATAATTATAAATATCAGGGGACGATCTCACACAAATTGACCTAGTCCCAAACTAAGCTCTAGGCTTGTACAAGATGGGTACTAGACAACAATAAACGTATTATACTGGGTGATTTTGGGGTCATGAATAGCCAAAAGTGAATAAGATGGTCATACTGAACAACTTTTCCGATGGGACCAACCACGAAATTGCCAAAAAAAAACAGCTGTTCCATACATTAACGGTGAATTAATTGAGAGTTAATGTATGGAACAGTTGGTTTTTTTTGGCGATTTCGTGGTTGGTCCCATCGGAAAGGTTGTTCAGTATGACCATCTTATTCACTTTTGGCCATTCCGGATCATGACCCCAAAATCACCCAGTATATTGACATATAGTTATACTTGAATACGATGGGATATGAACCAATTGTTTACCAGTTAAAAATATCATTGCTTAATTATTAAACAGTTTGATTTTACAAATTTATACATGTGATGCCATATGCGGGTTACGTCGGCTCTGGGTTCACATTAATGCACGACAACGCTCGTTCCCACACTGCATTAATTGTTCGGGATTATCTGGAGGAGGTCGGGATTCCCGTTTTGCCGTGGCCAGCCAGGAGTCCTGACTTAAACCCGATTGAACACCTTTGGGACGAGCTGAAGCGACGGGTTCGGTCACGAGATGCCGCCCCTACCACCCTGCAAGATCTTCAGGACGCAGTCATCGAAGAATAGGGCAACATTCCACAAGAGGACATCGTAAACTTGGTGCGATCAATGAAAGACCGTTTAGAGGCAGTGATAAGGGCAAGGGGGGGTAACACTAGGTTTTAAGTTAATTTTAGGCACTTTTTGTAAAATTTTGTTATCCATTTATTGTTGTAAATTTAAACTTGAATAAACATTTTTCAACTGTTCGCAATGTCATTTCCTTTAACTTTTGACCCCAAGGAAAAATCCTTTTTTTTTTAATTTTCCTAAATAAACACTTTATTACCTTTCAAATGATACCTAACAATCATATTGTTGTCCTTGATCAAATAGGGTTTAAAGTCGGTTGTAATTATTTTCCGATGAGGGGCGATATTTTTGACGCCGAGTGTATTTTAAATTTCTTGCTTAATAAAATTGTCTCTGAAATTTTGTCTGCTCTGCAAAATTTGTGTACATATTATATTGTTATAGTGTATTTATGCTGATTTGTTGCCGTTGTGGAGCGAACTTGCCTTTGTTAGTTAAGTTAGTTTAGGTTTTAGTTGTAATTCCTGGTTGGAGACAGAAAACCCGCAGTGTTGCGGTGTTGCTGAGTCTCATATTCATTTTACTGCACTTACTACCTACCTATTTTTGTAGAACATATTTTTATATCTTGTGTAACCTATTGTACTGTTTTGTGTTGGTAAATAAAAACATATTTATTTATTTAATACATAGAAAACATCCAAGACTCAGGAACAAATACTCTCGCTCATCACACAAATATCTGCCCTTACCGGGCTTTCCGAGACCACTAGCTTCGTAGGCAGGGTCACTAGCACTACCAACACCAACTAGGCAACGTGTCGTAAACAAAATAAAAAAAATAAAGCCCCCAGTAGTTGCCGGGTTACAATAGTGCTACTCCATGTCTTCCCGTGGATGTCGTAAGAGGCGACTAAGGGAATAAAGGCTTGTAGTACTTAGGCGATGGGCTTGCAAACTGTCACTAACACACTAGTAAACTTCTTGGCCCGATTTTGCAAAATGTGGTTACAGAATTATAAACAAGTCTTTCTACAGTTGTTAGTGTTTCTGTAACTCTGCCAATCCCACTCTTAGAATGAAGAAAGAAAGAAAGAAAATAATTTTATTTCTGCAAAATGATACATTTTTACTTAAGACTAACATTTTGTAAAGCTAATTACGGTAGAAAATGAAAAACTTAAGATAGCTTAAATTAGCTTGACATGCAGGATTTTAATTAATTATGTTATATTTAATGAAGGCGTGATGTTATGTATGTATGTAAAAAATAAAGGTGGTCCTAATACAAGTTACGCAAACCTCGGTGCGCGAGTCCTCGCACTTGATCAGTTTTCACTTCCTCATTCTTGTAAAAACAGAATTAGAACAGCAAATAGCCATTTGTTTACCAAATTACAACACAACTTTGGTAATCTCGCTCGTGTTTGCTCGAAATAAAGTTAAATAAACAGCAATAATTACGTTTCTAAAATTAGTCGGGGGTGTGAAAGGGTAGCAATGGATGCTGTTGTTTACTAACATGCAGCCATCTGACTCGTTTGTCGTCTGATTCATTATCCTTCTTTGCTTGTAGTTATCCTTATTTTCTTACTAAATATTACAAAATGTAAAATCAATATTAAAAATTTTGTTTGTCCTTAAACTTCAACGCCTAAACCGATCGACGTGAAATTTGTAACATAGATTATTGGTAAACATCAGCGACTCATGGCATTTAGGTAGCATTTGACGTTTCTGACGGACTAGTGATGTTACAAAGTTTTTATGTACAAGTCGAGCAAAAGAAACCAATAAAAAAAACCTTTTCAATCATTTCATAAATGTACACATACGACATTCGTCGTACACTTGGTGTAAGAAAAGTATCTTTCAAATTCGACTGACGTCATGGGTAAATAAAGCATTCTTCTGTAATGTTGCAGCGTATTTTAGTTGTTGTTCTATTTTGTAATAAATTATAAACATTTTTTATTGTAAGATATCCTGGATTTTTTGATAATACTATTTCTAGTTTTTGATTACCTTTTGGTTGCAGTCTCAGTAATGAAAGTGACATTTCAACTTAGCCTAGAGACGGACGTAGGGTATCTTTTTCGCTTAAAGTCGGTCAGTTTCCGTGGCGATAGCGATAAACGACTTCCACGCGGACGGAGTCGAGGGCAATTACTAGTAAAAACACTAACATTAAAAAAACACACAGGACAATGTCACACAGATTAACCTAGTGCCAAACTAAGCTCTAGGCTTGTACTATGGGTATTAACTAGACAGCGATAAATTTACTTATACCGGGTGTGGCCTGTAATAGGCGCAATAAATTGAGGGATCGTTTCTACTTCATAAACATGGCAACATCTTGTTCTACATTTTTAAAAAAATATGTAATTTTATTTGTGATTTTTTCGAACAAACTCATTAGCATTTTCAATGCACTCCACCAAATAGTCTAGTTGACATCTACTGACAGCCTACAAACTTCGTAGTTTTCGCATTACATTGCTTGCTTGGAAAATCTAAATTCATTAATATTTAATTATCAATAACTTATTTTCAAAAGTTGTAGAATAAATGTTGTTAAGTTTGTGGTGTGGAAACGCTCCCTCAATTTATTGCTCCTATTACAGGCCACACTCGGTATAGAGGAATATATGTATACTTAAATACAAAGAAAACATCCTAGACTCAGGAACAAATACTCGTGCTCATCACACAACTCTATCAACTTGACTCTAACAATAATTAGCGCTTTAAAGCTTAATATTTCATAAACGGATTGCTTGATCGAACGATTGTTTCCTCAAACCCACAGTCTTTTTAAAATACCTATCCAACGACACCCCACACGACGAGAAAAGAAAATTACATCCCCACGTTACGTGTAGGGGAGGTACACAAAAAAAAAACATTTTATTGTACCACTTTGTTGGCGTAACTAATATGTATATTCATGCCAAATTACAGCTTTCTAGTACTAAGAGTCTCTGCGCTAGGCTGCGGACAGACGGACGGACGGACGGACATGGCGAAACAATAAGGGTTCCTAGTTTGACTACGGAACACTAAAAAACAATAGAAAGGCACATAAGTTGTTTTCAAAAAGAAATCGTGACAAATACTTTTGGCAGAGGTTGGAACCTTGGAACTGCCGTAATTAATGTTATCAGTATGAAAGTGACATTTTTCGGCGCGTGACGTCACGGCCACGTTCCGCGGGCGTGACTATAACGTGGTCAAGGTGTGACGGCGGACGTTGACGTCACGTGACGTCCGTCGGGTGGACATTGTGAGCTAACAACGGTGGGCATGTCCATTGGAAGGTCGAACTAGAGATGGTCCGGGGATTTTGCATGGTGGTACGATGCCATAATAAAGGTGTCTTGGGTATTGCCCTTTGGAATTTATTGCTGATAGAGGCATGATACAAGTATTTGTGATGACGTTTCCAACATTTGCGAAAACGACTTTATTGCCAATGTCATAAGCGCTATTCTTGTTTTGGCATTACATTAGTGGCAATCTCCACAGTTCCAAACAAATATTTCTTTAGTTTGTTCATATGGCTTTGCTTGAATCGCTTAAAGATTTGCGAAACTATAACGATTTTAAAATATACTGTTCAACTATTCTTTTTGCTTTTAAGTCAAGAAAAATAAGCTGGATTAAAAGTTTAATTAGTGTATTCGATAAAAATTAAGTTAACCTTTTTGAATGCTGTTTATAATATTAAGTTATCTATTTGAAGAATAGCATTGTGTAATAAAATGTGGAATAATATGAAATAATATTTTCTTAATACAAATTCTGTTAACCTTTGTCAATTAACACAAACCTTGTCTTTTATTTAATACTTTCTCGTATAAATGTTAGGCTGACCTTTCAATTAAGGACGCAAAGGTCAAACGCGTTTCATTCCGGGGTTTGGCGTTTCGAGTACCGATGCAATTCTGGTGGTCGTTACGTCAGGCTATAGCTACGGTCAGCGGAATTAACAAGGGCTTTTTTATTATTAAACCTTTTTATTTCTCATAAAACTTAGTTCTTACATTCATATATTATTTAGTAGATATTACATTTTAGTGTTAGTACTTATTGAACTTATTTGATAGAATTAGTATCGTTATTCGTTATGAGAAGAGTCGTCCCTTGTTAGGGTATAGGCCTCCTCAAAAATCTTCCATTCCTTTCTTTTCTGTGCTACTTCTATCCAGTTGTTACCCACCAGCTTTTTTTATATTAAACAAGGGCTTCAATGAGTAAAATTTTCCAGAATATGATATTTTCATTAGAAATGCAGGTAGGGTGTTGGGATTTTTGCTTTGTAATTAATTAGAATTTGTGTTGTTCTCACAGTTCATAATTTTATTTATTTATGGCCGTGTTGAAAGATACTTCAGCTCTATTATTATATTAGCGTCATGAGAGCTCTTACTAACCTCACAGTAAAGGCGGCCAAGTTTTAAACAATTGCAATCAGGGCAGTCAAAGTGGAGTATGGGCTTAGTACAGTGTACGAGTAGAGACGTTGTAGAGACAATTATCTCGTTCCTTTTTCAAATTTGTGTAGGACAATTTTTTCACTAAGTATTGACTCAATCGTCATTAATGTGCGGTAGTTAGTTACGTTATCTCTACTCGGTAAACGACACGTTTTCATTTGTCTTATTATTACCAAATCTACTTTTTTCCGGTTCCATTTGAATTCCAGTTTAGCATGTGAACCACCTGCGTAGCACTAAGTGCGTATCCGGTTCCGACCAGGTTCACTAATCGTAATAATTACGAGTAAAAATTGGGTTTGGACACACAGACACTTGTGCGTATTTGGCTAAGGTATATCGCAAAGATAACGGCTGGCGTTATCAGCGGAAAGTCGCGGCGCGAGGAGACGCCGCCGCGAGCGACAGTCGGCCTCCGGGCGCGCCTCGCCGGGCCCCGCGGCGTCTCGGGAACTCCGTGGCCCTCCCACTCAATTAGTGGTTTAGAATCTTCAGGAAGTGACCAAGTGATAGTTCCGTTTACAAATCCAATCCTGTGCAAAGTGCTGTGTCGTGTTCTGGTGATTCAGTGAAAGGAAACAACAAAGTATATGTAAAAAACTTTTTTTTAATTAGTCTTCACTTCAAAAGCTTTCTCAGCTAATAACATACGTCTTAAAGCTAGAAACTACTTAAGTAGTAATGGGACAGTCTTAAAGATGAGTAGGACTATAACTAGGTAACGATCATGAGATCTGAATCACAGTAGTATTGCTGCTGGTTTAGTGAGCGGGCGCGGGCACCGGCACGGCCAGAGCCGGCGTGGGGAGCAGCCGGAGGACCGGCGCGGGCGGCGCGCGCTCCTTCGCGTGTCTCTTAACGTGTTTGGCGAGGTGGTCGGAGCGCATAAAGCGACGGTTACAGACGCGGCACCCGAACTTCTTCTCTCCTGTATGGGTGCGTTTGTGCCGGGAGAGCTCGTCGGACCGCGAGAAGCGACGCTCGCAACCGGGCCACGCACACTTGAAGGGGCGCTCGCCAGTATGCGTTCGGGCGTGAGCTTTAAGGTGCGATGACTTGAAGTAGTTTTTTCCGCATCCTTGGTAAGAACACTCGTAGAGGCGGCGGCGCGCGGGCGGGGCGGGCGCCACCAGCCACAGGGCCGCGGTCGGCAGCAGCGCGCCCGGGACCAGCACGGCGGAGGCCGGGCGCGGCGCCAGCGGCACCCACCCGGGCGTGGCCGCCGTGGGGGTCGCCGGCACGCGAGCCTCCTTCGGGCTCTCGACGTGGGGGGACGGCACGCGGGCCTCTTCCGCTACCGGGGGAGTCAACGCTTGCGGAGGCGGACTCTGCACTTGACTCGCGATGTATTTAGCGTAAGAGTAACTGTGGCCGCGGTTCATTTTGAATTTGAGCGTTTTTAATATGTTCAGGTCTTGCGGGGGCGGCGGCGGGAGCGGCTCGGGGATGCAGGTGCCGTCTTTATGCGCCCGCATGATGACGGAGGGTCTGCTGCAGGGCTCCGGAGGGGGCGTCGTGAGGAGCAGGCGCGCTAGCTCGCAGCGGGCGCGCTTGCCGCACTCATCCTCGCCCTCAGAGTCTGAGGGCTGCGGGGTCACGAGCCCGCCGGGCGGAGGAGACTCCCGAGCGCGTTTCACCGCAGCCTTCTTGAATGGCAACTCGACCTGTGGGACAAAGACAGAATGCATAAGTGAACGGGCTCTACTCGCGCGGCACGCGCGCCCGGCGTGATCGCGCCGTGGCCGCTCTACCATACTTTCGATTGCACAAACGGCATCGCCGCCGTAACGACTTTACATTATTTTCGACCAAGAATTTTTTCGAAAATTTTACTAAAATTACAAAACTTTTGCAAACATTTAGCGGACACTCACTTTGTTTTCCATCAACGGCGGCGTTGAAGGTGGCGAGAGAGGTCCACAGACTTCGATAAAGGTAGACATTTTTACTAGGATAAGAGCATCCAAGGTGGTGGAACTTTCTTTTTTAATTCACAAAACTTGTGTTGTTGTCGCGCGCTTGGGCTGCTGGGAGCCGTGTAGTTCGGTCAGGGAGCGGCGGACGAATAAACCGCTTCGCGAGTTGTCGAGGTTGGAGGCACGCACTGTGGGACGAAAATCGGCTCTAGAAGACATAGAAATCGAAGTTCTCATTTTTATAATTTTTTGATTGGGATTGGTTTCATTTGCAATTATAATGCTAAAATATTATTTTGGTTGGATTGCGTTTAAAAACTGATGAGTTATAATTTTTTTCCTTAAAATTTGTATGGGACGGCATGAAAAAGTCCAAATATCTCTGAAACCGCAAGAGAAACCGTTATATCCTCGCAGATGGTAATAAAAATAATTATTTGTGATTTTTTGGCGTAGTGCATATTTCAGTCATTGCTGCGGTTTTTTTTTAAAAAATCGATGTTATTTTGTCTTTTTTTTAAGTCCGTGGCGTATTTTTTTTTCTACTTATGTAAGAGGGGGGAGGTAGCGGAATGCAAATACTCTTCTTACATATATAAATATTTATAATAAAAAGTAAAATAAAAAAAATCGTGATAAAGAAATAAAAGTAAAAATTGTAAAAAAAATAACTAACCATAATGTAACTAAAATAAACACGATACATAATATTTTTTATTAGGTTGATATATCGAACGAATGATCTATATCGGACTCATTTTGATATAGATCACACGGATCTGAAATCTCTTGTTCCAGTTCGACTTCCTGAACCGAAAATAATGACCTAGTTTCGGCAAAAAATTCCTGCCTTTTCTTCTTATCCAGACTAGGTCTTATTGCCGTAATATGAGGATCGGAGGATAATAGAAGCATATTCAGTATATCCTCGTTACAAGCTTGCCTACTCCTTTTCCTAGAATTATGCTCCCTGAACCTCCTAAAATCTTTATTTCGAGCTTCGGAAGCCTCTTCCGAGAGACTTCCAATAGGAACAATGGCGTTGCTGGCGATAATGTCTGCTCCATGAATCAATAGCTTATGCACAGTTGACGGCATATAATACCAATCATACATTGCTATAAACTTTTGAGCAGTCTTAAAGGCATATTCCTTAAATTTCATAACATCAATTTCTTCTCCAGATGTTATTGCTTGCAGTATTACTGCAAATCTGCGAACAAGTTCTTCATCCAATCCAGTTATTGCTGCAGTTTTTTCAGGAAACTCGAAGAACCTTCTTGCTGTATTGCCATCGTTTGTGGTACCCGATCCCTGCTTTACATTATCGATCAAAAGGTTGAGCTCTTCCTTGAATCGGTCTTGAACAACTTTTTTCGTCTCGTTCATTATTTTATTGAGTTCCTCGCCTTTTGCAGCCCATTTTTTAAACCTCAGTCTGTAAGAAATGTGTAAAAGGCACTCCATTGAATTTATACGAGCATGTAGTGAAGATAACCCGAATTCATATAATTCTGTCGAAATCTGCTTCACTACAACTGAATCTAACTTATTCATTTCGGTAGGCTTAGCCAAACACAAGTAACACGTAGCATTTGACTTAGCTTTCGATAGATAAGTACAAATTTTACCATCTATCATGGTCATCTTCAAAAGGTGTTTTATATTAGCTGTATTGTATTCCGTAGGAAGTAGACCCTTAATTTCTTCTTCGAACTTTGATTTTAACTCCAAAACTACGGCTTTACTTTCCTTAACAAAACGGAACATCAATGGGCGACAATAAGACGGTGAGCAGGGTTTTGGATTCGTCCATAAAATTTCCTCACCACAAACCAATTTGAGTGGTGCTAATGATGCCATGAATATGCTCGAGTCATCGTTTTCACCATCCATTTTTTGTTTATATTTGCTCTGGCTGGATGCACCATCAAAACCCCATTTCGATATCAGCGTCAACTCTTTCTCTTCAATATTAGATGGTAATTCTTTTAGAATCCTCTGCGTAGTCAAATCCAGTAAAGCTTGAAGTTTAATTTCAGCTGATGAATCCGTTATGGTTATAGCGGATTTCGGAGGGTAGCTTTGTAATTTCGCTGACTGAATCTTGTAGTATGATGGATAAAGATCTTCGGCTCCTTCTTGAATCGCTGACTCTCTTAAGGTCATGTATTGCCATTTAGTCAGCTTTAATGCCACGTAAAGACCGAGTGCCTTATCTGGTGAATACGTAACTGAAGTTTTTGATTTCTTGATCATTTTTTGTATATTTACTGCTGCTTCAGTATTTTTGAGCATGTACTCAATTACGGATGCTATATCTTCACGCCCATCTTCTTTCAAGAGTTTTACCGCTGCATATGTTAATTCAGTTGAGTCTTCGCCTGTATAACTGTCGAATCTTCTCTTTTTTTGCTTGATTGATAGTTCTTCAAATGGTTTTCTGGATCGCATGGTCATTGTTCCAGTTGAAGTAGATGGTATCGAACATTCTAGTAAAGTAAAATCAGTCGTAGTTGACGATTCCAAAGGCTCAGAACACGAAGAATCTTGAAGTAGTCCAGGGCTGAGTAGATTAGTTTGTAGACAGCTGGGCCAATCAACATTAGCTTGAAGCCAACTTTCGTAGTATTTTCTGAAGTCTTTCGTATTCCGGTTACTTTTTTGCCATCTCGTAACTGCAGATCGAGTAAACTTTGTACAGAATTCTCTAAGTATTTCTATTTCGTCTTCAGATAAACTGGAACCCAAACGTTGCACCACTGCTTCGAACAATACTTCATGATTAAATGCCGGCTTCTTGCTTTGTAAAACAACAAATAGGTCCAAGTTGGTAGAAAAATTTGTCATTTTTAGGTTTTAGCAGGAGTACAGATGTTCACAGTTATATAGAATAATTGCGATTATCGCTCTCGGAAAAATGTCTGGTCTATTTATTGATGTGAGCTAATGATGATTCCTTTACCACTTACTTCGTTAAGTAATCACCTACTTATTTATCAATCACTTATCAGAATTAATTACTGGATCTCATTAAAACTTATTACTAATTACTCAAGAAATCATCACAAACTATTTACAACCAAAATAAATTAAGTATAATCCCATTACTGAATATAGTTCATTAAACATGCACAATAATCTCCTCATTACCGGAAAAAATATTTAATTGTATATATTTTAAGCGATCATAATTAATCAAAAAAATGTTTGATTTATAATTTGAGTATAAAATATACAAAATATAAATATTCAAGTCTTTTATTGATAAAATAATCCGCCAGGACTCACTAAAAATTAACATCGATTTTTAAAAAAATAACCGCAGCAATGACTGAAATATGCACTACGCCAAAAAATCACAAATAATTATTTTTATTACCATCTGCGAGGATATAACGGTTTCTCTTGCGGTTTCCGAGATATTTGGACTTTTTCATGCCGTCCCATACAAATTTTAAGGAAAGAAATTATAACTCATCAGTTTTCAAACGCAATCCAACCAAAATAATATTTTAGCATTATAACTGCAAATGAAACCAATCCCAATCAAAAAATTATAAAAATGAGAACTTCGATTTCTATGTCCTCTAGAGCCGATTTTCGTCCCACAGTGGCACGGGCAGCTGCGCGGCGCGGGGAGGTGAGAGCCAATGGGAGCGGGCGGCGCGGCCGCGGCGGCCAATGGGGGGCGAGTGATCACGCACTCGGCGCGTGGCGGCGCGTGCTGGTCGCGTGAACGCGGTGTGACGGCGGCGAGGCCGGGTGACGTCACCGGCGCGCCCCCGCTACGTCACTCGCCACCGGGGGCGCGACGCAAGGTCGCCTGCACGATGCATCGGGCAACTCACAATTTTTGACAGTCAATGACCCCACTCGCACTTTTCTAGCAAGTAGGTACCTGATGTTCCAGGCAGTAGCAAGTATCAAGGAATGTTGGTTGTTTGGCGATTATGACGCGATTAGATACGTAGATAGGTACTTACCTAGTTGCTATCTATTTCATGTTTACTAATTTAATGCATAATTTGCTAAGTTTAAATGTTTTTATAGGCACCAAAATTTGCCCTAATAAAAAAGATGGTAGGTAGGTAGGTAGTTACCTATAAACTTCTAAGATCTAAACAAGTAAAAATATCTGTTATGATTATAGGTATGTTACAAAAAAAATATGCCCGATTATTTCCAAGAAAGTCATTTATTTAGTTCCTAAAAATAAAAATAAAAATCATTAACTTAAATAGGTATTTAACGAATTCGCACGACGCAAAATTTGCAGAAACCAACCGCATTGTGAAATGGTTACGTCACTGAAACTCATAAAACAACATAACTCCATATTCTGCTCTATCCCAATTTAAGCTTAAATACAGTACATTTTAAATCGAAAACCGCTTGGTGTTTGTCTTAGTTAGAACGTTTGAGAACGAGCGGTTGTTAGTGAAAGGTGCCATTTTTATCCGTTCGGTAACAATGTTAAGTTTTATTTTACTTGTTGAATCCACGACGCTACAAGTCCAATGCCAAGAATGCCATAACGGGAAATTCTTGTACAGTTGTAAAGGAGCCCGGCATGGAATGTGTATAAAGTAGGTAGGTATGTGGTACTTAAATAATTTTGGTTTGTAATGTTTGGGGAAGTAATCTCAAATTTGAACAATAAAGTAAGGTAAGTAATTTAAAGGTAGTTCGTCCCTTTTCTTTTAAAAATAATTACCTACCTATATGGTAAACAAAACAGAACGATAAACGAAGTAAGTAGGTACCTAGTAGGTACTATTATTTAGTCTGTGCAAGTAGTAAGTTGATTTTACGTGCGTTAAAAAAAGTATGAAAGAAATTAGTAAGTTCCTTAAAATTAATTAATGGAATGTCGGGAATGGGTTCCATAATCAATACTTAACTGTTTGAATGTAATAAGTTACTATGATATTTACTTTACTTACATACCTACGTACTTATTACAATTTGCGAGCAAAATAACACCGTAATTAATTTGTGACAAAGTTCAAAACTCAAGTTTAACAATGTGACTTAACGTCACAATCACAACCAACAGCGTTAAAAATACTTATTATTTACACACATTGTACAGTAATCTAGTATGTACAGTCAAGTTCAAAAGTATGTATACACTTTAGTACCTTGTCACTTTAATCGCTTGGATAATTTCATATGGCAGTTTAAACATGACGTTAAATAGACAAGGTACTAAAGTGTATACATACTTTTAAACTTGACTGTACGTTACCAAATTAGTTGAATGATCAAAAATTATGAATTGCCATGTACGGCGGACAAATCGTGAACTAAAAGATTCACTATATCATTCTAGATGGCGTTAGTTGACTACGTTAATGCAAGTTTTATGTTCATAAATTAGCTTTCTAAGTGGTGGTTGGACCTCGTGCTGGGTCCGTCCGGATCACTGCCACTAACCTTCACCCTACCACCAAGCAGTAGTGTTTGCTTTGTTGTATTCCGGTGTGGGGATAAGAAAAACCAATGGAATTACTAGCAATGTATCATTACATCTTAGTTCTTAGGGTTGGCAACACTTTTGCGGTCTTAGGATTGCAGTCTTGACATTGTAGTATTGAGAATGCAAATGTCTATGAATCCCAGATCCCAGTTTACCATCAGGTGCCCTGTGTGCATGTTTTTCTTTTTCTAGCCATATTTTTTTCAAGAAAGTGTATGAAGCTCTATCATTATTAAAATATTGTGTATGAGTAATTTTAACACGATTTATTTGATAAAATGAAATCACCATCATCTTTCTAGTTAGCGAAACAGGGGTAGGCAGCGCCATCTATTGGCGTTTTCTGTAACTTAAAATGCGTCCTAAAATTTACTTGTCTTTTAAAGGAATTTAAAGCATGCCTTCTTTTAACAACGAAATTAAATGAAAAAAACATCTACTACATTAAATTGCATGAGTAAGTATAATAAAGCCAAAGTATTTGAGTCACAAACACTTATTTTAAATATACCTTCCTAAGACTACATAATAACCTATATCGTCCACAAGCTCGTAGTAAAACGAAAACCAACGGCATCAAGTGGTGTTATTATTTTAAAAGACGAGGTCTCTAACAAAACAGCCTTACTTGACCCTTTAATGCGTAACGACTGCGCGGCGTAGCGTGTCTACTACTTCGGTTTACCTGATACTGTCTACAAACTAGCATGTGCTCCGTACGAGACTATAATATAACATCACAGACATATATATACATACATTTATAATATAAGTCGCGCGTGAGTCGAGAAAGCATCGTGGCTGCACCGGAGCAAGTCACGGGTACTTACGTGAGACTTGGCATTGGGAAATGCGAAGGCGATGAGCTGGCTGTCCGGTGAAAAACGAGGTCAATCTGACGTCATTATGATACGTCGTATACTCATGGATTTGTAAAATAAGTTCTAAATGTTACTAAAATTTACATAAGCACTGTGAGTATTTAAACTGCGATAAGCAGAAACTGTATAATCATAAGTATACCCATCATTTTACCGTGTTTCATTTCATCGAACGCTAGTTTCTGCTGAAACCAGGATGTTTTCAAGATATCTTAAACAATAATTATAATCTGTGCAGTGTAGGATGGTCCATGTACTCACAAGCGAGGTATTTTAAAATAGGTGATTGTTTATTTAAATTCCTGAACGGCGTCGTTAGGTTTGTACCAATGTCGTATTTGCGAAATTTAAAGCAACGTGTGTAAATCGTGTTTAATTGAGCTGTCGCAGGCACCATCCTACAGTACACAGATTATTGGTAAAGTGAGAAATTACTCTCAAAGAAAAGAAAATTCTGAGTAATTATACCGCACTGCTAACTCAGAACAGTGTGAACTCAAAATACAACTGTATTTTAAAATCAAATTTAACACAACATCTATAAACTTGTAACAAATCTAGCAAGTTTTCGAGTAGATACTGTTTTGATCTAGCAGTGCGATTACGTTCGTTGAAAGGTGTTTCGACAAAATATTAGCTACCCTGTAAGTAGGCATAGACAAGATGCAAACGTTTTTGTTTTCTATCGACTTCAAATGTATCGAGTTGACATAAGAAGTCGAGAGATCTGTCATCGGCTTACGTCAATCTTACACATTTAGCGATTTCCGAAATTCGTTAATTTAGCGTCATGCATCTTGGCTGGCCCCCCAGTTCGGTGTAGTAAATTATCATATTTATCATAGTAGCCTTACGCATTCATTTTGTTTCCTACACTTTAAAGCTTTAGTAAAAGCTTAAGTTTACTCTTCAACTTTATTAAAAAGAAATGGAAGTTCTATCTCTTAAATCTCTCACTAGATGGCGTTAGTTGCACTCATCATAACCTACTGTACAAACTTATCTATGTAGTTAATAGTGGCGCTACTGATGCTTTGTATGTACTGAAGCACCAAAGAATTCATGTTAGTTCCATTTTTGACCACTGCTACAGAAAACTTAGTAGCGGAGCAGCCAGGTTAAATACAACTTTTGATTATTACCAAGGACCCTAATTTTTACAAGCTTTTATTCAGAAAGAGGTTGTTGGCTACACACACCATTTTTTTATGATATTTGCTGGCCTTGAGGCCTGTGGTTTTTTCTTTGATCTGATGATGGAGTCGGAGCGCGGAACCAGGGTCTCAACTGTACTCGACCTAGACCCACCGGGTTTGTACCATTGAAATATAATAAGGTCTGTACTAAACTAGATAGCCTCAATTTTTTAACAGACTTCTTGAACACAGTAGCTTGACTTTTTTAACAGAAAAATCCTTAGGAAGGGAGGGAAAAAGAAAATACTAAGATCAGTGATCACGAAAACTAATATCAAGTGCTTGAAAAACAGTAAAAGACAAAACATTCACGTTTACTGATAGAACATTTCATTTTAATGACAACACAGAAACAATTTGACCGCCAGGTTTAACGTTGTTAATGAAAATAATGAATAATGAATGGGCAGCAGCTTGGTAAAGGCAAACGAGCACACAGGCCACCTGATGGTGGGCTTTGATGCCCACGATGCTGAGGACTTCACCAGTTGTCTTACCCACACACATGGGCACAACATTGAGAAATCAGCTGCTGGACTGTAGTTTGAAAGATAAAATTGTATAGATCCGGAACCTGCACAAGGTTCTTCAACCGCTATGCTAATGAATAAGCACTTGCAGTGATACCAAAGAAGGAGGCTGAGCCTCTATTCTGCTAGGTTAAAATGATATCGCGTTTGACAGCTGTTTATCAGCCCTACATAGTAATAGTATAAGCATTTTAAATTTAGAGTATAGAATGCTTCGACTACAATTGCAGTTACCCGCTTTCTAGAACCTTGAACCCACAAGAGATGCAATTCTATTTTACACTGCCCAAACTGGAATTTCCTGGACGCAACAGGCCTTTGCGGTGAGCTCTAAACAGAGGGCTGCCACAATAGATCTAGAATAGATTCTGGGGGGCAATTTTTGAAGCTCACTGACGAAAAATGACAAACTTTAAAATCAATGTATGCAGCGATTTAAAGAAATAAAGAAAGAAAGAAAATACACTTATTCACAACAACACAACAATAACAAATAAAATATAATAAACAGAAAATGAACAGTTGTTGCGAAACGGTCCTAACTCAGCATGTGCTGGCGGTTATACCAGCGCTGATCTTCCGTTAGGACCGATTTGATCTACGAGCGGGCCCACCTTATGGATTTGATATCATAAAGGCGTTATGAAATGAAATCCAAAAGGTGAAACCGATATTACTGCCCCCAGTTATGGTCAAAGCGGCACACAAGGCCCATCTCCACCCTCCCATAATAAAATAATGGCCACCTTCTTTGGTGTTAAGTGTATGTAGCATTGGATTATACAACCTTTCTTGCAAAATACGAAAGGAAAGTAACAATGGACATCGTAAAAGCAGCCGAAGCGTGGTTCGTGGACTAGTTTGAATCGTTTCCACCTGCTTACTTGTTTGAACTGTAGTTCAAGTAACAATGGGACTTAAGTAAATGGTTGATTTCTTTCCTAACTAATTTCTAGCAATAACATAAAATTACTTTTACATAAAGTTTTTGCCAAACATATCATTTGACCAAACTGATTTTTCTTCAAAACTGTAAATAGTTCAGGATTTTTATAACCTTCCAGAAATAAATCCTGAAATATTTACAGTTTCGGAAAAAAACAGTTTGGTCCAATGATATGTTGGGGAAATGAATCGGTTTGGCAAAAACTTTTTGACGAAACGAATGAAATAAATATCAAGGGACATACATACATACACACATAGCATCACGCCTTCATTCCCAGAGTGGGGTAGGCAGAGCTACAGAATTACCAACAAATTAAGGGACAGTTTTACCTAAATTGACCTAGTTCAAAACTATGCATTGGACTTGTACTAGTCCACGATAAACATACTTGTCTTATAGAGAGATACATTCTTAAATATATAAAAAAATTGAGAAAGAATACTTGAAAGTTAAAAGATGGTATTTAAAATGCTTCGATTGTATTATATTTGTCCTTCTTTGTTAAGTTCAGTGTAAAGTTTAATTGAAATAATTTGAATTAAAACATAATTCAAAGGACAATATTACACAAATTGCGTGACAAACGCACTCAGAGTCGAGTTATTCCTTAGTTACGGTTTTTTACCAGAAATTGCAACATATACAAATTGAGCGAAGTAATAATAGATGCAAAACCGTTGTAGAAGTTTCTCGAACATGGTCGAGGAAAAAGTGATTCACTCATGCGCATCATTATGCGTGCGCGCACACGGATGCATACAGGCCATAATATTGCACTGCTGCTAGATCAAAACAGCATCAACTCAAAATAAAACTGTATTTTGAAATCAACTTTAATACCAATGTGTTTGGACTTGAAACAAATCTAACAGTTTTTTGAGTTGATACTGTTTTGATCTAGCAGTGCGATATATTAAGACAAATGGCGGTATCTCAGACTAACCTCTGTAGCAAGTGCAACCTCATTGCTATCGAGAGAGGGTCGAAAATGTTTTGGCTATTGGATTTCAGATACGGCTTGTTGGGTTTTGTGGACTATTTTTACGCGGTGCGAGTAGCCTGGGGCGGGGCAAGGTCGCTCCGGGTATAAGACTCCAGTTTTTAAATTTATAAAATAAATATTTTAAAAATTAAAAACCGTCTAACAAACAAATAGCTTCTTTTAAAATGATAGGTAGTAAATAGTCCAACTGAATTCGGTTTTCGGTTAAAAATATAGTGGGACGCCGACTTAAATAGATAAAAATTTGAAAAGGAAATCTTAGAAGTTATAAGATGGTATTTAAAAGTTTATAAAAGTTGGACTGACCTATTCATCCTACCGGCCTATCATTTTAATAGAAATTTGTTTCTTTTTGAAGACGGTTTTTAGTTTTTATACACATTTGTTTTATTTCATACCTTTTAGTTATCATATCTTAATAATACGGTTATGTCGTTTATTTATTACTACAATATTTTAGGAGTTAGTAAACTTCCGGTATTATATTTTGATGGATTCATTCAATAATAAAGTAAGTCAAATAACGCTTTATGATTGTTTACAAAAAAAAAATAACCTGATATCGAATTATTTTCAAATTATCGTAAGTGGCCTGGGCCGAGATTCTACACGGTAAAAGTGATATGGCCTTTGAAGCGTTTCTGTATTGTTAACGTTTCCGATAACTCAGATGTCATTGGCAATAATGGCGGTCGAGTCATAAACGATTTTAAAACACGGCAAGCGCGATATCGTTATAACGCAGTAGAATAGAGGCCCTGCCCAGTGTTTAGTATTAACCATTGCAGCTAGTTTGAGAAACCGGAACGCAAGTCGTCAACACTTCAGCTTAGTGTGGCGCCATCTATGAATGGTTTTACAAAATAGTATCAAAGGTTGTAAAGTACATTTATTACGAACTCGTAAAATAAGCTTATAATGAATTTATAGTGTTGGTTGGTATTGCACGCTTACGACTGGCTTAAAACAAAGGATTATAAGTTTGATATAAAGGATTAAGTGCAACAATACATAGCAATAAAGTTGTGGAAGTTCGGCTAATAAGTATTTAGTTCTGATAATTTCTCACAGATGTCGCACAAATCGCTAAATTGCTACATCGCGCTGTTAAGATTTCCCCAGTTTCGGTTGGGTCAATCGCCTACCGCTGGTCCTACAACTCTGGTTTCCCTTCAAAACGAATAAATCTTTCGCCTTTTACTAAAGATTTCCGTGGAGGGGAACACTCAAATGAGTCTTACTCTATTTTTTGATGCTCTACTTCGGTGGGGCTTATTAAACCTGAAAATATAAAACAAACACTTTGCTTGTTACCGAGAAATGTGTTGGATTAAGTGCCGATTTCGCCATACGATGTTAAACACTTAACGGATGATTAGAGCGTTAACAGTTGTCAAAATGTACGAACTAACAGTCGATTAACATTGATTAAATTTAACGTCGTATGGTGAAATTGGTACTTAGGTAACAAAACAGACAATTCCATACATCATTAGGGGACATAATATCAGGAATTCTCTTTTTCTTGTTCATAATGATGGTCTCTACTAACGTGATTTTTTTTTCCGAATTCGGAAGAAAAAATGAAAGGTGTGCTATTTTTTAAAATTCCCCCATTAAAAATTAATTATAATTTCGTTACACCGTTGATTGCCATTTGTTAATTATTTGTTCAATTAATTAATATCGGACACACACACACACGTAAATTCAATCGCATCCTAACGAATCAAAATTTGTTTTTTTTTTTAATTTCCCTCTGTCGGACAAGACTTAAAAATTAAACACAACTATTTCGTATGATTTTAACAAATTGCATTCAACAATAATAACTAACGAATTCTCAAATCTGTCAAAATGTATGGAATTATCATAAGACGCCCTATAATGTTTTTCATACTCGTTCACTTTTTCCTGATTGCATATCGTCTAGCTAGAAAAACTGGAATCATTTGACATTTGGCTTAGTATGGGATTCAGCGCCACCTATGATTTTGCTCACAAAACAGTTGGGAAGGTTGTGAAATACCTAAGTATGTTTAGTAAATTTTATATAAATGTCACAAATTACAACGAATCATTATTAGTGTCGCAGTGTCGACTGGTTCGAAAGCATACTCCTAATTTATGCGACCCTTATACCGCTATTGTTGTGTACTAGGGTAGAATATACAAAAGAACGTGAGCAAACAATACAGAGCCAGAGTATTGTTGAAGCTCCGTCAATGAGTATTTAGTTCTAATAATTTCTCACAGATGTCGCGCAAATCGCATAAATGCTACATCGCGCTGTTAAGATTTCCCCAGTTTCGGTTGGGTCAATCGTCTACTGCTAGTAACGTCACTCTGGTTTCCCTTCAAAACGAATAAATCTTTCGCCTTTTACTAAAGATTTCCGTGGAGGGGAACACTCAAATGAGTCTTACTCTATTTTTTGATGCTCTACTTCGGTAGGGCTTAATATTAGTATAATTTAATTTAATTACATAGAGCAAAAGTGGTACATACTACAACACAACTTTTACTCTGTTCGCTACCACCATCTGATCCATAGTCTGACGCTCCAACGTTGAGGGTTGGCTACACATTTGAAGTCTTAGGATTGCATTCATGAGATTGTAGTCTTGAGAATTCAAACGTCTGGGTCTCTGATACCACTTCCCATCAGGTCGGCTGAAAGTTCGCGTGCCAGCGTGCCATACAAATAATAATTGCTGTTAAAGCACTTCCTTAATGTCTGCGAAAAACCGGGCAAGAGCATGTCGGACCTAGACATGTGCGCCGACGGTCAAAAGACCGCGGCGTCTGGTTAAAAAAAAATCGGCGGCGGCGGCGTCATCGGCGTGAAATCGGCGTGAGGTATCAAGTAAAAAAAAAGGCAGGAATAAGGGAAATATACGAGGGGTGATTGGAAAATTCGCGGCCTAAGTATGAAATCAAATCAAAAGGATTTTTTTATATTACGTAGACCCCGTCGAGGTCTTTGCACTTGTTCCATCTGGATTCCAAAGCCAATACACCACTTTTAAAGAAACTTTCCTCTAGGTCTTCAAAATAGGTGTCCACTTCAGCTTGGACCTCGTCGTTGGCCAAAAATTTCTTACTGCCCATGTGTTTTTTTAAGTTTGGAAATAGGTGGAAGTCCGACGGTGCCAAATCGGGCGAATAAGGCGGGTGGGGCAATAATTCAAACCCACAGTTGTGAATTTCTGCCATCGATTTAAGTGACGTGTGCACACGTGCGTTGTCCTGGTGAAAGAGAACTTTTTTTGTCCTTTGTTTGTTCTTTTTTTGAACAATCCAGGTCTTTTTACTTTCAGTTCCTCTCGTAATCGCCGTAAAAGTTCGCAATAATAGTCGAGTTTATAGTGGTACCTTTCTGGAGATAGTCAACCATGATTACTCCCTTTGCGTCGCAGAAGACTGATGCCATGACTTTATTCGCCGACAAAATGGCCTTTGCCTTTTTGGGAGGCGGAGATCCAGCACGAACCCACTGCTTCGATTGCTGTTTAGTCTCGGGCGTGTAGTGGTGGACCCATGTCTCATCCATAGTAACATATCTGTCCAAAAAGTCTTGAGGGTCAGCTTCATACAGGTCTAACAGTCGCGTGAAATTGTTAGTCGAGTGATTTTTTGTTCCATTGAAAGGAGCTTTGGAACCCATCTCGCCGACACCTTTGAAAAACCTAATTCGTGACTATAATGTTTTGGGTGCTAGCTGACATCGTGGGCATCTCCTATGAAAAATCATAGGAGATGTCCACGATGTCAGCTATTTCTCTTACTTTTAACCGTCGGTCTTTCATTATCATGTCGCATATAATTGCCACATTATGTAGATTGGTCGCAGTGGTTGGCCTTCCGGGACGAGGGTCATCTGCGATACTAACTCGTCCCCGTTTAAATTCAGCTGCCCACTTTTTTACCATCGTATATGATGGACAGGATTGCCCCAATGTACACTGCATATCTTCATATATTTGTTTTGGAGTCAATCCTTTTTTATGAAGATATTTAATTACGGCACGCTGCTCCAAATCGTCCATTATGAAAAATCTGTTTACACGTATTTTTAAATCAGACGTAAAATTTATATCAAATATTGTCTTCCTATTAAAATTTCGCGGGATGAAAACTGAGTAATGATAGTTCAAAATGGCGGCAGTTTTTTTTTAATGGTCGGGCCGCGAACTTTCCAATCTGCCCTCGTAAGATAAGTTTAAAAAATGCATTGCCGGTAGCCATCGATAGTTAGCATAGGTAGCATTACCTTACTGATCGCTCATCCACGGTAAAAAAAAATTGAATTGATAACAATATATTAAAATCACGTTAGAAAATACTTCATCATTCAAAATAAAAACTTCATATGGGGAATAAACAATCTGTTGAGGAAGATTGGAGAATATTTCACGCCGATTTTACGCCGACGGTTGAACCGGCGGCGGCGGCGTGAGGCAAATCATCGGCGGCGGCGGCGCGGCGCACATGTCTAGTCTAGTCGGACCATACTCAGTGTAGGGTTTCAAAGCCTTTAAGTACTACAAACATACTTACTCGTAAAAACCAACAAGTAATTACTCATTTTCTATTTAGTCATTTGGTGCCGTCTTATAATGATTTTAGTATATAAACACTATAGGTATAAACACTTTAATTGCCTATATCTTAAGAACCAATGATGTCTAATTAGTCGAGATAGTTTTCCTTTTAAATTCGTTAGGTATGTATGTGAGCTTTCAAGTTTTTATAATACATACACATAACTACATTTGTACAAATAACTGCGTGTGTATTTTCGAACTTTGGGGTTGTTTTACACATATAAAAGACATCAACGCGAACGAAATGTTAATAAAAATTAAGTTTTTAAAATGCAATTATTTCATAAATGTAGGTGTAAGTAGGTGGACAGTGTATGTTGTTTTTTAAATAACCTAATTAGTAACTAGCATAATGAATTGCCCACATCAACAATTTCAAATTTGCAGTTATAGGTTCCCACTTCCCTTCAAATGCATTTGAATAACTTAGAAAAAACAATTGAATTATATTAATCTAAGACTTTTTATGCGTGTGTTACTGGATAGTCTCGTCGTGAGTGTTTTGTTTATTATTATTATTAACTCCAAGATAACACTACATGTAAACTCTGCGTTCCTTGCAAAGCCATAAAAAAAAAAAAAAACTGCGTTTGAAAAATAAACCTGTAGTAGTATAAACAGTAAATAACGTGTTAAATCAAACCGCGTTGAAAAGCAATATAGATCGCGATGATAAGCGATTAAGAATATGAAAATAATACGTTGCGAATTTTGTGAAAATAATAAAAATAGAGAGTGATATCAGGGGACACTCTCACACAAATCTACCTAGTAAATAAATCTTGCGATACAGCCCTGTGTTTTAAGAGTGACTCCTATTGAACTGATCAGCAAACTAAATTCTACATTGGTTGGCGATTGTCAGCGCCATCTAGTGTAACCTAATAAAAGTTCTGAGTTCGCTAGCGCCACTGACACTGAAAATGTTTTAGTAACGGAACTTCTTTGGGTAGTCATTTGGTTACAAAAGCTTGAAAGAGATGGCGCTGCCGGTTCAAATATCCGTCCATGAATAGTGTCATGAAGAGGAAGGGAATGTTGTTTTAATTCTTGTTTTAATCAATGTTATTATATTTTATTTAAATGACTTGAAATTGTTATTGAACTAAGTCAGCTGGTTGAAATATTGAAATAAATACTTATTACAAAAATAAACCGGGCTTAAAACCTGGATATTATACGTAAAAAAATAACCTCTAGTTTTTATATTTTTTTCGGTAAAATAGACTAATTGAAAACATTAATTTACTGGCTTTTGCATTTAAATTAGTGTATATATATATTTTTTTAAAGAGAATTGCGTTATGTCGTTATTACCATTACAAACATTGTCATGTTTACATACAGTTAAAAATTGTCAATTTTTTTTATAAAGATTTAAAATAAACAGAATTAAGTAAGACAACATCTTTGAGAACCATCATCTTTTTTCAGCAAGAGCTTTGTCAGGATCGTAGCAGGTGGAAAGAAGTGGTCTCTGCCTACCCCTCTGGGAAACAGGCGTGATTTATGTATGTATGTATGTAAGTAAGACAACATTTGATATACATTATTTATATATTACTGCATTTCGGACTCATAACTTACCAATCAAGATCGCGACATCACTACAATACAGGTCAAATAATGTAAATAAAAATAAATATTGAATACTAATATTGTAAAATAATCTGACAGCAGGGAATGGTTCTACAACCCCTATTCTCTAAATGGTTTTTAAATCACCACACATTATAAAATTATGGGATAACCCAATTACCACTTACAAAAACTTTCTGTTTGTAGTATTGTGAGCCATACAAGGGTATATCCTTACTAATAGTGGATGTTTGTTACGTTTCACACAAAAACTACTTGACGAATCATCATTAAACTTTTTACACATATTCTGGGAGGTACTAGAAGTAACAGAGGATATTTTTTATAAAAAAAAATATTTTTTACAAAAATAATAATAATTGACAAACAAAAATTGCAGCGGGCGAAGCCGCTGGCGGGTCGCCAGTATCCTAGAAACCAGTCCAAAACTTAACTCTAGGCTTGTTTGTACTATGGGTACTATATAACGATAAATATACTTAATACATAATTATAATGTATTGGCGTATGAAACAACCTTCGAGTTTGTACTTCCCTCTCACTCGCTCTAACCTAATTTACCCGAACAAAATGAATTTTCCTACTCCTGTACTTTTATCTGTCATTTATATAGTCACGAACACTAATATAAGAATATAGATAATATGTCCGCAGAACATTCCGTAGAAAACTCTATCTAGTCTATTCCCCTTAACAGCACTTGTGCTTTTTTGAGCCAAAACGACATGCCTAGCTGCCAAAGCTTACACCTAGGTTAATTTGACCAATCAAAATACTTCACCAAATTAATCCACCAATCACAATACACATTGACTGTCAATCGGAACGTTAGGTTCTTTTTGGTATGTAAACTCTTTTACTAATTTAACTCTTTAAAAAAACATGGTATCAACCAACCAGAATGCAGCTATATTAAAATCGACCAATCAGGTAAAAGAATTCATTTCTCAAATCATTAGGTGTTTTTTAGTCCCTATTTCACAAGTTAAATCGATTGTGCAACTTTTTTTTTAATATAAAACCTGGCAAGTGCACATAAATTTAAAAACAAAGTTAACCATAGACACATATTTTGTCGGTTTCGAATGTTTACCGCTCGTTTGTTGTTCTGTGCTTCGTTCGTTCGTATTTCTAACCTAGATATATTAATAAAATTTTGTTATTTTAATTTTGCATTTTATTTGAAACCTAGTCGTAGAAAAAGTATTGTATGCAACGGTGTATAACTAAGTCAAAAAATACTCGTGGCGTCTTGCTTTACGATGTTCGCCTGCGGCTCACATCGTAACCACACCACTCGTCTTTTTTGACCTCTCTTATACAACTGTTGCATAAACATATGCGTTGAAAACATACAAGACTCAATTACACACCAGTGCTGATCACAAAAAATATTTTCCCTTATCGGGGATCAAACCAGGGACCGCTAGCTTCGTAGGGTCACTACTAACTATAGTACCCGGCCGTTGTGAAGTTAATCCTGACACCTGTCATTCCAGTACAAATTATAACCTAACCTAATTGTACAGCGATGACAGGTGTCAGGGTTGACGTCTCATCGGGTACTATAGGCATAAACCACGATAAGTGCTATGACGTCGTAACGCATCAAAGCGCCAGGCGCGTAGCTGCGGCTACGTGCTACGTCCGTAGCGACACAATACCAATATAGGTGAAAAACTTAAGCAAAGGACCAGGGCCTCTATTCAGGTGCGTTAAAACGATATCGTGTTTGACACGTTTAAGAATCGTTTATGTCACAGTCGCCATTATTGTAAATGACATAAGAGTTATCAAAACGTTGACAATACGGAAACAGGTCAAGAATGATATCGTTATTACCTTGTAGAATTCCAGCCCTGGGCCCAGATTCTCAATTCAGATTTACAATAATGGCGACTGTGACATAAACGATTCTAAAACACGTCAAACACGATATCGTTATAACGCAGTTGGATAGAGGCCCAGAGTCTCTATTCTACTATTTCTACTGCTTTATAACGGTATCGCGTTTGACGTGTTTTATTATGTTAAGGAGAAGGCACACGAGCACTCAGGCCACCTGATGGTAAGTGGAATCTGAGACCCATAGACATTTGAATTCTCAAGACGATAATCCTAAGACCTCAAATGCGTTGCCAACGCTGAGGATTAAGATGGAATGCCTCTATGCTAGTAATTTCACATCGCCATCATTTATCCCCACACCGGAACGCAACAATGCGAACACTGTTGCTTGGCGGGTGGTTAAGATGGTGGTAGCGATCCGGACGGACCCTGCAGACCTTTATGACCTTAGGACCTTTATGTCTCAGTCGCCTTTATTGTGAATAATATAAGAGTTATCAAAACGTTGACTATACGGAAACTCGTCAAAGACGATATCGTTTACTAGACCCTAGAAAACATTACGGTTTCAGCAGAAAATAGCGTTCGATGAAATGATACATTCGATGAAGTGAGTTACCCCTTTCTTATCATTTCGGTACAGAACACAAAAAAATAGGTTTATGATTCCGAACTTATGACGACAACGCGGAATTAGTGCAATGTCTTTGCGTGCGTTTACAAGCCACTCGATGACAACATCGGGTATAGTAAAAATTGTAATTTTTTTTTTCTAATACATATTATTTTAAAAAAACCGCCTTCAAAAACGCAAGCTATAACTTGTTTTAAAATTGTAGGCACCTACCTAATAGTTTAGGCCAACTGAAGTCGGCTTTTATGGTGAAAAAATTGTGGTCGCCGACTTCAGTCCGACTAACCTAGGTATTAGGTAGGTGCCTACAATTTTAAAATAAGTTATTTCTTGCGTTTTTGAAGGCGGTTTTTTGTTCTTTTAAACATTTATTTTATTTTAAACTTACTATATTTACTTACTAGTTGATATGAAACTTTAAGTTTCTAGCGTGCCGCAAGCAACGCCGCGGGAAAGTCATAGTCATATTTCAACAAGTAAATATTCTTCGTTCTAGTCGCTCAACTATCTTAATCGAGATATGTTAACGCCACCCTTGAAATAGGTACCGTTGAGGAGTTCCGATGGCCATCTGTGGTCTTCATCATCAGTTCCACTTCCCCAAATGATACTAGCTGAATGCAAATGCTAGACTTCTTACTAAAATACTATATTTGTGGAGTTCCCTCAATTCCTCACTGATCCCCTCATCAGATTCAGATTTGGTGACAATGAGACCATCTCGGAAGTATGCTCTATCAAACCAATAAAAAATATTCAAAATCGGTCCACAATTGACGGAGTAATCGGTGAACATACATAAAAAAAAAACATACAATGGAACGTATAACCTCATCCTGTTTTTGAATCCGGTTAAAAATTAAACGAAGCCTAGTCGCGTACAATAAACATTTAAAATTATTTCCTCGACGAGATCGTGGCACAACAAGTCTCGTTTAAGTCCTATTTGACTACACACTATAGTGCAACATTTCTAAATTGTCTTAATCTGATCTTATTTTTTGTTGTTTTCCGGTTTTTTTGTCAATTAAATTTTAAGAATTTGAACTTGAATGTTTGAATATTAACGAGAATTGCTGAATATAGTTACAGTTTAGAAAAATCTACATCAATAATTTTTTATATTTTTAAAATCACATTGACACTTGAGTCTAACAAAAATTAGCGCTTTAAAGGATTACTTAATCGAAAAATTGTATTTGCAAACCTGTAATATTTTTGAAAGACCTATCCTACGACATCCCACACTATAGGGTAGACAAGAAAAAAATACATCCCCACGTTACATGCAGGGGAGGTACCCTAAATATTTTTGTTTTATACATTTTAATACCACTTTGTCGACGTGACTAATATCCATATTCATGACAAATTACAGCTTTCTAGTACTAAAACTCTGCGCTAGGCTGCGGACGGACGGACATGGCGAAACTATATGGGTTCCTAGTTTGACTACGGAACCCTAAAAAGGAATTATTAAATTCTTAAATGTTCATTAGCTATTCCTGCATATAAAAGAAATGTATTTATTTTCTCCACTGTTGTAAAAAAGCACCCGTTGTGTAATGTTTATGTATCGGGAAACTTTATCGATTAACCTTTTCAACGCCATTGACGGATATTTCCGTCATGGATGACAACGCAAAATAGACCTGAGCTTCTATGAAGTAAGGTTGACATTCACTCTGGTTTTAAGCTGTCACTGGCGTGCGAGTCACGTTTTTTGTATTTAACATAGCGTTAAAAAAGTTAATGGTTTTCTGTCAAGTTATTGCAAGTTTTTTTTCTATTGGTTCTGAACTGAACTACCGTAATGATTAAAAACCACATTATGTAAATTAAAACTATTGCATTCTCAAAATAACTTAAATTAAATTAAACCCTTACATTATAAATTTTATCGAAATCGTTACAGCCGTTTTCGAGAACGTGATGACAAATTGCTCGATGAATACACATTTTTTTATGGCATTGAGAAGGCAAACGAGCACACAGGCCCTCGCTGCTCGAGTCGGACTCGCACTTGACGTGTTTTTATTATTATTATTGTACCTTGATTTTGTTAAGAGTTTACACAAATCGAGTTGACAAAATATTTTTTTTTCTTTTTTTAATTTATTTAGAACACATACAGTCATATACGAATGCGATATAGAAGTACTTTGTACTAAACAATATAAGTATCAAAAAGACCTTACATAAATATGTTTTTATTTGAATATCCTTTAGTAATAATTTATCTATTTTCATGATTATTTTTGCTCTTTGAAAAGGTTTTTTTCTTATTTAATCTGCTATTTTAAACAAACAAAATTTATTTAGAAATTTCATCTTAATCTTGTTTGTGGTCTGAATTAAGTCATAATTTTAAAGCCTTACTTCGTTATACAATTTTATACAAAAATAGATTAATTTTGATACAATACACATTGGGGTTAACGAGGCATCATCTATAGCGAGACTTATTCTGCCAAGGCCAACGCATGTTGTATCTAATAATAACATTACAGGCTTTAAAACTTTTTACCTTAAAAAAAAATAATTATATACGTAATCAGCATCTCAAAACGTTGTATATATGTACTTAAATGCAGCCGCCTATAGGGGCGGTAGGCGCGTCGGTACCGCCCCGTGGCTAGTCGACCGCCGACCGCGCGCGGAACCGTACGCGAGTGAAGTGCCATGTGACTTGACTCTTTGGACATGTCGCGGAGGAAACAGAGCAACCCTAAGCCGCTAAAACGTGAGTTACATTATTTGAAAAGTCGCTTAAATTATTTTGGAGAAAGTGCGTTACGTTATTTTGAAAAAAAAAATGTGTTTTAAGTTATAAGTTGTAAGGAAGTTTGAAGTTATGTTTTGTTGGTAATTTTTTAAATTGTGATGTTTAAACTTATGGTTTTACCACGTGATGATCTGAAGTGATAACTGATACTAAGTAAGCCGTAACAATAAGGTTCAGTTTCATGATTAAAATACAACTTAATGCAAAACATTGTATTTCCAAAAACGTTTCCCATAAAAAAATTGTACTAAATACTTATATTTGTTTGGCTTAAACTGCTAATTTTTCTTTTTTTTTTTTAATATATAGTTTACCAATTGCATTTAACTCTTTAATAATGTGATTTTAATCCTGCTATACATGGGCCGTACTGTAAAATTATTAATAAACATATGTAAACCATTTAATTTTCCATTTTAAAACAAATAATCATATTAAACTACAACTTATTTAAAATTTGTAATAATCCTACGACCTCTAACTTAACATGTTACTGTAACCACAGAGTAAATCATCTCAAGATAATCCGTATGACATTGATACAAATATTTTTTAACCAATCAAAGTGCAATCAGGTTCGTTGGCCTTTAGAATTATCTACCGTTAATGTATTCTTTGATTGTTTGTTTATCATATTCGATAGTATAGCTAATTATGGAAGTGTGTGGGATAAATGAGCACATCGTTGTGTGTAATCTTGACACTTGTCTCGGACCGATATCGAATGGCGGAAATTATTACATTTACTTTTTATTATGCAAGAATTAGGAGGATTAAGTGACTAAAATCAACGATTTAATTTTAATTTATTTTGAATATTTGTAAATTTGATGCACACACTACATAGAATACTTACGGTCTTGTATAATCTAATATAATGTTTAATGATCAAATTATTGTAATTGTCTAAAATTTTCAATGTAATTTTAATATTTATTTAAATGTAACCTCTCCATGGCTGACGTTGGGTGAGCTTAAATCCAGCCAAGCTGTGCTCACACCTTTTTCATTTCACATTTAATGAAATAATCGATTTGAATTTGAATTTGAATTTGATTTTGAATATTTTATTTCTTTATCTTTAACTTTTTACTCATAAAATAGTAAAATCAATAATAACAAAAACTCATTGGGTCAGGGCCTCTATTCTACTGCGTTATAACGATATCGCGTTTGACGTGTTATAGAATCGTTTATGTCACAGTCGCCATTATTGTAATGACATAAGAGTTATCAAAACGTTGACGTAGAATCTCGGCTCAGTTTCTAGTTCTAAACCGTCTTAATTTAAAATATGAAAATCCACGGGTTTTGAGATCAGTTGAGATAATTAAAAATAAAACTTAAGATGTGTTTAAACTGTGTACATACAGAATATCGCATAAGTATAAAATTAAACTATCAAAACAATCGAGTCACAGGTACATAGGGATTGAACTTCGTTTGTTTTGACGTGGTTCGTTATCGTTATTATTGCACTCTTGATATTGTTACTAAGTCATATGTGTATGCGAAATAAATGATATAAAACCGATACGAAATACATTCCTGGACCAATTATCAGTATTTTGACATATGTAGTTATTTTGAAATAAAGAAACGCATTGATTATTATGTATTGGAAATAACTTTTGGTAACTTACGGAATCTTTTCTAAGTATAAAATATATAAGATTAGAAAATTAGTATGTGTAATTTACGCTTTATTTAATTTTCAGCTTTTGATAAATTCAGTCGGGACTTTTGGTATTTTTTAGTGTGTCGAATTTATTTTTAAATAAGAAAAGGAATGTTAAGGAGATGGCACACGAGCACTCAGGCCACCTGATGGTAAGTGGAATCTGAGACCCATACACATTTGAATTCTCAAGACTATAATCCTAAGACCTCAAATGCGTTGCCAACCCTGAGGACTAAGATGGAATGCCTCTATGCTAGTAATTTCACCGGTTGTCTTATCCCCACGCCGGAACACAATAATGCGAACACTGTTGCTTGGCGGGTGGTTAATGGATAAGATGGTGGTAGCGATCCGGACGGACCCTGCACAGGGTCCTACCACCACTAAACGTTTATTCACTAACAATTAATGTAACAGGAAAATCACGGAATCAGGCAAGGAAAAAAGGCAAATACAAGGCGATCACTATAAAAAAATCTTTAATGTGGAAATACATTTGATACAGTGCGTGACACGTAGTACTTATTCTTTATCTCTAAATGAAACACAAATGGAAACTGTATTATTGGTGGTAATGTATAAAAACATTACTTGGAATTAACACATTTATTTCCTATGGTCAAAAGAAACCAAATAATTAAAGTATTTTACATGGAATCATATCCAAATTATGGAGATAACACTGTCAGTCAATGTACTTTAATTAAATTTATTATTAAAAGTTGTCTTCTATCACCTAGACCAATTCAACCTCTTTTTCCGTTATCTGTGTAACCTTCAATAATGTCAAATAATATTTTAACGTATCCGCCATTATGCAAGACATAATGTATCTCGTCTAGTCGTTACGTTATCACGATACGATTGTAATTTCTCTGGTCATCACTCCGAATCGTGTCTAACATTGATATAGTATCACGGACCGTATCACTGCGACCCCGGGTCGAGTGATACGGCCGCTCTTGGGTAATGAAAGTAATTTCTTGTTGGTAAAGATTCAAGGTTACTAAGTGCGTTACACTTTAGCTGTGGACTATCTGATGTTACTTATCATTGTAGACATATACGGGTGAAAAAAGCAAATGTCACTATCTACACTAATGTTATACAGAGGAAAGATTTATTATTTTTGTATGTTTGCAATGAACAAAACGTGATTTGTAAAATTCTTTACCTTCAGGTCAGAAATTAATTGTCACGAGACAATTTCGCATAAATTGACCTAGCCACAAATATGTGTGAGAATGTCTATTGACATTACACTGCATTATTATACAAATGCAACTTTAGACATTGCTTTGGTTAGGTTTGTTAATCGTTGAACTATAAATTGGCTAGACAATGTCTTACACTAACCTTAAGCGAGGGTCAAATTAAATTGTCTAACAACTTGGCTCGAAGTCTTATCGTTTATTGAACTTTAAATAAATACAGTGGGTCACAAAAATAATCAGCTGAGATTGAGTAGTTTATTCACTAGTGTCCTTACAGATAAGTGAACGTTAATCTTAGCCCCTATTCCACAACTTTAGAAATGAGTGATCTGATGTCTTACTTGCAATTTGGTAAATAAAGGTTGATTTTTGTGATGGAAAGAAAAGCGAATATGGGGAGTTCATTAATGATACAAATAACATAACATTCTCGCAGGGTTTGTAGTATTTATGAAAAGTCGCAGAAACAAGTGTGATACGTGTTTGTATGAGCAGTCACAGGGATCTAGATTGACCCTACACAGCGTTGTTAAGATGGCGCCGAGCGTCCAGTGGTGCCGTCATTACTTTTATTGTGTTTTCTAATAAACTAAAGTATTATCTTAAAATCAAAGAGTGCTTTACTGTTGTACATATGAATACGCAATATATAGCATACATGACACAGTTAAATAACGTTTAACCTTCGTGTAATTAACTTAACGGAAAAAGGTGGCTACATTTTTCCGTTAAGTTAGTCACTCACAGTTCAATTGTTGTTAAGTCATATTCTCTATATATTTATTCATTTGAACAAAAGTAAAGCGCTCTTGTATTTTAAGATAATACTTTAGTTTATTAGAAAACTCGATAAAAGTAATGAGTGCGCCACTGGACGCTCGGCGCCATCTTAACAACGCTGTGTTAGGTGTAATTCGTCAGCGAAGGAATAACGTAAGGCAAAGTTAAAAAAAAAATACGCAAAAAAAAACGCAAAACAAAAACAACGCAACGCAATGCAATGCGCAATGTTTTAACGCTTTGATTTGACAACCCTCGGTTACTCTTTATACATAGTGCGTGTGTTTGTAATTAAACTTCTCCTAAACGACTGGACCGATTTTGATGTTTTTGTGTTGAACACAGACAGAAGATCGGTGGATTCGAGAATGGTTTAGATTTACAATTAGATGTTGTAAGACAGGACAACGCCTGTCGGGTCAGCTAGTATTTTGTAGAACAATACAATTAAAAGGCGAACTGTTTAAATAATGAGAACTGCTTAAAACCTACACAATCGATATCTAAATAGAAATAATGTACGTTTTATTTTTCAAAACTTCCACGTTCAATTCACCATCTGGTTAAGTACCTACTAGTTTTTTTTAAAATCTATGATTACAGTTTTTCTTGTCACTAAAATCGATGACATGGGTCCTAAGAACAGATCTTTGTATGTCTTATAGTTTCAGACTTCCCCATACTGATCTATATGGGTCATCCTGTATAACTTACAAAAACAGCTATTTTCTACCTGGGTCATACACAGATTTAGGTTACCGTCTTTCCTGTGGCCACACCTAAAGTTAACGTTTTTAAGGCCTAATTTTCTGGCTAAGCCCATACCCGCAAAAACGCCGTCAGGACTGCTTTAGACCTATCATATAAAAACATAACTTATATCCACACAAGCTCTTAACTATTGACCACAGGCGAGACAACTTTTGTTTTTAAGAGTGTGTATGACCCACCTAGCTTTGTTTTTATTGTTTAAATCTGACTATTATTTTATTATTACTACATTTTTTTTACATCTTTTTAAAGCCTAACCCCCTTACTTATGAACGTGAAATAAGCTTGGAATAGTTTATGCCATGCTTTGTCACTTTCTGTCAGATGCAAATGTCACAATTACAGATAAGGACAAAGCATGGCATAAACTATTCCAAGCTTATTCCACGTTCATATGTAAGGGGGTAAGAATACAAATTTGTATTGAAATAGAATCTTGTCAAATCTTCCTGTTAATGGAATGGGCTAGAATCACATATGTAAACCGGTTGACAATGATATTATGGTATCTAAGAGCTGACGTGATGCTGGAGTCAGAAGGTGGCGAGAGGATCTTCGCTATACTTAATGTAGAACCACCGTGGGACTCATTTGTTTGGTCTTGATGAGCAGGTCTTGAGACTGCATAGTTTGCATCCCATAAATGTATTTTTTGACAAGAACTCATCTGTATCTAATAAGGTTATTGTGACATTGTTCCTCGTATCAACGGTGACCATAGACTAGATAAAGTCGATAGAGTTAGCAGTTAGCACACATTGACTGACATAACTGATAAGTACAATCCCGAACTCGAGTGACGTAATATTCAAGTTACCAAGCAGTTTCGTTCACCTCAAATTATCTGTGTTCTTATACACTCTGTGGTAATCTTGATAATTTACTTGGGTGTATTTGTGATATATTGAAAATTACAATAAATCATAGTTATTTATAACTATTAACTATCTATCTACGAAGCGATTGACGGCCGAACCCTATATTCAAACCGCGGACAGATAGCCTTATTTCGGATTAAAATTTGACACATTTTGTATGGGCAAATGTCAAATTTAAACCAGAAGTAAGCCTTATCTATCCGCGGTTTGAATATAGGGTTCGGCCGTAAGGGAGTAAGGGCTTGTTCTGTTAGGCGATGGGTTTGCAACATATCACTGATACACTGGAAAACATCTTAGCCTGTTTGTGCAAAATGTGGTTACAGAATTATCACCAACTTTTCTGTAGCTCTGCCTACCCCACTTTGGGACTGGAGGCATTTTTATGTATGTGTATTATAGATAAAAACAGAGATATATGGGAGTTCACTTCTTCCAGAGCTAATATCTTTTTGACGGCTCAACCGATTTTCATCAAACCTATCTAGAAACAGTCACGACTAAACTAGCTTTGCTAAAAACCCATCAAAATTGATCCATCCGTTCGGAAGCTACAATGCCACAGACAGACACAGATATAATCCTTACTAATATGAAATATAATGCGAAAGCGTGGATGTTTCTTAAGCTTTCACGCAAAAACTACTTGACGAATCATCATGAAACTTTGTACACATATTCTGGGAGGTACTAGAAGTAACATAGGATACTTTTTATTAAAAAAAAATATTTTATACAAAAATAAACAATAAAATTGTCAAGATAAAAAAATTGCAGCGGGCGAAGCCGCTGGCGGGTCGCTAGTAAATAATAAATATCACAGGACAATGTCACACAAATTGACCCAGTCTCAAACTAAGCTCTAGGCTTGTACTATGGGTTCTAGACAACGATAAACTTACTTATACCTATAGAGAAATATATACTTAAATACGTAGAAAACATTCAAGACTCAGGAACAAATACTCGCACTCATCACATAAATATCAGCCCTTACCGGGATTTGAACCCAGGACCCCTAGCTTTGAAGGCAGGGTCAGCCAACTAGGCTAGCGTGTCGTCAAACACACTCATACAAAGTAACAGTAGCATAGTTCAGCCACCATAGAAAACTGTACATACATATATAACATCATACCTTCATTCCCAGAGCGGGGTAGGCAGAGCTACAGAAATACCAACAACTCTAAAAATACTAGTTGATAATTCAATTAACCACATTTTGCATAATCAGGCCAAGAAGTTTACTAGTGTAGAGTATTGACGACACGCTAGCCTAGTTGGTAGTGACCCTGCCTTGAAGCTAGGGGTCAAATCCCGGTAAGGGCATATATTTGTGTGATGAGCACGAGTATTGGATGATGTCTATGTATTTAAGTATATATTTATCTATATAAGTAAGTTTATCGTTGTATAATACCCATAGAACAAGCCTAGAGCTTAGTTTGGGACTAGGTCAATTTGGGTGACATTGTCCTGTGATTTTATTATTTTATTTATTTATTAGTGACAGGTTGCAAGCCCTTCGCCTAACAGTACTACAAGCCTTTATTCCCTTAGTCGCCTCTTACGACATCCACTAGAATACATGGATTAGCACTATTTCTAGCCGCGCATTTTTTACTAATAACCACACGGGGAAAACTGTGATAGCAAAAAATTACAAACTACTTCAAATTCTCATCTTAGCCCTCAGGGTAGGCAACACATTTGATGTCTTAGGATTACAGTCTTAAGATTATTCTCTTGAGAATTTAAATGTCTATGGGTCTCAGTTTCCACTTATCATCAGATGGCCTCAGTGCTCGTGCGCCTAATCCTTGCATACAAAAATATATATTCAGGCATTCTTTAGACCTTATGGGTACACCGATAAAGGTAGCACACATTCGTCAAATACGCTGCATCGTCCCTTTACTTTCTCAACCTCTTATCTGATCTAATAGTTTGATAGAAAAGTAATCTTTATTCTTGTAAGAACATGAGTGCCTTTGCTACTAAAGGGACGATAGGCTTCTTACATTTATCAAGATTAGGTGTTAATGATATAATAATAATTGACCTTTTTATAACTATTTTAAACTAGTTGTTTCCGGCGATTCCGTCCGCATAGAAGTCGTTTATCGCTATTCGGGTAAGGTTCAAAAAGTTGGCCACGCTAACTCACTCAATTAATAATTTTCCATGTAACTTTTCCGCTGTGACACGAAAATTAGCCATACATTTGTAGGGATAACTTTCGTGTCACAACGGAACTTTTTTCACTTTCGTTGTTTGTATGGTTAACTACTCTTGACTCCCTCAGGGACCGTCCAATTTCTCGAAATAAAACGTACCCTATAT
This sequence comes from Acleris holmiana, assembly GCA_949316455.1. NCBI lineage: Eukaryota > Metazoa > Arthropoda > Insecta > Lepidoptera > Tortricidae > Acleris > Acleris holmiana. The sequence goes on along the minus strand of OX438763.1, from coordinate 3,712,680 downwards.
CCTATTCCAGATTATAATCTATCTTTGTGTTAAATTTCGTCCAGATCCGATCAGTCGTCCGGACATACAAATAATTTATCGTTTTGTAAAAATGGGTAATTGTCTTGTCTGTTTTAGTTTAGATTTAAAACTGTTTCGTGATTGATATTTTAATTAGAATAGGTTAGTGATTGTGTATTGCTATCTCTGTATATTATTAAATTGATTTCGTTTATTTATGTAATGCTTTGACATATAAGTATTTGGAGTAAACTAGTAACTTATTTGGGAATTTAATAAATAAATTATAAATTGCATTGTGTGTGACTCAATACGACGTATTTCATTAACGAACTCTAAGTGTTAGAAACGAAGATAACTCTTAGAACAGTACGAGATCTGTAGAGGTGAGATAGCAGATGTAATTGGTGGGTGTGTAGATTTCATTGAATACTCGATAAGGCTGAGTGGACGGCACGCCACTTCAGTGTAATGGTGGTGATAACAGCTTGTTGCTTTCTAGGGTTCCTTGGGAGAAAAATGAGTTTTGAAAAACATAAAAACATTACAATTAAAAACAGACAGTCCATCCATAAATACAATACAATACACAGTAGAATCTATAAAATATACATACATAACGTCACGCCTTCATTCCCTGAGTGGGGTAGGCAGAGCTAAAGAATTACCAACAACTCTAAAAAAGTTGTTGATAATTTTGTAACAATTTTGCACAATCAGGCTAAGATTTTTACTTGTGTATTAGTGACAGGTTGCAAGCCCATCGCCTAACAAGCCCTTATTCCCTTAAAAATAAAAATAATCATATCTAATATACACCGTGTTTTTTTTTATTTACGATAACTTTAAGGGCACGTTCTTCAAGTCAAATTAAGCTAATTTCCCGAAGACAGACATATGATAACTCGTACGGTTATAAAGATATTCAATTATTAAAATTAATCAGTTAATCACGTTAAACTAATGTAAAAGGCTCTTAATTGATACCTAACAATTTTCTTTTAATTACCTATTATGAGTAAAGAGTTTTCAATTGTTAGGTCGTGCACCTGTCAAGTGTTATCTTTACTTGTGTGTGTGTATGTCACGCTGACTTGACGTATTTGACACTAACTATGAGTTAACTCTAAAGACCCTTTTAGAATGATTGAAGACACAACATTTAATTACTTTGTTCTAAACAATTTTTTTTTTGCAATATTTTAAAATCTAATGTACCACGTAGTTTCTATACGTGTACCTAACAATATGCCGAAGTTATCGTAAATCAAAAAAAACACGATGTATAAAATTCTCGTATCACGGTGTACGTTATTGAACTCCTCTGAATCGGCTCGACCGATTCTTATGACATTTGGTGTGCATATCGGGTAGGTCTGAGAATCGGCCAACATCTATTTTTCATACCCCAAAGTGACATAAAAAAAAAATGCAGCGGGCGAAGCCGCTGGCGGTCGCTAGTTATCTATAAAATATTTATCTCTTTATTGGACACCACAGAGAGCAACATAGTAAATCACACGCGGTCTTATCGCTACAAAGCCATCTCTTCCAGACAACCTTAATCCTCCAAAAATATAGGTTAAGGCATTGATAGATACACAATGATGATGTTATAGATAGAAATATAAAATATTTGTATTTGTGGCTGTACAAAAGGGCATTTACGGCGGCAGGCGGTTACGCCGTTCTTACAGCTGTTACCTTATAATTTGTATAGTTACAAGAATTAGAACAGCGTTACCACCAGAAGGGCTAGCACAAGTGGCCCGCGACTTGGTTGTCGCTTGGATCTCCCGTTCTATCTAGTCTGTGGGGCTAGACAAGTTGCATTTCACAATCGCTACCGATTATGATTCGATTGAAAAATATATGGTATTGACATAAGCCACCGAGATAGTACCACGAGACTATCTCGGTGGCTTACGTCAATTCCATACATTTGTCTACCGATACATTATCGCTAGCGATTGTCGGATGTAACTTGACTAGCCCCACTGTAACGACGCATTGAGCGACAAGCGAGAAAAAACAACTCTACGTACCCTACACACATAGATGTAGTGAATAATCATTCGACATCGTTTATGTCAGATTGTTTTGTATTTATATTGCTTTTTCAGTCATGTCAATGGCTACTGCAGCTGACTGAGGAAGCAGGGGAAATAGAATAGAATAGAATAGAATAGAAAATATTTATTTCGCTTTTTACATAAACAGGTATCTTTACATTGCGTACAATATAATGAAATTCTTAAATATAAACAAATCTAACAAAAAAACAACGATGTCAGAGTCAATAATTGGCCATATGTACCTACTTCGTTGTATTGTCTCGATGAACAGTTAAAGGAAATGCAAATAAAGTGTAGTCGCCAAAAAAGCTTGTCTGATTAATTTTGTTAACAAATAAAATAATAGGAATTATTTAATGCGACGGGCCGGGCAACATTTTACTAACTTTATACAGGTTGTGAATACAACTTTTTTCGCAGATATCTTTATTTTTATGTGAACCTAATTTTATGGTATATATGGCATACATATTAAACTAAAAAATCAGGCATATGCACTAATTAAAGAGATATTAAATGAATCCGTGATGGTAATATCGATTTTAAACATCAACAAAAAAAAACAAATCTTGCATAAACTTAGTAGGTATGCCTAAATGCACCAAGGCACGTCCTAATTTTAGCGGTCAATTCATAAACTATGCCACGATAGATACCCGCGTTACATTAAACAAAAAAACATCACAACTAATTTCTTACAAAACGTGCAGAACCCTTCAAACTAAATATATCCTAGTCTTGCTCCATATCTGCTAACAGCTATTTCGTATCGCAAACAAGTATGACTGTTCATCTTCCGATGTCCGAGATTTGTGGCGCCGATACTCACTGCGCTAGTTTTACTGTTATTTTAGCAACTTACCGCAATGTGTCAAGTTTATAGTGTTTTGAACCAACGAAGTCACACCCCCCTACGTCTTTTTCATACATTGATGCATCTGCAACACCATGGATTCGTGGATTGAACACCCTTCTAATAGGAGTTTTGATATCCTATACAAAAGTTTTGAACTTATAGGATTCCGTACCCGAAGGGTAACGGGACCCTATTTCTAAGCCTTCGCTGTCTGTCCATCCGTCAACTTTAAAGAGCTGTATCTAAGTAAATAAACTTGTCTTTTTTTCAAATAAACGATTAAAAGTTTAACGCAGCAACCGCTGATGTGGCAAGTCTACCTTCCAAGGCTATTTGATATAAATCCAAAAGATAAAAAAAAAAAATTGTAATTAATTACATTGTACCTTTCACTCGAATCTAACATTTCTTATTATCCTTATGAAATTGTGTTTACATATTTAGTTTGTTCTGTCTTCATGTTTGAACGCCATAGACAATCAATGTTATTAGGTACTCACTAACCTACTGATTGCATACTTTTTTCCCGAAAAATTGGACAGCTTTCAAGAGAATAGTGATAACCGACTTCTTCACAGACTTAGTCATTATCATTCCGTCTTCTTCATTATGAACTTATAAAAAAAATGTGTTAAGCGACATTCAAACTGCAATAAGTACACGCTGCATATTATCCACTATCAATATTTACAAAATCCCATGGGATTGTGATTGTAACATGGTACAAGGAAGCGATGCCGCCGCCACAATGCCGCATTAGCGTACGCACAATAACGCTTTGAGTCGCCGCGGCATTCAAAGTTGCCGCGGCATACGTATCAGTATCGCGGCAAACCTGACAACGACACATGTAAACGTTTTTAATGTAAGCGCCCGTCGATTTTGGACATGTGAATGAAGCGAGGATTAATTATATTTTTGCTGTACTTTAAGGGATTTAGCTTTTGGCTGGCTTATACATGTGTAACACAGAATTGTGTAGATAAAGCCTGTTGTTGACCCCCGACAATAAATAGGGGGGTTTGATAAGATAACCGGTGAAATTACCTGCATAGAGGCTTTTCATCTTAATAAATAAAATAAATAATAAATAAATATCAGGGGACAATCTCACACCAATTGACCTAGTCCCAAACTAAGCTCTAGGCTTGTACTATGGGTACTTGACAACGATTAACATACTTAAATTGAGAAATACATACTTCAATACATAGAAAACATCCAAGACTAAGGAACAAATATTCGCGCACATCACACAAATATCGGCTCTTACCGGGATTTGAACCCAGGACCGCTGGCTTCGGAGGCAGGGTCACTCCTATACTGACCGTATGCCTGTATTTGACCGTATGCCTGATAAAATTATACACTGTAACTAATACACTGGTAAACATCTTAGCCTGTTTGTGCAAAAAAATCTTTTTCGAGTTGTTGGTATTTCTGTAGCTCTGCCTACCCCACTCTGGGAATGAAGGCGTGATGTTATGTATATATTACAAGCATGTCGAAACCGAAGATTGATAAGTAACGATAAAAGCGATTGCAATATTTTTCTACACTTGCCAATAGCCTGGGTGATAACAGCCTGTTATCACGTTATCAGATTCGTGTCCTATTATAACTATATACTGAATGCTACCTGTTTTTAGATAAGATACAATGTTTAAAAGTTAACCTCGAAAGACCCGGTGTCCTATAGAAAATACATAATTTAGGCAATTCAATTTAAACCTTACTTCAAGGAGTATAAAGTTCATTTTTATTTGTTTCAAAATTGAAAATGTCATTTAAGTGCAAAGGTAATTGAACTTTATTTCCTTGCTAGTAGATTCAAATTCCTACTAACAAAAATCTACCGGATTTTAGTATGGTGGGTCTCAAGAGGTTAAAGGTAAATAAATTAATGTTATCGTTAAACAGGGTGAATAGGGACACAACCCATAACAAGGGATAACTTGTTACAAATAAGAACCAGTATGAAATGAAAATAACTTTACGTTCTGTTAGAAATCATTTCAGTCTTATAATTAGTAACAATGCTTCATTTTAGGTTGTGTTTTCACTTCAGTCATTTAATCATAGGATTTCTGAGTTTATTGCACAAAACTGGCTCGGATTCATTAAAAACGCGTTTTTTTTTTTTATGTTAAGGGTAAGGCACTCGAGCACTCAGGCCACCTGATGGTAAGTGGAATCTGAGACCCATAGACATTTGAATTCTCAAGACTATAATCCTAAGACCTCAAATGCGTTGCCAACCCTGAGGACTAAGATGGAATGCCTCTATGCTAGTAATTTCACCGGTTGTCTTATCCCCACACCGGAACACAACAATGCGAACACTGTTGCTTGGCGGGTGGTTAGTGGATAAGATGGTGGTAGCGATCCGGACGGACCCTACACAGGGTCCTACCACCACTATCATTCGTACCATTTTGTGTTCCGTACCATTATTGTATGATCATCCTTTTTTTGTTGTTATAGCGGCAATATAAATATTAACTGCTTACCTTTTACGGTTCATGAGACACAGACCCCTGACAGACAGACGGACGGACAGCAGAGCCTTAGTTAGCCACGTTGGCGCCCTTTGTGTACGGAACCCTAAAAACTAATAGTGCTCAACGTAAATAAATAAATAAATAAATATCGCGGGACAATCTCACACAAATTGACCTAGTCCCAAATTAAGCTCTAGCCTTGTGCTAGACAACGATAAACATACTTATATAGAGAAATACATACTTAAATACATATAAAACATCCAAGAGTCAGGAGCAAATATTCGCGCTCATCACACAAATATGTGCCCTTACCGGGATTTGAACCCAGCACCGCTGGCTTCGGAGGCAAGGATGTCTTTGTACATTTGTTAGGTATTTTTTCTATATTTATTTAAGAGCCATAGTCTCGTCGGTGGAGTAATCGCCAACCACTCCAATCTTCCGTCAACTGCTTGACTTTCTGGTTCGACCCAACCTTCTCTTTTATCTGCTAAAAGTAATTTCTTCTTGTTCTTCCTCTGCCTCTCTTTCCTTCTAATTCTTCTATGATGTTGGATATTATACTTGCTAATTTTCTAATTGAAATTATAGTGGTAGTAGAACCTTGTGCAAGGTCCGTCCGGATCGCTACCACCATCTTATCCTTAAACTGCCGCTACCAGTTTCCACCAGAGGCCCTAGCCAAGATGCGGACACTAACTTTTTGTTTTTGGCTAGAGCTTACGTCTTAGCGTTATGAGTCTTAACTAGGCTCACAGAGACACTAAGTTCATGTTAAATTTAATCAAAGTTAATCGACTGTTAGTTTATACATTTTGACAACTGTTAACGCTGTAATCGTCTGTTAAGTGGTTAACATCGTGTGGTGAAATTGGTACTAAATAGGCTTGAGAAGGTCTAAGGTAGAACTACCTAAGAACTAGAAGGAACTAGTTCCTCATTTCTTTTATGTTATGATAAGGAGAAGGCACACGAGCACTCAGGCCACCTGATGGTAAGTAGAATCTGAGACCTGACTGCAATCCTAAGACCTCAAATGCGTTGCCAACCCTGAGGACTAAAATGGGATGCCTCTATGCTAATTAGTAAATTCACCGGTTGTCTTATCCCCACACCGGAATACAGCAATGGGAACACTGTTGCTTGGCGGTAGGTTAAATGGTGGTAGCGATCCGGACGGACCCTGCACAGGGTCTTACCACCACTAAATGAACTTCATCGGTCTTCGTTCCGAGTACAGAGCGCATGGTACGGCGCCACTTGATGTGGACGTGGCAAACTTTTGCTCTAGAGCTACAGGAACTAAAAGACCGAACTAGTTCTTTTGACCGGTTGAAGCGTTCCCTTTAAAGACCGATAGGGTGCAACTCTACCACTCAACTTGACCCCAAAACATCAAAGTACCCCAACGTCCCCAACATATGGTCGCTTTCACCCCTGGTTCCCACGCCGCACGCGTGGCGACGATTGACTAGGGGGATGACTTACCCCCTGGGTTGACTTTATTAAAAATAGGGTGTCAATATTGCGGTTTTAATGTATCGTATGTTGCAAAATAACTTGTTGATTGCTTTTCCAAATCTTTAGGAATATCAATAAGAATTGTTTAGTATCCAAAATATTATAAACTAGAATCTGCCCGCGACTTCGTACGCGGGAACAGCGATATGAAAGGCAGCCTATGTGTTAATCCAAGGTAAGCGGTTTTTTTTTACAAATTTCACCTAAATCAATCCAGTAGTTTTTTCGTGAAAGAATAACAATCATCCATACTTACAAACTTTTGCGTTTATAATATTAGTAGGATTATAATAAATATTTAAATATCATACAGGACAATGTCACACAAATTGACCTAATCCCAAACTAAGCTCTAGGCTTGTACTATGGGTACTATAGGGAACTATATACTTAAATACACAGAAAACATCCAAGACTCAGGAATAAATACTCTTGCTCATCACACAAATATCTGCCCTTACCGGGATTTGAACCCAGGACCCCTAGCTTCGAAGGCAGGGTCACTACCAACTAGGCTAGCGTGCCGGTCTTACTAAGATAACAAAAAAATATTTGTATAAAAAGGTATACAGGGTCTCTATTTACTCGCTAAAACAATATTGTTTTTGACATGTTATCGTGTTGTTTTTAACTCGGCTGCCATCACTGTCAAGTCAAAGACGATATGGTTTAAGTAGAATAGAGGCTAAAATAGAATAAACAAAGCAAAATTATTAATTACTAGCGACCCGCCCTCGCTTCGCTTCTATTAAATAAAACCGCATCAAAATCCGTTGCGTAGTTTTAAAGATTTAAGCATACATAGGGATATAGGGACAGAAAAAGCGACTTTGTTTTATACTATGTAGTGATTAATACTTGCTTTAAGAAAATTTAAAACTAATACAACCTATTACTACTTACGAGCTAAAAAAGTGAAGGTCTCCAACATACAACATAATATGCTGGCAGCGGGATTCTATCAATTCATGAAACGTGGGTTACGTTTCACAAACATATCATTTGATACCCCGCGTTTTTTTCTGAAACTGTAAATAATTCTGGATTTCTTTCAGGACCATCGTGTAGAACTCTATAGTTAGTTAGGTTAGTTTTACAAAAATCCTGAAACATTTATAGTTACAGAAAAAAAGCGGGTTGGCAAATGAGTAGGTTGCGAAACGATGTATTTGTCAAAGATTTGTCGGCGAAAAGGCAGAGAACCTGTTGTCTAGTGTCCACAGTACAAGCTTAGAGCTTAGCTTGTGAGGTCAATTTGTGCGAGTTTTTTTTTTTTATTCTTTATCTATAATATAAAAATGAATCGCAAAATGTGTTGGTAAGCGCATAACTCAACAACGCCTGGACCAATTTTACCAATTCTTTTTTTTAAATGTTCGCTAAAGTCCAATGATGGTTTTTACGGCGAGAAAAAAACGGATAATTTCCGGGAATGACAGAAATTTGCAGCGGGGCGAAGCCGCTGTCGGGCCGCTAGTATATATATATATATATATAACGTCACGCCATCATTCCCAGAGTGGGGTAGGCAGAGCTATAGAATAGCAACAAATCTAAACTTGTTGATAATTCTGTAACCACATTTTGCACAAAGAGGCTAAGATGTTTACCAGTGTATTAGTGACAGGTTGCAAGCCCATCGCCTAACAGGACTACAAGCCCTTATGCCTTATTCCCTTAGTCGCCTCTTACGACATCCACGGAAAGACATGGAGTGGCACTATTCTAACCCGGCAACCATACGGGGCGGGGTTTATTCTTTATGTTTTATATATTACTAGCGACCCGCCCTCGCTTTGCTCCGGATTAAAGTATCATACATATAAACCTTCCTCTTCAATCACTCTATCTATTAAAAAAAACCGAAGAAGCGGAGGGCGCGCTCCTAACAGAAAACAGAAAGCCGCTTGTTGATTCCTAACTCGCACAGTATGGACTCGTTAGTTCTCATGGCAGTCCACGGTATACGCAGCAGTCTCCGCCAACACCACATTTCAAAAGCATCGATTTTGCTGATATGAATGAAACAAATGAAATGTTTTAAACAGGATCAACACTGTAAATACTGCCAGCTGTTCTCTACCTCTTCGCCAAATAAATACATACTCAGATGAGACTGAGATGTTCTTAAATACATAGAAAACATCCAAGACTCAGGAACAAACACTCGCGCTCATGACATTAATATCCACACTTACCGGGATTTGAACCTAGGACCACTAACTTTGTAAGCAGGATCACTACTAACTAGGCTAACAAAACTAATAAAAAAAATATAGGGTGATAAAAAAGTCGTCTAATTATTATAAAAGTGCCACAAGATTTTAAACTATTTTCCAAAGATACTAACAGTCAGTCACTCGACGACTAGGTTAACCTATGTAGTTTGTGTAATGAGTGTGAGCAGGACCGGTAGTCTTGTAATCCTCTAATATATGAACCTATGTGACGACACGCTAGCCTAATTGGGAGTGACCCTGCCTCCGAAGCCAGCGGTCCTGGGTTCAAATCCCGGTAAGGGCAGATATTTGTGTGATGAGCGCGAATATTTGTTCCTGAGTCTTGGTTGTTTTCTATGTATTTAAGTATTTATTTCTCTAGTTGTCTAGTACCCATAGTACAAGCCTAGAGCTTAGTTTGGGACTAGGTCAATTTGTGTGACATTGTCCCGTGATATTTATTTATTTATGTTTATCGTTGTCTAGTACACATTGTCCAAGTCTAGCCTCATAAGGTCGAAGGTCCTACCCATAGTACTTACTAACTTTGTCATTCAGACCCAGCTCCTTCGACAGTTGTGTAGTCATAGCGTACCACGGTCCTACCAGTAGGACTTACTAGAAATCCTACTGGTAAGACCGTGGTACGCTATGATTACACAAGCACAATACCTTAAAAAAAAGTTTTTTAAGTACTTGGGTCTGAATTAGTATAAAACAATACTACTACTGGTAGGACTACGGGCCGTAGTGACTACATGCTGAATTTTTCGTTGGGCATTAGTAGGCTAGAGCTTAGTCTAATTACGGATATTTTAGCAACACAATTCACATCGAATTATGCATTTATGAAATACAAATCAAATGCAAATGCAATCTCGGTTAATGACCTTCTACGGTCTTCCAACCTTTAACGAACTTCTACAATGACGAGCATTGGAAACTGGTCACCGCACGTACACGATCACGTACACCGTGACCATTTTTCATTTTCCCGGAGTGTAATTTCCTCATCACGGCATCTGCGGTATTACCAGATTCCAAACGGAAGCTTTAGCCATAATATCCTTATTATGCCATTGATAATAGGTTTTTAAAATAAACTTAATTAACACTAGAATAAGGATTAAGAATTATAATGTAGTGAGTCCATTTTAATTTGAAATACTGAAGGAAAACAGTTGTTTATGATGATTTGTCAGTACTAATAATTGATTTGATGCATCGTTTTCCTGTACTTATGTAAAGTTTTGCTTTGAAATGTACGATCTGTAACGTTATTCTTCCTGTTTACCTGAAATATAGCTGCACTATAAAATGACTAAACTGTTCATTAAATTATTGAAAAATTCCTATTTAAAAATGTTATTTTATCACTTAAAAACCGGGCAAGAGCATGTCGGACTATGCTCAGTGTAGGGTTCCGAAGCCGTTAAGTACTACAAACATAAAAATCAACATCTAATAACAGTTTTTCTATTTCAAGTCAATTGGTGCTTAGATGATTTTAGTAGGTATAAACACTTTAATCGCCTATATCTCTTGAACCAATGATGTCTACTTAGTCGTGATAGTTTTCCTTTAAAATTCGTTATAAGTATGCTCTTTCATTTAAGATTTTTTTCTGACTTTTAGTATCCGTAGTTTTGGCTGTAGGGGGGGGGGGGGGGTCTGGGCTTGTACTAATAACTAGGCAATAACAATGTAACATATATTTGTATGTAGCAAATAAATACATACTACTCTTGATTATCACATCTACGTGTTCTACGTGTTCCGGTGTGGGTATAAGACCGGTAAAATTACTAGCATAGAGGAATCAACCTTATCCTTCAGAGTTGGCAACGCATGTCTTAGGATTGCAGTCTTGAGAATTTAAATGTCTATGGGTCTCAGATCACACTTACCTTTAGGTAACTTGCATTTGCCTGCTCCTTGACATGAAAAAAAGCCCTAGCCCTAACTATGTAGACAGGGTCCTTGGACTTCGGTCCCCAGGCATAACACCCGCCTGGAGAGAGATCTCTCTATTGTCCTCTCTTACTACAAGGGCAGATATTTGTGTGTGTGATGAGTTCCTGGGTCTTGGATGTTTCTTATGTATTGAAGTATAATTATATTTCTCTATATAAGTAAGTTTATCGTTGTCTAGTACCCATAGTACAAGCCTAGAGCTTAGTTTGGGACTAGGTCAATTTGTGTGACATTGTCCTGTGATTTATTTATTTATTTGTCTTCAAATAATTGAATGCATGTATTTTCATTTCTAAAATCAACTTGTACCCACGTAAGACTTGTTTTTCCGTGATAGACAACGATATCTGGTATCGATGGATTATAATCGACTCAAAATTTAATCGATAACGATCTTCAAATAACTTTCATCGATAGTAGGCGAAGGCTAAGCAAGCATCAGTTTGTACAACCACAGGGTATGATGGCAAAACAATATTTTCACCTCAGTACCTCAAAAAGGGTGGCTTTAAAGACAGTGAGCAAAATTCGATTTTCCCCGAGCGTGAGACAAAGTAACCTTTTTAGGGTTCCGTAGCGAAATGGCAAAAAACGGAACCCATATAGATTCGTTATGTCTGTCTGTCTGTCCGTCCGTATGTCACAGTCACTTTTTCCGAAACTATAAGAACTACACTGTTGAAACTTGGTAAGTAGATGTATTCTGTGAACCGCATTAAGATTTTCACACAAAAAAGAGAAAAAAAAAAACATAAATTTTGGGGGTTTACTTAGAACTGAAACTCAATTTTTTTTTTTCATCAAACCCATACGTGTGGGTTATCTATGGATAGGTCTTCAAAAATGATATTGAGGTTACTAACATCATTTTTTTCAAAACTGAACATTTTGCGCGAGAGACACTTCCAAAGTGTTGAAATGTGTGTCCCCCCTGTAACTTCTAAAATAAGAGAATGATAGAACTAAAAAAATATATGATGTACATTACCATGCAAACTTCCACCGAAAATTGGTTTGAACGAGATCTAGTAAATAGTTTTTTTTAATACGTCATAAAAACATTGATCAAAGCTACAACGAACTTTTATATTATGTTACTTGCTGCTACGGAACCCTTCATGGGCGAGTCCGACTCGCACTTGGCCGCTTTTAATTTTTGTTCACAATACAAAGGTGGCCGTGGTGCTGATGGATGACGTTTTATTTTCACCATGTTGTTTTTTACCGTAAGGTTAAATTTTCTCGCTGCTGAGGTGAAAACTTGTATGTGAATCCCTCGCTTAAAATACCTATACATATAGAGAAATATATACGTAAATACATAGAAAACATCCAAGACTCATGAACAAATACTCGTGCTCGTCACACAAATATCTGCCCTTACCAGGATTTGAACTCATCAACTTTATATTTATATAGTAACTCAATTACTTTATTTAATGCTGCCAGCAATTTTAATGCCACAGGTGGCATTGTCTCAAGGAAGGTTGTTTTACATATAGCGTCCTGGTTGTAGCTTTATTTTTCATTTGTTTTGCTCAATTGCCTTTACCTACAGCACGTGTACCGATCGTAATCCACCTGACATAGTACATGGTTGTAATTCGATCGCGATCAGTAATCGCGGGATTAGATAGCGCTGATCGATCGCCCGTATCTGATAACGGACCTTATCGACTGATTTATCTGCGAATTCCATTTCAAATCTGGATTAGTTTGAAATTTTCCAAGGCTAGGCTAGAGAGGTTCGAGGATTTCAAACTGTTGGTTTCTTTAGCGCATTTTTAGGGTTCCGTAGTCAAACTAGGAACCTTTATAGTTTCGCCATGTCCGTCCGTCCGTCCGTCCGTCCGTCCGACCGCAGCCAAGTGCAAAGACTATTAGTGCAATTTGGCATGGATATGAATATTAGTCACGCCAACAAAGTGTTACAATAAAAAGTAAAAAAAATGTTTTTTTTTTTCTTGTCTTCCCCATAGTGTGGGATGTAGTTGGATAGGTCTTACGAAAATATTATGGGTTTGCAAAAACAGTTTTTTAATTAAGTAATCCGTTTATGAAATATTAAGCTTTAAAGCGCTAATTTTTGTTAGACTCAAGTGTACAAAAATCTGAAAAAAAATCTTAAATGAAAGAACATATAACCAATTTTAAAGGAAAACTATTACGACTAAGTAGTCATCATTGGTTCTTGAGATACACGCGATTAAAGTGTTTATACCTACTAAAATCATCTACGACGGCACCAATTGACTTTAAATACAAAATTTGTGATTACTTGATGATTTTTTATGTTTATAGTACTTAACGGCTTTGGAACCCTACACTGAGCATGGTCCGACATGCTCTTGCCCGGTTTTTTTGTTATTAGCGATATTAATAGGCGTCACAGACTACGAGTAACAGTCCGATGACAGACTCAGTTTAGTGGTGGTAGGACCCTGTGCAGGGTCCGTCCGGATCGCTACCACCATCTTATCCATTAACCCACCGCCACGCAACAGTGTTCGCATTGTTGTGTTCCGGTGTGGGGATAAGACAACCGGTGAAATTACTAGCATAGAGGCATTCCATCTTAGTTCTCAGGGTTGGCAACGCATTTGAGGTCTTGGGATTATAGTCTTGAGAATTCAAATGTCTATGGGTCTCAGATTCCACTTACCATCAGGTGGCCTGAGTGCTCGTGTGCCTTCTCCTTAACATAAAAAAAAAATACTTAGGCGGTTTTCAAAAAAGTGTACCTCGTTAAGGAAAAAAATTAAGAAACTTTAACTTCGTCACGGGGGAGTAGCGGGAAACTAACTCTTTGGGCTTTAGGTTAACTGTTATGCACGCACCTTTAAGCAAAAAAACATCATCGAGGTTAAGTAGGTTAGTTCGTTGTTAATAACATTATTGTTGCTAAGTTTTTTTATAAAATGTAACTTTTCTTAAAAACTTTTTGACAACCGTTGATGGCTCTTTTCACTAGAATTAAAAAGCCCATATATTTTTTCTGAATAAATTTAACAAACGTGTTAAGTTTTTAAGCACACTAAATAAAGACTGCTCAAGTTTTGCCATTTTAAGTTTTTAAGTTTAAGCGTGCGAACTTAATCTCAATCGGTGATCTAAATCCGACCGAAATTACGAACATACTGGATCTAAATAAAGCGTTATAGAGGGTGATCATGCGAGCCTAATTAACAAGCTTGCCGACAGATGGCGTGATACCGGGATTTATAACGCGCCAATTGACATAGTGCCTGACTACAGCAAAAAGGTTGTATGAGTGTGGACATGTAACTTGCAATGACTCTTTTGGTTGGATGTGTGTGATGTAAATTTAGAAGACTTTAGGTAATTTAGATGAACTTTATACTATATCAACGATCTATGCTCAACCCTTACTATGTAGGTGTTTGCCTATGTGATTAAACATTTCTAAATTGAGTCAATTTGCTGCACAAGATGTGAAACATGGCCGACATTTTCTAATGGAATAAAGTGGTTTTGGTCTTACGCTACTTTTTAGGCTTCCGCCCCTTGAGTAAGGTAAGTTTGGGCCTTAGTTAATTTGTATAAGACATTCATTGGTTTAAAATCATATTTCTACAACACCCTTTCTTTTATTAGGAAAAAACTGTTTGAACTTATGTTTTTAAATCGGGAACACCCTAATTTCAAACCGTTCATATTTCACAAAATAGATATAGCAAATATTATAGACACGGCGTCTATAAACTACAGATACAAACCACTAGATGGCGCTGATACTATCGCATCAGATTTCGTTTTCAGCTAATATTCGTGCGGTATCGTGAGTAATGGCGTCCGGGATGCTGGCCGGAGATAAAGTTCTCACGTTGCTCGCTTATTTGGTGTTGATCCGATTGTGATTGTTTTAATAACAGATAAGGTAATGTTGGCTTTGCATTGTTTATGGATATCGAGTTATGTACTTGAAATTTGTGTTTTGTGCAGATATGGTGACGAATGAGTAGTGTTTTTTATTATTAGTTATACACAGGAGTTGTTAGCTGGCGTAAAATCCAGAAATCCTCAAATATAAAAAACCCCGAAGATTTTAAACCCGTACAATATAAAATTACACAGGAACTTGATTGATAAAAATGTTTTAGGTTTTGCCGCGGCGAGATAAATGCAAATGATGAAATTGAATTTAAAAAAGACTTCAATGCTAGAGATAGCGCACAGTACAACTCCACTAATTTTAGTTTAGTGTTACGAGTATGAATTTCTAAGTAACGTAATACAGTGTGTAAATGGTATACGGGCGTTCCTTTTAACTTATTACAACCCCTACTCAGCACATTTAGGCAGCTTTTGTTAAAATTAAATTTAAAAAAAATAACCATACAAAATAATTTAATACGCAATGTATAACGAAAAATGCGATTAATTAAAAACGAAAATAACACCTGACGGATGGACTTCGATGTACATTGCGGGTCGTTAGTATGTTCAAAAATTAATAACGGTGTATACGTTAGCGTAATCAAAATAATTATTTCTGTTAATGATTAGTAGAGTATTAATCTATGTCCAGTTTTAATAAACGCCCGTATACCATTTACACACTGTATAATATCACATTATATGTTAATTCCATGGTTTTATTACATTGACATTGCATGTGCTATGTTTTATCACTGAAACGTATTTTTATCTACATTATTTTATCATACCCTCACAATGTTCGTTATAGTTGTAACATCATACAATTGTATCATACCTATTATCTGATTCACTGTTTTACATCTGTATCTATTTACCTATAACGAAAGTCCAAACTTCGTTTGAACCCATTTATCTTACGCATGTATAGCTCTAATCTTAAAGAATGTATGCTGATATAAATAAAGTAACACTTACGTCTCTTTAGTTTCGTGAGACTGAGTTCACGGGTCATAGGTCACTGATATCAATCGCGTATCGCCATCTAACGTATCTATAATTTAGTGCTTATCTATCGTTCTTATTGTGATGCAGTAAGGGTGATTTTGGAATTGTTAATATTAATACGAAGCGGATACGACGTTCCGAATTATAATATTTAAATTGAAACGTACTTAACAGTCATTTATGTTTTGAAGTCGAGTTAGATAGGACTTATAATTTTGTAAGAGATGAAAAAAATCATTCTCGAGGTAGTAATATCTTGATTTGCTGATAATTTTCAATTAAGTTAGGTAAAGTAGGTCCCGATATATGATCTCTGAACATGGCAGATTGGAAATTTACTAACATTGATCTGAATAGTTAAGGAGATGTAGATTTGAGTCCTATCCTACCTATATGATATGATGTTGGACCTTATTTATATATAAGTCTAGTAAGTTACATAAAGTATTTTGTAATACAACATTTACAATACAAGCAAGGTTTATATTCTCAACGTTAGTATAGTCACTTCATAGTGGCGGGTGATTAAAAAGATGCTTTAAGAGATCTATTTTATTGTATAGAAAAGCCAGTTTTGTTTTAAACATATTAAAACCTAAGAACCACGATACGATTATTTTTTTTAATGTAATATATTAATAAAATAGATTACAAATTGGTTACACGTGTTCCCTCTTTTAAACATTGTCTGTTATAACAAAGGAAACTTCACTTTATTTTCAATGCAATGTCGTATTCCATCATCTAAGTTTTTTTATACAATTGGGTTCGCAATAAGGGAATTTATCGATATAAGTAACCTTAAGTAAGTAGTAGGTATCCTAAGTACCTTCTAGTGTGATGTGACTCACGCACTTGTAGAAATGAAAACACGCGTCAATCATTATACATGTTTCTTTTGGGGCAGTGTGATACTAATTATGATTCGTTATCAACCTGCCACTATTGACCAAAAACGTGGCAAAAGCACAACAAACAGACCCAAATAATTAGATCAGTGCCAGGTAACTTGAGTACCTTACAATTCAGACCGAACATGAAGTCCAGGGCACCCAATGCGCTAACCAGTTCACTCATTAAAAACGTGGCCGATAATCAGATACTGGCATGCGTCTATCACGTTGTTCATCTCTCTTTCTCACTGAAGTAAGCTGCATATGGTCGTCTCGCTTATCGCGCGAATTAAAAAATAAATGATATCTGGCTATCGCTCGGCGCGCGTATCGCAGCATCCTGTACATATCGATAAGGGCCCATCTGCTGTGTCAACGGTCGAACGTTCTATTTATGAAATTTCGTAATTTTATGTTGCATTGCGTTGACGGATCAAATCGCTAGATTGTAACGGACAGGTGCGCAGTATACGTATTTATTGATAAAAAGATAAGTTACATCTGTTTACAAGGGGCTCGAAGATTCTTGATTGGCGCCCGCATACTGGAACGCAGCGTGCCTCCAAGAAGGGTGGATTGACGACGTGGCTAAGGTGGCGGGTAACCGATGGATGCAAGCGGCGCAGGACCGGTCCTTGCGGAAAACCTTGAAGGAAGCCTATCTGAAATTAAGTTAGAAGCACCAACGTTAATGTAGTGAGAGTCACATGAGCAAGTATTCAGGACATCAGGACCATGGATGGGTTGACCTAAGGGTCTGCACTAATTTTTATTTTGCGAGGGGCCCAGGACCGATATCGGTGGAAATCATTGGAATTAAAGGTCTATGTCCAGCAGTGGACGTCTTATGGCTGAAATGATGATGAATGATGAGAAAAAATAAACTTTATCAGTATTACTATGCCTATGAAACTTGAACATACTTAATTTGAAAATAAATAATCGGTGTATTTTCCAATCTATAAATTATTTCGTAAATATTTGTATTTACGAAATAATTTATAGCTAAATAATTGAATTTTTTAACGAACGTTTGCGTTTTAGTTTATATACCTACTTACAATAACTGTTCTCATGTAAGCGACTTGTGTATTTTTTGAGAATAGATATCTTTAAACTTTAAAATAATAATTATACGAAAATTTCATGTAATTTAATTTATACGGATGTGAGTCCTGGACTATAAAAGAAGAACTCAGGAAACGTATAGAGGCATTGGAAATGTTGTGTAATAGACGGATGCTAAAGATCAGTTTGACACAGAAGGTGACGAACCAAGAGGTGCTGCTACGTGTCAAAAAGAAAATATGTCTTTGGGATAACATCCGCCAAAGGAAGGTTGCATATCTTGACCATGTACTACGGCATGACAGATACAACCTCTTACAACAGATAATGATGGGATAGGTCGCTGGCAAAAGACATGTGGCCGCCGTAAAAAATCATGGCTGAGGAATCTCCGGGAGTGGACAGGTTCACGAGTGCTGCCCATCTGTTTCGCCTCGCGAGAGATAGAGAAAAGTTCGGAACTGCCAACCTTCGCTAGTCGGAGAGGCACATTAAGAAGAAGTAGAAAAATAAATATGTTAAGTACATCACAATACTTTACGATACGAGTATATTGGGAGGCACTTATAACATAAGTTTACTGCCTGACCCAGCAAAGGTTGGTCTGCTATATAGGTATATACAGAAATACTACAATCACGAAATAAAATGGGGGGGTAGGAGGGTGAAAAATAGTTAAGGTTCTATATTCAGACCTGCTAAATATACAAACAAAATTTCATAAGAATCGGTCAAGCCGTTTCGGAGGAGTTTTGTTACTAACACTGTGACACGAGATTTTGATGTATTGGTATAATAATACAAAATTTAATTTCTAAGACATCTCTAACGAGTAAGAGTACCTACAGTCGCAAGTTTTGACTGTTAAGGTATTATGCTAGTTTTGAGTTTTATTGTTTAGATTATTGTATTACATGTATATAATATAGTCCGGATAAATGTTGAAGCCTAAAATCAATTTTGACTTCCTTACTGGTCTCCTATGCCTATTTTAGGTTACTCCCGCCACATTAGAATAGGTTAGGTAAGAATTGTGACCGTAACCGCCAGAACCGAATAACATTGAACGTTATAATTATTTTTCGTTGTTATATGAAATGAATGTTATTCGGTATATTGTGTTTTGGTTATAAGATAATGCGAATATTATAATATATCATTTAATAGTTGTATAAAAAATATGTTCATAGTTCATTTCATTTTATGAAATTGTACGATAAGTACGTTTTGTTCATTATACCAACTGAATGTTATATCAAACAAAATTATACGAAGTATAGTAAATATCTTTTTGTTATGTATTCTACTAATTACCCACACGCGTGTTATGGTTTGATAATATTGGTGGGAGTAAATTATCATGTGTCAGTCAGTCGGCCAAAACAGTGGTCTTCACAAAGTTGAATTTAGTATCAGCGTCACAACAAGATTGATGTCTATCAATCGTTAGTCGTTTTATGAAAATGTTAATTACAAAGTAAGTCAACAAAGACTTATTTAGTCGACTGTAGCTATGTTTTTTATGGTCATTATTGGGATGTTATGTTTTATCCGTGTGCTTGTCAGGTTAGAATAGTGCCACTCCATGTCTTCCCGTGGATCGTAAGAGGCGACTAAGAGAATAAAGGCTTGTAGTAGTGTTAGGCGATGGGCTTGCAACCTGTCACTAATACCCTGGTAAATTTATTAGCTTGATTGTGCAAAATGTGGTTACAGAATTACCAACAAGAGTTTTGGAGTGGTTGGTAATACTGTGGCTCTGCCTACCCCACTCTGGGAGTGAAGGCATGACTTTATGTTATATGCAAAAATAATATATTTTTGAATGTTAAAGAAAATAAATTTAGTCGACATGAACGGTGCATACGACACTGTATCAAATATCCGTAATACTAAATGAAATTATAATTTTTGATGTTGTAACTAACGTTTGTTATATCTTACGGACTTTTAACATGAAATTATATCAAACGTTAAAATATTAAGAGACTCACCCCAGTATAAGTAAAACATTGTGAGGAACGGTTTTGTTTACAAGTGTCTTGAACTCCGATAACTTTGCCAGATAATCTAATAGTCGATAACGAGTACTGTTTAACTGTGTAATGCGGAGATAAGGAACCACAGAGAAAAAATGTAAGAAAGATACTACGTAGCTTCAGTGGTGATAGGAACTGGGGCAGGGTTTGATCTGAACGCTACCACTATCTTAACTTAGGGTAAAGATTGAGAGGGAATTAAAAGGTTGGAGATTGCTTCCTTAGCAAACAAACTTAACGCACGCCTACATAAACAGACGCACTCACGTGAGTACTTACATATAAATAAATATCACGGGACATACATAGGTACATACATAACATCACGCCTTTATTCCTAGAGTGGGGTAGGCAGAGCTACAGAAATACCAACAACTCTGAAAAGACTTGGGGACAATGTCACACAAATTGACCTAGTCCTAAACTAAGCTGTAGGCTCGTAATATGGGTACTAGACAACGATAAACATACTTAGAGAAATAAATACTTAAATACATAGAAAACATCCAAGACTAAGGAACCAATACTCGTGCGTATCACACAAATATCTGCCCTTAACGGGATTTGAACCCACTGCTGGCTTGAGCACACACTCAACTAGACCAACGTGTCGTCAATTTTATCTTTCTTTCTTTATGTGCACTTGTATAATACAACTAGCTTCTGTTTGCGAGTATCTACGTAGATTTCGATCATCGTTATTCCCTCAGGAACTTGTAAATTTTCCAGGATATAAATAACCTTTGTTTTGATCCAGGGTTTAAGCTATCTCTATTCAAAATTTCATTCAAATCCGTCCAGCCGTTACAGCGTTAAAGAACAAACTAACCCATTTATAATATTATAGTTTTTTTTTAACCATTCATAAATCTCGTGCCATTTGTAAACTTAAATGTTAAGTAAACTGCATTCACAGGATTCCAAGGCCTAGCCTAGTTAGGGTTTTACAAAAACATGTGCATGACTTTGTTACTTTTTGGTTACCAAGGGAATAAAGGCTTGTAGTTCTGATATGCGATAGGCTTGCAACTTGCCACTAGTATACTTCTTGGCCTGATTGTGAAGAAATATGGTTATAGAAGTTTTAGAGTTGTTGGTATTTCTGTAGCTCTGCCTACCCCACTCTGGGAATGAAGGCGTGATGTTATGTTTGTATTTTAGTGAACAAATATTCTTATTGTTATCTTAAGGGTGCCCCAGACTAAAACAGTTGAACTATATAACAGGTTGAGAGGTACAAGCAGCTATGTGTTTTATGTGTTTGTCTAGTCGGTAGTGCCTGCCTATGAACTTACAGTCCCGGGTTCGATTCCCTGTATGGGCAAATATTCATATATTTAAAGTATGTAATTTCCATATAATTATGTTAATATTCTTTTAGCTTAGTTTGGAACATTCAATTTAATTTTATTACTTACATTATTAAATAAATAAATAAATATCACAGGACAATGTTACAAAAAATAACCTATTCCCAAACTAAGCTCTAGGCTTGTACTATGGGTACTAGACAACGATAAACATACTTATATAGAGAAATACATACTTAAATACATAGAAATACCCAAGACCCAGGAACAAAAGTTGATGACACGCTGGCCTAGTTGGTAGTGACTCTGCCTTCGAAGCTGTCGGTCCTGGGTTCAAATCCCGGTAAGGGCAGATAATTGTGTGATGAGCACGAGTATTGGTGCCTGAGCTTGAACGTTTTCTATGTATTTATATTTCTCTATATAAGTATGTTTATCGTTGTCTAGTACCCATAGTACAAGCCTAGAGCTTAGTTTTGGACTAGATCAATTTATATGACATTGTCCTGTGATTTATTTATTATTGCTTATTTCCTTTATTTTAATATACTGTTACGTAGCACAATATATTATGTAGCACAATACCTGAATTACTTATGAAAAATAACTTCGTAAGTCCCGGTCTTCCATTGGAGGTACAACATCAAGGCATTTTAGTTTGCACTTTAATACAGTAAGAATAAAGTTCACTTTTATTTGTTTCAAAGATAAACATGCCATTTAAGAGCAAAGGTAATTTGATCTGTGTCCCCTTGTTGCTAGATTCAAATTCCCACTCATATAAATCTGGTCGTGGTAGGACCCTGTGCAGGGTCCGTCCGGATCGCTACCACCATCTTATCCATTAACCCATCGCCAAGCAACAGTGTTCGCATTGTTGTGTTCCGGTGTGGGGATAAGACAACCGGTCAAATTAATAGTATAGAGGCATTCCGTCTTAGTCCTCAGGGTTGGCAACGCATTTGAGGTTTTAGGATATAGTCTTGAGAATTCAAATGTCTATGGGTCTCAGATTCCACTTACCATCAGGTGGCATGAGTGCTCGTGTGCCTTCTCCTTAACATAAAAAAAAACTCCTTGTTTGTTGGTGGGCGAGACAAGGTTAAAACTACAAGCAAGACTTAACTAAAACTAAGAAGCCTCCAGCGACATTGTCCTGTACGTGCTGGCAGCATATCCTCGCTAACTATAGTATCCTCAAACTAAACTGACGATTGGAGCCATAAAAAAAATAGGATCGCTATCTCTTTCGCACTTTCATAGTCTTACGGAGCGTGACTCACATTACCATACTCTCTCTCTCATATTACCGTCCTGCATTCACCAGGTTTTAATGCCCCAGTCGTCAGTTTGTTTTGAGGATACTATAGTTAAACTATAATGAGGGAACTGCCAGCTCTTTGGTCTCTATTATTGTCAATGTGCCTCATCGAAACTTTGAAGAGGCTTACAACTCTCAACTAGCTATTCAAATGATGGATTCTAGTTAAGATTAACACTAAGTACAGCCATATGTTGTGGTCACTGTAAGAACAACATAGTAATCGGTACGTGTGTTATCTCCTCCCGCGTATCTCGAAAACAAAGGAACGCTGTGATGTAAGCTCGCGTTGCATTGACTCCATCGCTTATCGGGGCGTTATCAAAAAAACTAAGTTACTTACTTTGTACATGGATCCGGGTATGTACTAACTACCGCTTGTTGAATGTTTGTTATTACTAAGAAATATTTCGCCAGTGTTTATTAAGGACACTTCTTACTCGGTCCACGTTGAAGTCTTTTGTCGATTATTTTTTGGGAAATATTTTTTATTGTAGTATGGGACAACGTGATTCCTTGCTCCAATATACTTCAAATTTTGCCTGTCTACGTGTACTGCCGTTAGGCCAAATTTGTTTTTCGTCAAATATTTCAGGATTTTATTTCAGGACCATTGTGTAGAACCCTATAGGTTAGGTTAGATTAGTTTTATAAAAATAAAAAGCGTTTGCCCAAATGAAACGTTTGACGAAAAATAATTTGGCCCAACGGCAGAGATTCACCTCTCTCATTAGTAGGTCTCCAACAATAGACGAACGGTCTATTGAGGATCATGCAAACCGATTGTAAGATGATGATGGACTAAAAGACTAACAGAGAGATTTTGGTGGATGGGATATTGAATTGTCCAGCAAAGAAATAAAGTTGAATTACCTTTGATCTTAAATGTTATTTGCAAGTTTGAGACAAATAAAAATTAGCGAGATTTTCCTTTTAACTTCAATTATCTATCATCATCTTTGGGTATGTATTCGGGTATCCCTTCATTATTCATAATTTTATTTGCCATAATGGTCACTGGCTATAACCTTAATTTTCCCTAATATCACATACCATAATTTCATTTGCCATAAAGGCATTTTTTCTGAATTCGTAAACCTTTCAGGTTGTTTTTACATGCCATCGTATAGAGCCCAAAAGGTCAGGTTAGGTTTGTTTTATTACAATTCTGAATAGTTCACGGTTTCAGAAAAAATGTCTTTATAGCAAATTAATATTTTGGCACATCATCGTTATGACATATAAAATTATGTCATATGAAATTCGGGCAAGTGAAATTATTGCATATTCAATTCGGTCAAACGATAGAGACCCATGTACTCGTCATGGCGTAACAGGTGACCCAAACATCTTCCCGCGCCTATTTTCTCTGCAATATACATCTCTGTTATTTCAGTTTAGAGGTCTGTGAAGCAAAAAAAATCCATACAAAATGCGATAACGAGTCTCCCTTTAAACGTTGTCCGATTTTTACGACTTTTGTATATGCTGTAGATACTCATATTATGAAAATCTAGGTCTGCACGTTTTCTTTTCCAAGAAAATATTAATTGGATATAGGTAAAATAAGTAAATAAAGAAGCGGAAACGTACAGACCTAGATTTTCATAATATTTACAATATGTTCAAAAATCGTGGAAATCGGATTAGATTTAGGGGGTGTGAAACGTTATCGCCCGGAGCTAAATTTGTATGGATTATTTTTGACAGCTACGCGATTTAAGCATCGCCTCACAATCCTCTCAAGGACTCAATTAACAAGTTTACAAAAACCAAATTTTCAAAACCCTACTCCATGTTTTGATTATGTTGTCTACACGTGATCCTGCGTTGCACTTGCCAAACCACTTAATTTCTGTAACTGTAAATATTTCAGGACCATTGTAAAGAACCCAATAGGTTAGGTTAGTTTTATAAAAATCCTGAAATATTTTCAATTCCGAGAAAAGCGGGTTTGCAAATAAAAAAGCTTGGGAATCGATACATCCGGCCAAAAAATATCTTAGCCAAAAGACAGAGAATCCGTCTAGATGTTGTTTTAATTTAAGTACGTACAATAACTCACCCAAAATACCTCCAGAGCCGTAACCGTAACCGTAAGCTTTCAGAGCTGTCAACTCTTAAACATCCCAACTGGTTTTCACGACGCCTAGCTAAAAACCATCCTGAATAATCGGGCTTTCCATCCGTTTCGGAGCTACGACGCCACTGACAGACACACAGACACTCGTATGTCGGTTAAAAGTTATAAATGTGTTGAGTATTTCTGCGGGAACAGCTGGATTTTATTGTCCCACTTTGTTTGCGTGACTAATATGTATATTCATGCCGAATTACAGCTTTCTAGTACTAAGTCTCTGCGCTAGGCTGCGGACGGATGGAACTGAGTACGGAACCCTAAAAACAGAATAAAATAATTATTAAACAATACAACAACATGATATTTTTGCCGTTATTTCTCTATATTAATAACGGCAACAGGTAGACGCTTGACATATTCACAGAATATTTATTTGTATATTAAATTTAAGAATAAAAGCACAACAATCGTGATTTTTCGGCGTTTTTTAAAAAAGCTTATAGTAGTGTCTAATGTGGTATATGGTACGGAACCATTCGTGCGCAAGTCTGACTCAACATGGTCGGTTTTTTTTTACTAGTGCTCATTTGTTTCTTGCATAGAAATTAAATGGCGCGGAGCTTTGTACAAAAAAAAACATATAAAAGACGGAGTTAACCGGAGCGAGTCTACAATCCCCTACTTACGTCAAAACACCGTCTTAATCCTAACTAACACGCGTCCTAGTGGCGCCATCTATCGATAAGACTCCAATCAGTGACGCCTAGCATCCTGTTAAAAGGTCCAACAAATTCTCGCAATCAAATATGAATTAACGTACGTCAGCCGGCCCGTTAGTCTTCATCTCCCGGAGATAAGAAGGTGATAACTGATGATAACCAATACTAATGGAGTCCGTTGTCTCGCTGATAAGATATTAATGAATCTTCGTTTTAAAACGTTGTTTGTGGGCATTTTGCAGTTTTCCTTGAAATGTTTCCAATATGAAATAGGACTCAGTAGCGCCATCTATCTGCGTACAACAAATACCTAGACATATTTTTTAGTTCGTACCCAAAGGGTGCATACGGGATCATATTATTAAGCCTCTGCTGTTCGTCTGTCTGTCAGCGGGATTTTCACAGTATGTTTTTCTATACATATACAAAATAGGTTTGCTCTTGACCCTAGTCGAGAGCAGAGTGTCAGGACAGGGTCGACGAGGAAGCGAGCTTACCTAGAAGGTACCTATTAATCCTATTTTTGAAGGACACCGGGTCAAACGGTTCTCTATTGAATTGCATAATTTATTTACGCATAATATATCGTTTCGCATAAAATCGTTCGGCCGAAATCGGTTTTTACAATAGAAACGGTTTAATTTTAATTATTCTAAAAATATAATCTAACCTAATCTTCACAATACATATTTATTGAATTCTGCAAACTCAGCCTAAAAGGTGTTATGCGAAAAGATAGATTATGCGAAAATGTTTTATGCGTTTCAAGAGGATCCTGGTCTAACGCACACGGAAATACGGACGTCGGTGTATTTTCAGTGCGACTACTTACAACAACACATTATAAACATAATAATAATGGATACAAGAAACGTGTATTTTTTTTAATAACACGGTTGTACGGAAATTTTTGGTTGCTTGTCATTTTACTTGTAAAATGACTGGCATAGAGAAATTATATCTTAGTCTTTAGTAATCTCATCAGACTGCAATTCTTTTTTAATGTCTAGGCATATCAAACTAATATTTATCTTCCAGTCAACTAAAAGGCAATTTAGATTAACATCACCGGTTCCCTAAACAAATATACATTGACCGTGTTACCTTCAAATCTAACCCAATTAACCAAATCTGATACAAAAAAATAAAAAATGTTCCAGAGGGTCTTGTAATTTAATTTTTAACCAGCAAAGGGTAATGGCCCAAAATTTAAGGTGCCCAGATAATTGCTGAGGCCTTAATCCACTGGATCCCGGA
This sequence comes from Acleris holmiana, assembly GCA_949316455.1. Taxonomy (NCBI): domain Eukaryota; kingdom Metazoa; phylum Arthropoda; class Insecta; order Lepidoptera; family Tortricidae; genus Acleris; species Acleris holmiana. The sequence goes on along the minus strand of OX438763.1, from coordinate 3,685,939 downwards.
TACAAAAGGAAGTGGGCATTGTTGCACGTTTCCATTGTGCTAGAAACTCTGACGGTATTGACTCTGACTATAAGATTCTTGTGAAACATGTGTCAGTAGAAGTATACTAGAGAAGATAGTAATGTTTTATCCATTTTTATTAATGTGTGGGAAGTAGCTGATGTTTTAGATAATTAAGTACTTCACAATTTTACATTGTAACAAAAAAAATACGATGTCGTTTTTAAAAATATGTTTTCAGAGAAAAAATAACTTGATGAAAAAATAATTTTAAAATAATTAAAAAAAAAACTGTTACCTGTATCCAACCACACTCCCCAACTATAATGACAGGATGTCATAAACACGATACTTCGCATAGAAGTAAAATAAGTCAAGTTAACATTATAATCATTAATCAAAGTCATATTAACTATGATGAGGAATATTTTCTCAGATGGGAAAGGACAGTTGCGCCAAAAAAACTAATATCTTATCGTATTTTTTTAAAGTATGTAACGTCTTCAGTTTTTATCATGCGTCAAATCACGTACCGCGTGCCAATGGAGCCTTCTGATCCCAATCTTCACCTATTAACCGTCTCCAATTAAACAATAGGTTGGTAATCGAAAAAATAATTTGCCTAATTTATCCAAACGTCAGACTGACGGCCAATTTGTCGTCCCAATCGCTAGATGGCGCGATTGTTAACTTGTAATTAGAGCTATTTGTTTGTCTTATCTGTGGAAGCATCGCGCTAGAACAATGGGGAAAGGTTTGGAATGATTCGATTAGTGTGAAGTGATTTAATTGTTTTTGTGTTGGTCAACTTATTTAGTTAGTTTTGTTGCTCAGATAGTAAATATATTTTGTTGGTGTAAAGGTTAAAATTTGGTTATTGTACTTTTACCAATGTTGTGTCACCTTTTTAACCTAGTAGTAAAATTACGCTTTCCAAAAAACCAGTTACGGACAAAGAAGCCTAAATATCTTACTCATCCATATTAATATTATAAATGGAAAAGTGTGTCTGTTTGTTTATTTGTGCCGTCTTGATACATGGTTCAGATATAAAGACTTATTATTCAGCGATGAACAACTTCAGCGTGGTTGAAGTGCGGTAAAACGTTAAAGGGTGATTAAGTTTGTATCTGTCTATGCGCATGAATAGATTTGGATGGAATTTGTTAAAAATTCGAGATGTAAGTACTTCTAGTGAATCTCTTGTCGTACTTTTTGCTTTGGGAAATCTGTCAGATAATATAGTTCATCCTAGTTTACTAAGGGGTACGTGTGATATTCATTTTAAAATCTCAGTGGTAAGTCCCAAGTCTTTAGTTTTGTAATCGCACCGTGCATTTTAAAACAACATTGTATTAGTAATCCAATATGTTCTTGTGTTATTGTTGCACTTATCTGTATATGTGAGATTTCACGTGCACTTCTCGGAAGAGTGTGGGTGGCCTGCATTGCGATACGATAGTGGGTTCGATACTCGACTTGGTTCTTTGGAATTTTAATTTATAGTGTCATGTGTGTAGTGTTTGCATTGCTGTTTTCTGTGCTTTCATTCTAATAGGTAAACAGTCTAGTGAAAATTACGCTAATTATTAAAAAAAACCTAAACGGTCACTCAAGTTTAAAAGTTGATCATAAAAAGGTAGTATATTTTTTTTAGATCTATCCAACGATAGCTATATCGATATTAGATTGTAAAAAAACACCTTTGCTTTACGTGTATAATAGCTATTTTTTTTCGAGGTTTTGTTTTTAGTTTTTTTTTATGATAAGGAGAAGGCACGCGAGCACTCAGGCCACCTGATGGTAAGTGGAATCTGAGACCCATACACATTTGAATTCTCAAGAATACTCAAGACTATAATCCTAAGACCTCAAATGCGTTGCCAACCCTGAAGACTAAGATGGAATGCCTCTATGCTAGTAATTTCACCGGTTGTCTTATCCCCACACCGGAACACAACAATGCGAACACTGTTTAGATATTAACAGATTTTACCAAGAGTCTCTGAGTTAGATTGCCACACGTTCGACAGACGGACAGATGGACATGGCGAAACTATAAGTTTGACTTTGGAACCCTAAAAATTATGCACCCTTCAATGAAAACGTCATTGGCTTTCATGTAAATGTGGTACAGAGGCGCCTTCTTTCAATTAGACAAGCTCTTTATATCTGGGGTAATGTACTAGTAAATTACACTGTAACTCAAATTTATTTTACGATTTTGGAAATACCTAGAGCTGTAATATTAATGTACAGAGCTGACCTTTTAACAGCGGAGCTAGATAAGTTACATTCTTGAAACAGTAACGACTGCACAAATACTAAAACGAAATACTATTCTTGTGAAATATGACGAAGTTCTTAAGACGATATCAAGCTTAGTTTCGGAGAAGAGCTAAAAAACTGCTAAAACCAGCTGATTGGCATTAGAAATGTCCTTGCATCGTAAATTTGTAAATGTCTGGCAAATAAAAAAAACATATCAGACCGGTTCAACAGATCTAATTTAAAAATATAGTGTGTTTTTACATACATACATACATAACATCACGCCTTCATTCCCAGAGTGGGGTAGGCAGAGCTACAGAAATACCAACAACTCTAAAAAGACTTGTTGATAATTCTGTAACCACATTTTGCACAATCAGGCCAAGAAGTTTACTAGTGTATTAGTGACAGGTTGCAAGCCCATCGCCTAATAATGCTACAAGCACTTATTCCCTGAGTCGCCTCTTACGACATCCACGGGAAGACATGGAGTGGCACTATTCTAACCCGGCAACCACAAGGGCGAGAGTGTGTTTTTATTATTTTAATAAGACATATACTTACCACTTAAAATGCGCACCTTATTTTGTCACATGCTGTATCTAGCTCAAACATGTTCAATGCAGTTTTTAATAATGTATGATGGGAATGACTGACATTTGAGTTTCTTGCCGCGCTTTTTTTACAAGTGTTCTTCTTGTGTGTGTTAAATGTGACCTTTTTGTAATTTTTATTTCATTTGAATTTTTGGAACACTTAAAACCAATTGAAAAGATTTCAGTACTTTTGAATTTTGCGACCTTAAGGGTTAAAGGTACCGCGAACAAAAGAAAACCTGACCATTTTTCAATCCAAAACTTTCGCAATCAACTGTACAACATGATTTTTGATATACAACGTGAATAGCCCTTGTCCAGTCCTGCGTCCCAATCAGAAGACCCATCTTGTACCACATTGTTCTTTCCCGAAACTAAAACCCCACCCTAACTCGACGCCATAGGGTTGATTATGGCTTTCCCCGTCACGATCCGTCTCGACCTGCCTTACGATACATTTCATCTCGCCCAAGCATAAACTATAAAGCTGGGGGTTATTGTTCACCAGTTAAAGTTGAGATGCAGTTTTACTTACTCGCTTAATTTGACCTCTTTTTTCGCTAAGGACGTGTGGCTATTGGTGTCATACGCTAGTCTGTAGGAGACTTTGTTTTTATTTTTATGATAAGGAGAAGGCACTCGAGCACTCAGGCCACCTGATCGTAGTTAGAATCTGAGACCCATAGACATTTGAATTCTCTAGACTTTAATCCTAAGACCTCAAATGCGTTGCCAACCCTGAGGACTAAGATGGAATGCCTCTATGCTAGTCATTTCACCGGTTATCTTATCCCCCCACCGGAACACATCAATGCGAACACTGTTGCTTGGCAGTAGGTTAATGGATAAGATGGTGGTAGCGATCCGGACGGACCCTGCACAGGGTCCTACCACGACATTTAAGAAAATTACATTATTTTGATCTTATTTTTTTTTCTATCATTTGTTTGTTAGTTTATGAATGAATAAAATAATATTTAGTAAACAATGATTAATCGTATTTAAATTTTATTTGTAATTAATGTGGTCACTTATTGTGCTTATCATACCTTTTATAAAGGCATAATTTTATGTAACAATGAGAAGTAATACAGGAAGTTCTTTTTTCTATACGGGTATCAAATTATCATTCTAAAAGTATAATGTTTCTCGTAAGGCCCACTTAACTTTTGCTAGCTTAAAAAATAATCTTGTGCCAGTCAACTAAAGTTTAAAGTCCCTTTCACAAATGTCTTTGGATATCGTAGGCACAGTCAGACCCGGCGCACTCCGTACTTTAGGCGCTAAGCTACAAATAGGTAACTCAGTTTGCATTTCCGGGGGTGACTTTTTTATAGGCTAGAATAAAGAATGCGATAGAACGAAAATCACAACGTAAGCACATTGAACCAACCTAAACGCTATTTCGTTAGAAAAACCGCCTTTTGTTTTTGTAATAATATACATTCTGTAGCAAGATCTACGCCCAATTCGACGTGTACCTTTCCTAAAAATCCTTTGCTACAAAGAATACCCCCCCAGGCGTCAATTGTTAACAACCGGCCGATTCTCGTGAACAGATACAATCGATTATGTCTTTTATTTTCTCGCACTAGAGTCTCGATTGGTTTTATTCGTCGCCCCGAGCGTTTAGATCGGTGCTACGTCAAATTAGATCAGACAGCTCAGCGGAAACTGAACCTTAAACTCACGTATTAAGCTTGATAGTGTTAATATTTCATTTGACACCTGTTATCTATTGATTCATCTATTTGCATGACGGATAACGCCTTTCTTGTCTATGAGTCTTGGGTCTTACGGCTTAGTTTTAAGTTGCGTTTTTGATTGTGGTGGGATGTGATGTTGATGTGTTTGTGTGTTTGTTTTGACAGTGTCCGTGTTACGGGTGACTACGATTATGCGATTGTGTGGAGCGTTTTAGATCAACTGATAATGTGATACACAGTGATGTTTCCTTCATTGTACCACACACTACCCCTCACCGTTAATTCTCATTGTAATTCGTCATGGGCTCTATTCTATTAGGTTATAACCCTCGTTTTGCTTCGCCGTAGTCAAGTAAAAAATATATTACATTTCACGTGTTTTAGTATTGTTTTTAACTCGATCGCCGTTACTGTCGAGTAAATAGGAGTTATCAAAACATTGACAATTCGGAAACACGTCAAAGGAAATAACGATTTTACCGTGTACTCGTAGAATCTCAGCCGTTCACACATAAAATATGACATATAATTGGAGATCGTAAATAGAAATGATATAACACAGATATGATTGTCGTTACAGATAGATAGCGTTTATTTCAAGTATACATACGAAATATTTCAAAAGATTATACAATAATTATCAATAATCAATAAAAAACATACTTGAAATTCCGTAAAAAACCTGAACATGGTAATAATATTATTATTTATTAACCTCAAAATATTGTGCACCATTTATAACAAGCTTGGTAGAGACCACGAATTTTACAGGTAGGCAATCGTTTATCATATAAATTGAGAAGGCAAACGAGCACACAGGCCACCTGATGTTAAGTGGAAACTGTCACCCATAGACATTCGCATTCACAAGACTGAAATCCTAAGACTGTAAATGCGTTGCCAACCCTGAGGACTAAGATGGAATGCCTCGATGCTAGTTATTTCACCGGCTGTCTTATCCCCAAACCGGAACACAACAATGCGAACACTGCTGTTTGGCGGTAGGGTAATGGATAAAATGGTGGTAGCGATCCGGACGAACCCTGCACAAGTTCCTACAACACGCAAACCACCACATTGCTTTAGCTCTGCTTGCTTCAATGTCGTAATAATATTATTAACATTATAACAAGTCTTATTTACTTAATAATAAGAGCTGTTATAAGGTTAGCAACGTAATTACAATATTAAAGCAAAATGGGTAAACCAAACTAGAATAAAGGGGTGTGTAATGAATGATTTGTATCAAAACGAATGTACTAATTTTCATTTTGCATGAAACGACTTAAAATTATGAAAATGAGTACATTCGTTTTTAAAAACACACTAGTATCGGTTAAAAAAAACAATTCTAACGTCTTTGATCTCTACTAACATGTAATGTAATCTAACCTAGTAAGATGGAAGTAATTTAAAATGCATAAACAATAAAAAAAGGTTGTCATGATTAATGTGTGTTATGTTATTTGACCGTATTCCGGATAAAATTATACACTTTATTTTTATGTTTTTCGAACGTAGTTAAACGAAATTATGCTAAATGTTTTTATGCAAACTAAACGGCACCCACAATAAAGGCCATGCGTTCTATCCTTATCAACAGTGTGTCCCACAGGTTTTACATTTCATATAGTTTTTGTCTGTCTGTCTGTGTGTTTACGCTCTGTTAATGGCTCCGCGGGAGATAAGATAGCGGAGCGTTTTAGTTTAATTATATGTGTTTTCGTGTCGATAATAACATTAATAACGTAACATCACGACTAGAATGAGACAGGGGGTTACTGTACCACAAACTTTGGAAGATACTATGCAGTACCGTCATGGATTTTAATATCTAGGCAACTATCAAATCTGCTGAATGTTAAATGGTTAATTTTGACACTATTTCGTGTGGTTATCGGGTTAGAATTAGAATAGTGCCACTCCATGTGTTTCCGTGGATGTTGTAAGAAAAGAGCCCTTATTCCCTTGGCTTGAAGTGTTGTTAGGCGATGGGCTTGTAACCTGTCACTAATACACTAGTAAACTTCTTGGCCAGATTGTGCAAAATGTGGTTACAGAATTATCAACAAGTCTTTTAGAGTTGTTGGTATTTCTGTAGCTCTGCCTACCCCACTCTGGGAATTAATAAATAAATAAATCACAGAACAATGTCACACAAATTGACCTAGTCCAAAACTAAGCTCTAGGCTTGTACTATGGGTACCAGACAACTTTAAACTTACTTATATATAGTAGTATATACTTAAATACAAAGAAAGCATCCAAGACTCGGAATCAAATACTCGTGCTCATCACACAAATATCTGCCCTTACCGGGATTTGAACCCAGGACCCCTAGCTTTGAAGGCAGAGTCACTTACCAACTAGGCTAGCGTGTCGTCAAGGCGTGATGTTATGTATGTATTTATTTTTCGAGAGCTTCCGCTGGTACGTGTACGGTCGACGTTATAAATAGCTGGACAGTTTATTGCTTTGTCATTTTAACGTTATGATTAAACTGGTACATTATGCTTTCACCTGTCTGTGTGTGTGTGTGTGTGTTTCACCTACCCCCTATTTCATCATCTTGACATGTGACGGGTGACAATTCAGTATACATTCCAAAGTTAACACGCTGATACAGCACTGGGTTTCATATAAGCTGCGACATGTATACAGAAATGTCACCTGTCACCTGTCATTATCAGGATGGTGAAATAGGGGGCTGATGGTTCCAACGGAAGACCAGCGCTGACAAATGCCAGCATTATGCATTATGCTGAGATGGGACCATTTCGTGATTACATTTTTCTGGAGCGTATTTTTCTTTTATTTGTGGATGTTTTTCGCGAATTGATTGAATTTGATGTATTTTTTCTTTCTTTCAAAGGCGTTAAAGCGACAAGGTACCAAAGTGTGCAGTTACTTATAAAGCTGACTGTACCTAATGGCTAAATAGGGATAAGTCATAAGCCCAAGCTTAGGGGCATAAACAAGCTTTTGCTTTGCAAAAACGTGGAAAATTTTCAGTTTTTGATGTGCTGTTGGGTTGGCACTTAGTGGCTTGGGCTGCCATGTTCCCAGTAGCCCGTTTCACGAAGCTACAAGTTACAAATTACAAGCGGAACTCTTTTCTAGAAAAAGGAGTTACAAAGAGACTTCCGCTTGTAATTTGTAACTTGTAGCTTCGTGGAACGGGCCTCATTGGGCCCAGCACGCTGCCTCGGGACTTAGTGTCGAATGACGTCAAACGGGAACTAGTGCCAAATATTATTATAAAATTATTGAAATGACAGCCACCCGGGGATGAAGTTGCTGACTAATTAAAGGACTCAAATCACACAAAGCACACTTTTATTTTAAACCTTAGTTCTTCATAATTACATTGGAATATGGAACAGACGAAGTAAAGTCCCGGCCCTATGTCAAAATTGTCTCGTGGCAGCGTGCTCGGCCCACTGGTGTCAAAATATTACTTTTAGAGTTCCGTACGTCCCAATAAAAATGGGAACACTTATAGGATTACTGTTATGTCTGTCTTTGCCTCTGTCACTCGAATTTGCTTCGAATCTGTTAGACGGAGTAAGTTGACTACTAATTTTAGCGTTTCTTACTCACCGGTTAATATTTTAAGCAATAATTGCCATTCAACAGGAGCTGTCTTACTCTAATTCAGTGTCTTAGGAAGAGGCAACAGGGACTCTACTCTGCTCGGTTAATTTTTGGTATTGTTTATAACCTGGCCGCCATTACTGTCACGTAAAGAAGAGCTATCGAAACGTTGACAATACGGATACACGTCAAAAACAATAAGGTTTTACCGTGTAGAATCTCAGTCCTAGGTACCATGACATGGCTAACTAATTCAGTGTACGGTGAAAGAAAGAGAGTGTAGCTGCTATAGCTCTATCCTTTACACTCATCCTAAACTAAAATGCTTAGCCATGTTATGGTAACCCCCTGTACTGTTGACCGGCGATTATCGCTCGAACCATTGCCCGTATAAGCGTTCCTTTAGGTTCATTTTCATTAGGCAATAACCCGCATGCTTGTAGCAATCCATTGACGAGTTGTTATAACATTATTGAGCCAGGAGCTATTGCAGCGATGCAATGTAACACGAACAGCATGCGGGCTACCGACCAATGAGACCGAGCCTTTAAGAAACACTAGAATCAGTAGTCATACATTTAATTCAATTCATCAAAACAAGATGGCGGATAGCTTTTAATCTGCGCCCACGCACCATTGTCTAGAGCGATGTAATCTGTGCCACAAAAACGGCTGGACCGGTTTCGATATGCTTAAAGTTGGAACAATGTAACAGTTTTGTTGGAAAATGTTAACATAGAATACAAGAGTTGCTTGGCTTCTGTTTGGTTTAAGGCTTAATATTATCGGGTATTTTGATGTTTATAAATTCATTTTTTTTTGATAAAAATTAACTGACGAAAATACTAAATTCTTCCCATGACTCCGTCTGCCTTCACCATCCCACGGGGGAGCATTTTTTTTTTTAGCATTTTTTTTTTATATTATATTAGTTATCTCGATTCAATATCATCCAAATCCACCCAGCCTTTTTAGCGGAAAGGAGAGCCAAACCACACATGGTAACTCATCACTTCATCGAATGTATCAATTAATCAAATCAGAATCCACTGTCTGCCCGCCGACTTGACGACGTCGTCCGACTAGCGGGCTGGTCTGCCCACTGGTCGGCGTCCCTGTCTTGGCCACCACTCGGTCACCGCCTTGGTCCACCGAACGTCTTCTCTCCTAGCCAGGAGTTCCCATTGCCACTTCAGTCTCATGATCCGCTTACCGACATCTTCGACCTTGGTTCTCCAACGAATTTTGATATTAGGTAGAGATTAGAGAGATTCCTAGCATTCATTTCATCGAATTTCATTTCATAGAACGCTATTTTCTGCTGAAACCATAATATTTTCAGGGTATATTAAACATTAATTACGTAGGTAAGGTTAGGTTAGATGTTTAAAATACCCTACAAATACATGTAAATTTCTGATTGGTTATTTGGTCGACTGGTAGAGAATGCCATTAGGCATTAGGTCCGCCATTTGTACAGTCAAGGGCAAAAATATGTATACACTTTAGTACCTTGTCTATTTAACGTCATGTTTAAGCTGTCATATGCTATTGTAACAGCGATTAAAGCGGCAAGGTCCTAAAGTGTATACATATTTTTGCCATTGACTGCACTTGTTTTTGTGCAATAAAGATTAAATAAAAAAAAAAAAAAATTATGGTATCATCAGAAAATAGAGTTCGATGAAATGTACATTCGATGAAAGGTGTTTCGATGAAATGATAGACACCCCTTGCAAGTTTTGTAATGTACAGTCTATAACCTTAATTGGCAAGGTGTGCTAAGTCAGGGCACGTTCTATGGATTTGATATCGATAAATAAGATGTCGATACACATTTTTATTAATAAAAATCCTCTGCTACACTCAAGATAAAAAGTCCATGCCCAAAACTCCAGTGTCCAGTTATAATATAACTTATATTATAAGGTGAATAAATCACAATATCGTTCATGAATCAGAAAACGGATTTCAGTCATTTTAAATATTGGAAGCATGCCTCGTAGACCACAGTGGACGTGGAGAGAACATTTAGTAATTTAAAGTGGGAATTTTCATCTAGATAGCAATCGTTACCAAGGATAAAATATAAAAAAACAGTGATTGTTTACTATGAATCGTACATCAAAATAAAAAAAAATACACATTTTTATTGTTTTTATTATAAAATGTAGAGATAATAAATAATACTTATTAATGTTGGATAAATCCTGATCTTGACATCGATATCATTTTTTGGCGCAAAAATATTTTCCTACGTCACTTTAGTATTCGTGCCCACGTTTGTTAATTGGTCTATATGGCGTGATATAATTATTGTTTGACCTAATGTATTGTTTGGTCTAAAAACGTTTGGTCGGAAACTGTATTGTTTTTACATACATACATCACGCCTTTAATCCCTAAATGGGGTAGGAAGAGCTACAAAAATAACAACTCTAAAATACTTGTTGATAATTCTGTAACCACATTTTGCACAATCAGGCTAAGATATTTATTAGTGACAGTTTGCAAGCCCATCGCATAACAGTACTACAAGCCTTTATTCCCTTAGTCACCTTTTACGACATCCACGGGAAGACATGGAGAGGCACTTTTCTAACCCGGCAACCACAGGGTCCTGCTGTGCTGTTAGGACTTGCGATGATTATGAATAACAATAATGAACAATAAAATTATGAGTAAACATTTTCGGAGAAATGATGAGTGTAGTCACAAATCGTTATTTGTATAAAAAAACGAAAGACCAATTTTATATGAGCCAATATGGACCCGGCTTTAAGTGGCTAAACGTTTAATGTTTTTGTTTGAATATAGCTTGCTAGGGAGGATTTTCGAACCAACGGAAGAAAGACCAACGTAAAAAGAGCTCCGCTTTGCATACATTTTATATAGCATCTGGAGCTCTTCTTATATTTGTCGTATTATACCTGGCATATGCCAAGTCAATGTTTAGCACCAGCTGCTACTATTTCCTTAGTTTTTGTCCGTCTTTTGTTGTTAGAGTGTTTTTTAGCATTAATAATCAACCTATATATTCAGGGTGATCTAAAAAAGGTGACGAAAATAAAAATTCCAATCAACCAATTCATATCCGCAATTTCATCATCGAGTCTGTATTATTTGGAAATAAGTCAAATTGGCACGGGCCGTGTTAATGTTTATCATTCAGCTTTCTACCTACACGTCTAATGCGTTTTTAAACATTCTATTTCAAAAGCAGTTGTCAAAAACTGATGTTAATCTTTAAAATTATCGAATAATCGACGTTACGGTGCGCGCGCGTCGGATGTCCAAACCGAAGTGCGTATTAACCTCAACATATAACGCAAAAGGGGTATTTAAACTCTATTTTCAAAGGTATAAAGCTGTTTTTATGGTTTAATAAGTGTACCAATATGTGTGTGTGTTTGTTTAATAATAGTAACCTGTCATAGTGTCGCGTTTTTAGTGATTAAATCTCACTATTAATGCTTGTCTGATGGGATACGCGATAGATATGTTAGTTTAATAGCGACATCTAGATATGGGTGGGTTATTGAGGTCATTTGAACTGTCATGACGCTGCTCTGAATATAGAAGTACCTACTACTCTAATCTCTATTCCCTTATGTTAAAAGCATATGATTCTTTAAAAATCCAAAAAAAAAACTAGGCTGTCGAAGTTGTCTAAGAGATTTTGTCAATCAGTACTTAAGTTATGCTCAATTAAGTTACACGCTCACCCTGTGGCAATAGCGTGCGCATAATTTAACTTATTGTTAGTCGCCACATAGGTACGCACCATTATTTTCTAGTCTTCTTTAGTTCACTTACCTACATTTAAGATCGCCTTTGTTTTGCGTCTCTGTTTCGTTTTTTATTGTGAAATAAAGATTTTACATAAATTAAATAAGTTACATAAACGTTGAACTACAAATACTAGATATAAAAAGGAGTTAGTTGTAAAATAATGATTTATATAAAATCATCTTGTAGAAAGTGTGCAGAGAATATTTAAACAACCAACCAAGTTCAAATAAAATCACAATGCCACAGGCATCTGAGCCATCAACAACAAACATGACTCCGTTTTTAGAATTAGCTACACCCTGTAGCCTCTAGTACACTACACTGAGAGCCAATAAAACTTCTCGGCATCATCGCGGGATCAACCGCTAGTGATTTAAGCGCGTTGAAAGGTCGTGCCGATGCAGGGATACACTAGCTGGCAATAATTAATTCTGCTTTTTGTCTGTGTTTGTTATTGCACTCGTGAACTGTCAAATCTTTGGATTTATTGAAGTGAGGCGCTTTTGTAGCAGTTTTGTTTTGGTTGTTGGTGTTGTAACACCTGTATATTTGTATAGGTATATGGTGTTTTGTTTTGTTAGTATGGTAAGTTTAATTTTATGGACGTGGCTGTGGTCTATGAATTAAGCTTTTGGTGGTTAGTCTCATTTTCTTTAGTAACTATAGTTATAAAGATCCCTTGATGTTTAAAAGCACAAGCCAAAGCGTTGGTATTGTAACAACCTGTATATTTGTATAGGCGTATTTTTTTGTTAGCATGTGACTGTTTTGTCTATGAATTAAGCTTTGGCTGATTAATCTCGATTTTATCCGAAAATATGGTTATAATGATCCCTTGATGTTTAAAAGCACAAGCCAATAATAATGTTCTTTGTATAGAAGAAGTTCATGATGAGGCAACTATTTCAAATATCTGTTAAAATCATCCTGCAAATAAAACAAGTGTCGGAATGCCTGTCCAACTAAAAAGTAATAAGACAATTACCTGTTGGCAAAACGTTCCCGATACACACAATCGGCTCGCTGCCCCAATCTCGCGATCGGTAATTTGGTAATAAAATGAAAATACGTGCCCTCTTATCTATAATCCACCCTATATAAACACCATGCACTATGTAAACAATTACCCTAAAAACCAAAACGCAACAAGCTGTATCAACTGCCTGCAAAAACCGACTCTATATTCTTGAGAAGAAACTGTAAACAATCATGCTGTATAATGGCAAGAACGTTAAGCTGTAAGGATTAATATGGCTGGCGCAACGCATCTCTTTGGCTTTTGCGGATTCGAGCATTCGCGTGGCTGCAAATTTAATTTTCTTTAATAAGCTCTTCACTCAGTCAGTGCTGAATAAAGCACTTTATTTTCTGCATTCAAAGGTTCCGTGTAGCTTGTTAGTGTGCAAGGCATGTATCTAGATAGCGGAGAGTTTCATCGGGCGAGATGCGCTCCCCGATAGGCGCCCCGCCCCGTTTTTTTCGAGCCTCCAAGTAACAATGGCGATCTGCTAACTAAATAACAGCGATACAACTGTTGCTCGATACGAGCTCAATATCGTTTATTTGGTATTGAGTCGATCAAGCTCATAATTTATGAGGTTGATGTGTTGAAGGGTTGGTTACGACATGTCTCGTCCTAAGATTTTCACTTGAATTGTGATTGTTTTATAAAACGATATTTTTTTTAAATGATCGCAGGATATTATAATTAAACTTAGCTTAGAACTTAGCTAAGACTACTTTTTGGTAGAAATAAGAAGACATGAAAGTAAGAATTGATAGCTGTCATTAAAGAAGTCCAAATTTTGCCATTTGTCATTTCATTTTCAATTACCCTTAGGTATCGATAATATTATAAATCATTGGTCTGTCCCCTAGAATCGCATCACTGACATATTTAATAAACATGTAAAAAAACCTTCATAGGTTAAGGATATTGCTTGTGATAATATATGGAAAATAAACACTTTAGAGTTATTTTTGTATTTGTTACCTCATCGAGTCAACAAACAAACAAATTGCACTGACATATTATTGATTTTTGTTACTAAGCTTTTGTGAATACCTAAATATGATAATGAGAATCAATTTTTAAACGTTTTAATACATTTAACTTAAAAATAAACATTTTGTATGTGTCACTTAAGGGGTGATATACTTTTCAAGGACTTAAAAGTACCTTGCCGCGTTCGATTACGAATTGCGTAAAAAACGTCGGTGAATTTCATACGGCGACGACAATCTGGATTTTTGGTTTTATAATAATTTTATTGTGCCTAGCATTTTTAAAAATACCATGTGTAAAGGCTTGCCCGAAAGGTAAAACCGAACACTAATACTAAGACTCCTCCGTGTGTTTGTCCGTCACCAGGCTATAGAACCGTGATAGCTAGACAGTTGAAATTTTCACAGATGATGTTCTGTTGCCGCTATAACAACAAATGTCATAGGTAATTGTAAACTATTTTTCTTTGTAATTTCCATTCCATGCTGTTTTATATGATGTTTAGTGATTAGGTTGTTTTATGCACAGATAAAGGAAGAGATATTATGTTGTTAATTTGTGATCCCGCTGGCGCTAGTAGTAACGTTTGTGTATGGGCTGCGTTCACTGTTACCGTAAAGGCCCATACACACGTAGTGGCTGGTGGGATACCACTTTTCCAGTTTTATATTAAAAAAAAAAACATGCTTGCCTTTTTTGTTTTTATTTTTATTATTATTACTTAGTGTGTATTTTAGTGTTTTATTTATTTAAATAATAGTTCGTTTTTGTGCATCTTTCGTGTTGCCCACCGTGCTCTCACCGAATGGGCCCTGCGGAAGACCAGCGCTGGTTGTAAAGCTAGCAACATGCTGAGTAGGGTCCATTTCGTGGCAAATTGTGTTTTGTTTTATATTTTTTATTATGTATGTGCTTTATTATTATTAATATTTGTCACGAATAAATGCTTGAATTTGAATTTGAAATGCTGAAAATCAAATAAAATAAATATTTAAGGGGGGGCTTGGGAGCCCGTATAATAATATTCTGTGATTATTTCAAGCCTCTACCTGTTGTTGTTGTTGTATCATGTTTGTTATATGGGTATAACAAACATGATGTTTTGCTCGTTTTTGCTCGATATTGATAACGGCAACAGGTAGACGCTTGAAATAATCAAAGAATATTTAATTGTATATGTATATTCAGTTAAAAAAAAAAAAATAAGGGGAGCTCCCATACATCAAACGGGATTTTTTGCCGTATTATTTTAAAAAGGTTATAATATACTTTCTTATTTTGTATAGATAATGGTAAGGAACGCTTCGCGCGCGAGTCTGACTTGGCCGGTTTTTTAACTTTAATCATATAATGAATACATAGTTCGTTATAGCCGTCTTAGAAGGAGAGTCTAGTGACTGCTTCTGCAAACTCGGAATTAAGCTCTGCGGTAGCGGCCGGGTTCAAAGTGATGCTAACTTTAAGCTGTTTGGGGACTAAGAGGCGTTTGATTGCATTAACATCAAATACCAACGAAAATAGTATTCACTTTAGGTCACTCTTCAGTTGGACAATTTACATTGAGCATTGATGAAGATTTCAATACGAGGTACAATAAAAATCTAGTAGTGCCATCTAAAAAACATTTGTACTACACGCAGTAAAAGCCTTTACAAAAATGATAAACGTTAAAAGACATTAAACTATTGTATAACAAACATACCAAGGAGATTCAGCGAGTAGGTTGCTTTTCACAATGCTATTGGCACTGTTTATACGAAAACGCAACTGCCTAGTGTTGCTAATTCGTTTGAAACAAAAACAAATTGAAAAAAAATACCGTCATTTTTATAAAATTATTTACTGGTGTTTTTTTATACTTTAGAAAATTGGGTTCTTTTTTAATGAGTCCCTTAAAGAAGGTTTGACTTCATAAAATAATTTATTTCATTGTAATTATAACACGCTAGTACGTAGGTAGGATCCGAAAATATTAACAAAAAATAAATTTTTGAAGAATAAGTTGTGCCCGTTTTTTGTAATCACCATGTATTAGCAACAACACATATTTTTTTCTAATTTAGCAGCTATAAAGTGTTTAGCACCAACACTCATCATGTTTGATACTAAACGGTGTTGGTTCGATTCGTACAAACAAATTAGGGCGAGCCGGCCGCCGGCGAGATGTTATTAAGAAATAAATTGGGCGCCGATTTGTAGGGGTGCCACTGGGCCCTTTGAATAAAGGCGACGAGAATAATAAACAGCATGATTTCCTTTTATGAGCGGAAAAAAAAACAGTTCGTCCTAAAAAATAAAACACTTACTATAATTTCTTCAAAGATCTTGGGTGTTGTGGTAAAACAGTGATTCATAGCAAAATGGATGTATGTAATTATGTTTAGGCGGTGATTTTGAATGTTAATTGTAATTGTCATCCCTATACCCGTGCTTACTCGTATTACGTATAGCGCCAGTTTTGAAGGAGTTAGCTATTACTCTATCATCCTGTATCAAACACAAAAATTGCTTAAGCCTTGATTAAGAGCATCGTCTTGCAATTTATTCTTTGTCCTAATACGTTAGGGATCTCCACAGTTCTCCGATGACGTTTTTACATCTTTCTTGCATACCTAACTATAATAGGTTTGATGACTTAATTGGTAAAATCGATCATAAAAAGGAGGAATATTAACTTTATCGATCAAGTCTAAGACAACTATCACTCAAGAAAATTGATGGCGTATATAACTAATAAAAATGCAACTCATTTTTCTAATGGAACTCGTCAACCCTGCGCCCGCCCGCGGCACCGCATATAAATTACAGATTTACACATAATCATCCATTTTTCACAGTCGGTTGCCGATCGCGGAGTAATGGATGTCTTAGTGATTTAATATGACGCGTTTTACATGTTCTCGTGAAATATTAGGTGTCTGTCGTATCATTATATATTGTGCTCCTGACATTACGCATTTGTGATGTTTTTTGGTAAAAATCTTTTTCATTTTTTCATTGTGCTTGGAATCTGGATGTACTTACAATAAATATGGTCTTGGCAGTAGGTACGTAAGTGATAAATAACTTAATTATGTTAACTGTACTTAGCTGCGGTACCTATTAATATGCACTCAAGTTTAACTTAAACGCAGATTTAATACTAAATTTGACGAAAAATCTAAAAAGTTTACATTTTTAACTTCTCTAACTTAGCGACATAGTATTTAACTTATAAATGCATTCCATGTTGACAGAAGACCGGTACATACCATGAAAAGTCATTGTAATTTACCTCATTTTAACTTAACTCACTAAAAACTACCCAAACTTCAGACGTTCATTTAACGACTTTAACCCAAAACAAAATAATAACCGGCCACAGGAAATGACTCTTTTCTCCGTCCATCATCAGTCATCAGCTACTTAAGATTCCCGATGACGGATCTACGCCATTTGTAAACATGGCGGCGCGGGCGGCGGAAATTTGACCCGTCGCAACAACTCAGGCGTGATCTATGGTGCGGGAAAAATAAGCTGGAATCTAAATGTAAACTTGATAAACTTATTGCCGTTAATAATTGTATGCTGTATTTTGGGGTTGAATTTCTAGTTATTAGTTACAGGACACCCTTTAACTTCATAAGACGGTGTATGAAAAAATAACATCCCGTAGTCACAATTTGGCCCAAGAGAAGATGCATTCTACGAACGTAATCGTTATCGAAGACTTAGGATTGACATAAGCTGCGGGATGGATCGAGCGTATATGTAATTCCATAAATTTTGACAGTTTTTGAAAATATTTTTTATTAGCGTTATGCAACTTTACGGTCCCGTCACATCTCAGTACAGGATGATGTTAATGGTATTCCAATTCTATTATTCTAATTTTAGTGGTCCATGAATTATACCTTGTTTCTGTGTGTTGTGTTACTCTGATTATATATAAAAATAAGATATTTATAATTCAACAATAGTTAAGATCTCAAAAATTCTCAATAACAAATAAATTTTCTCTATTTTTTTAACTACTGTTCTTGTTACGTTATGCAAAATGAAAAGATTTATCTGGTAAAATAAATGCTCGTTTTTTTAACAGACGGAGTCACAGCGACGACTATCCCCCTCTAACGCAGTTAATGCGAAAATGTGCAAAAATAAAAAGATTCCTATTAAGTTAATTGGAAAATGTCCTGAGGTCCTACATCATGGTTAATGCCTCCGCCATTTTTGTTAATTCCTTCTTGTAATAGGGGATAAGAAAAAAGTGCAATTAAAAACAGATTTTTGCCTAACGACGACGCTTGGAACTTTTTTCTTGTTTTTGTAATAAATTGTTTAAATAACAAGCTAGTACTTTTTCTCTACCACTTTATTGTTATTGATTTACGTGACTAACCATTAAAAATAAGCTTAACAATTGCGTTTTCGTTGCGTACCTTTGTACATGTCGTCTCACCGAAATGACGTCCAATTTAGTTCTTATTGATTGATCTAATTACTAAAATTAAATTAACTATTTAAATGTAAATATTAGTACTAAATATATAATTATTAACCCTCTCATTTTTTGCCACAGGTAAGTCGAGTTGACGCGCCGTCTATCGTAAGTTCCGTAGGTTAAAAAAACCAGTAAAGCCCCCGCCACACGGACGCGGAAACTTTTTAATCTGCTGACAATTCAAATGCAGCATTATGTGCTACGCGAGTTGGAACAATGGTTAAGCTCAGTTTAGTCTGGTTCAAAGCGGTATAAACTGGTTAAAACCGGTTTAAACAGGCGAAGTGGGCTATCTCAGGCCCATTCAGGCTTTGTGTCGTGTGTTAATGGAAAGTTTTGCGTGTGTTGTTTCTTCCAATCGACAGTTTTTTCCGTGTTGCTGTCTGGGTGATGCGGTTGATAGAGTTTATCTGACAGCTTCAAAGGAGGTTTGAGGCAGTATTGACGTAAGTTTAGTTTTGTTAGTCGCTTTTATACATTGACACATACAGTTCGTATATCAGCGGGGATTAAGGCTGAAACAGTACGGGGTCGCGGTTTTAGATGCTTATTCATAAGTTTATCTGATCGAGGTGGAAATGTGAATTCTTATAGAAAAATCATCAAACTGTATTTCCCTTTAATAATTTGCATAGAATCTTCAGATAAAATTTATGTAGGTTTATTTTTACTGCCACCTTCTGATGGTTACTTGAAAATAGGTTCATCTACGCTGCTTGCTAAGCATGAAATTATTAAATTGTGCGTGAACTTGATAAGTAGCTTTAACTTTTATTATAAGTTAAAGACTAACTAAGTTCACATAAATAATTAATGGTTTAACCATATTAGTTATAATAAAATCAATAAACAATATACGGTCGAGTTCTTAGACATGTATACAATATAAGGTGCGAAAGCGATAGTGTATATTATAATGTGTATCTTGAAACTCCAATGTGCACTTTCAATTAAATGTCACTTAATGAAATATCGACTAAAACACAAACTTAAGTTATTTTTTCCTAGTTTAACGTTTTTGCATCACAACAAACAGCTTCTGTACCATGTACCATCCATCAGTGCGTCCAGATGCGGAAATGAACCGCGTGCGTGAGCCGCATACGCCACGCGGAGCGTATGGAAAGGGCTTTGTACTGGCGAAAATTGGAGACGTTCTAATGTAGTAATGATACGGATTATATTTACTAGTATTTTACGGGTTAATTTTAATTATATGATGTAAACTTGGGTTTTGTAAATGACATTTTATTTTGTAAACATGGTTAGTAGGGTATTATTGGGGATTCTGGATCATTTGTCCTCGCTGCGCTCGGATGATCCAGAATCCCCAATAATGATCCAGGATCCCCAATAGTTTCCAGCGATCAGTGATTCAGAATTCCATAAACTCAACAGGTAGTGACCTAACGAATGACCTGTCAATCCTTCAATGGTAAATTTGCATATCCTCGCCTCGTTCATTCGACTGATACTGTCGAAATGTAGATACAAAAATGTCTATAACAAAATATTTTGTAAAGAGAAGCAAAACCGGAGTGCCGTATAATTCAATTTTATATTATTTATATTTTTGTTTACGGCACTCCGGTTTATTTTTCATAAATTTATTTCTTTGTTTAGTCATCTTTGTTTATTCATCTTTGTTCTTGTTAACACTTTCCACACAACCATTGCTGTACTAATGTTATAGGATAGTCCCGCTAACAGTTTTCTGGAGTGGCCAATTCCATACTAATTGTTTAAGGACAAGGTGGTCTTTCGATACTAGAACGCTGATCTATATATGCGAGCGATCGTAAAAACTTTGATAGCACGATTTAAAATAAATTCTCCATGTTTGCTCTCTTTCAGCCATTTTCATGATATACTCGTATGTAGCCCCATTATCCTTCTTAACCTTACTTTTGGTTTGATTAAATTTTATTAAAATTGACATTAGTAATTGACGTTGTCGTAATTCAATAAGTAAATACTATTTGATTTGAGAACTCAGGGTTAATTACCTTTATAAGATAATAAATAAAAAGAATTTATAAAACATGTTTATTTAAACACCATTTTCTTAAACAAGTTACATTTCTTAGCGCGCATACAGTTGGATGATATATACAGTTAAACACATCACTTGACAATTTATATTCTTCGTACAAACTTAACAATTTAGGACAGTTCATATCTTCCAGGTTAATAACATCATTATGATCTAAAATAGTTTTAAGCCAGGTAACTTTTTCCAGACCCTTACATAAAATCGTCTTATCAATCAGAAACTCTTGGATATACATTAAATATTTTTCGTAAGGTATAAATCCATCATTCCAATTAATTTTTCTGTTTCTCTGTATCCACGATACTTGTTTACGTTCGGTTGGAGAGAGATTGTGCAGTGGGCAAGGTGGTAAAATAAGTAGGTGTAGTAATTGTTCATTAACAGCTATTGCAACTTCTTTGACAATGAATGAATTGTTGTCCGTTTTAAACCCCTGCACATCAACTATTGCTGTCGACATCATGTCAACTTTCTAACAATATTACTCAAAGGTCTGTACTCCACCAAACGATCGTTAATAATCAAACAGTAAGCACTAGTGTTATCCGGCAAATCCTTTTCTGTTTCGATTTCTAAACGAACGTCAACAGGTCCAGTTTTTAAATGCTCATTTTGCCTCGAACAATCAATCACATATAATGGAGCTTTTTCCTTAAATTGTATAAGATCAAGCAGCGGATCTATAGGAAGGTTATAATACGACTGACGAAATCTCGCATACATATCGTATAATATACTGTATTTGTACTCATCAAATTTCAAGTTAAGACTATCGTATGGATAATAGTATGAATTTAAAAATAAAGTCACATTTTTAAGATTACAATGATCAAATACAGCGCTATCGTTTAATTTGTTATTTTTTCTATTAGTTTGCAATCCAAAAATTACATACCGAGGCTTTTCTAGTTGCGAAGTGGTTTTTATAGACCATGTATGTTTGGTTGTTTTTGGTAATAATGGATATTCATATAAATCCCAATTTCTAAACGCTATTTGCATAGGTTTATCTTTTTCTAAATGTTTAAGCAATGCAAGCCTTTGATGATCTGAAACTTTAACATGCGGCATGCGCCATTGAACTTTATTTACCTTAACTTCCACTGAATCATCTTTTTCGGTTACAACACCATTAAGATTTGTACTACTTCTATTTAGTATTAGTTCATGTTTACTATTAATAACTATTTTCTTGTAATCCTCCGCAAAACCTAATAGTTTATTAAGTGGTAAAAGAATACTAAATCTTCCACCGTGATCATCAAATCCGTCCACGTTCCAACCCCACATTGCAGCAGCTTTACTTTCTCCACCATTCATTGAGACTAAAGATTTCATTGTAGTAGTGATTCCAACATTTCTAATTCGATCTATTTCAATCCCATTCATTTCATATCTAATATCTTGAAAAAGAAATGATATAGCGTTATTTGTCAACTTAACATTTTTCACTTTTTTTACACCACTCACGTCTTTAGCTGTTATAGAAAAATATCCTTCTATGTATAACGCGCTAGCTGAAGGTAATACGTATATATCTTGCTGATGGATAGGTATTCGTATTTCATCATTTTCATTAAAACTGTTATTGTATGGGTTATAAGTATGGATTTCATAACTTTCAATTGAATTGTCGAATTGCGGATCGTCGGTTATATGGAGGATGCTCATATTTTTAATCCAAGAGCGTGAAGAAACTCTTTATTACTTTTTGTTATTGCTACAACCTTTTTGCGTCTAGTTCGTCTGACGTTGCGCTTGACAGTGGAGTTAGAACGACTTTGTCTTTGTATTTTGTTACAGATATCATCGTTAAAAATTATCATTTTGACTTTCGCAAGTGAAGACTTATTTTAATATTTTCGTTATTAAAATTAATTAGATTTCCCTGTATATCTAATATTTTCACCGTAATTGACGAAATATGTTTCTTCTTTAGAGGAAAATATATTATATTTTTAGGTACTTCAATTACTTGATATCCGGGCGGACTGTTAAGCACGAATTCATGAATTATATGTGTAGGCAAACCGTTCGTATAGGAACCTTGGACAAGATCACATTCGATCCGTATCACAGACGCAGCAATAATGCATACAGGGTTGACTGATTCATGCCATTTATTTGGATCCAACATCTCTGAGAACCCTAATAATGCACCTACACTATTTTTTACCTTAAAATTAATCGGTTCGCTGCAAAAAATTGAACATTTAGAAGTATTGTTGTTAGGAACGATTTTAAACTGACAATTGTTCATATTACTTTTTAAATATTCATATAAATCAGACAGGTCATATGCGCCGCAAGGAATTTTAATATCCTTCTGTTTACCGTAAGCGAATACATTGTTGCTGTCAGTAATATTAGGTATTGAATTAAATGTTGAAAAATACAGTAAGCCGCACTCGTAATCGTCTTCTAATATTAAATGAGTATTTAATTCTGATCGAAGAATGGATTCATTTCCAGTGATTGTGAATGTAATAGACATTGTTATTGACTAAAATGTTTTTTGAAAGTGTAAGCTATTTATGAAGATCCCAAAATGAGTTTAAAAAGTCTATACACAAGTGGCCGCAAATGAAAGGATGAGTTTTTTGCTTGTTAACGTAATTATAAAAAATATTTAAGCCAACATATTTTAAAAATTCTTCAGGTGGTTTTAAATTACCATAACTGTCGAAATATTCGATATAATTATTTAATTTTGCATAGGCTACCCAATGAGTGCCAGAATTCCGGGAACTATCAAGATTAATAATTCCGCATTCTTTTTTTAATGGACGTTTTGGCAACTGATCTCGCATGAAAACTCCTCGAAAATTGGGAATTTCTTTGCAATATTCGAGAATGTCGATGTTAGTTAACGCTCGTTTAGGTAGCCTCTGCATTAGTTTTTTTTATTTTTAAAATAAATTCCTAATCCATTCTTGTGCTCTTTGAGATGCAACCCTCTTCCTAAATTTAATTCTTCCATTTTTTGATTGTGCCTCTTGAGTTCTTGAAAACGTTGTTTAGCAGACTTAATAGCTTCTACCGCTCTAGCAATACCAGCTGCGCCACCTGCTAAACCACCTGCAGCAGACAATCCGGCAAAAATGGGTATTAGGGGCAAAACTCCTCCAACTTTTGGCACAGGTATCACCCGGGGAATGTTTACTGAAGTATCTGAATCCCTCGTCAATTCTCGTGCAACAGCAACTGCTAACTCAATAGCCGCTTTTTTACATGTAGGTTTTAACTTTTTAATATGTTTTTTTGTAAGAGAAACAATATTTTTGAAAGTGTTTTTAAAACCAGCGCCAGACTTGGCTTTCTGTGAGGGAGTGAACACAATTTTTTTCTTGTTTTTTCCATTCGATTTAGGTTTTGACCCTACCATTTTTGTTGAATTGTAAATAAATTATTAATAAATAAGTTATTTTTTGTTTCGATGAAATACTCTGTCCAGTTTCAAGTGCGCAATTAAAATGCGCTTAAACTATGATGTTTGCTGCTTATAAGATTTCTTTTTTATCAATCCAACTATTTTCTTGCGAAGGTAGACCTAACCATTTTACATATAATTTTCGACCATTTTTCTTCAATACTTTTTCTACAAGATAAATGTTCTTATATTTAGGTTTTTGCAATTCGTGAGCATAAAATGATCCTAAGATGGGTCGATGTCTAGCATCTTCTATGATAAACGTTATTGGGTTTGTGTTTTGTACTTTCGTAATAGTAAATATTTCAGTTGACCAATTGGGAGTATATCCTTTTTCAAATGTTCCTTTATATTTGCTTATACGAACGGAATCTCCGACTGCAAATTTATTTTTTTCCTTTGTTGAACTCCTCTTTAATAAAAGCTTTTTATATTTCTGTAATACAGCATCCTTATTATTTTCACTGACTTCAATTGGTTTAAGAGCTATTGTTCTATGTATCGTATTATTATATTCATTAATTGCTTCCGAAAGTGTGTTTCCTATCCATTTATAGTTTCCTTTTAAACTAAATTGCTTGTACAATTTATTCTTAAAAGTCCTTATGAATCTTTCCACTATAGATGCTTTTTTAGTAGAGTATGTAGAGTAATGGTTTATTTTATGTAACTCAAGTAATGATTTTATTTTTTTATTATAGAATTCAGTTCCTAAATCAGTTTGCAAGTTTTTGGGTATTCGATTTTTTTGGAACAAATCACAAAAAGCTTGAGTTATATATTCCTTACTCTTTTTTTTTAATGGATATACCCATGCATACTTAGAAAAAGTATCAATAATGGCTAAAATATATTTAAACTGTAAATTATTGTTTGAAACAGATTGCATATCAATAAGATCAGCTTGCCATAAATCATCTATATCTTTCATCACTACATGTCTTCGAGGAAAGTTTTTCCGCGCTTGTTTATGTATTTCGTTTACTACGATTGCTTTACTCATTTCTTGTATTTGTTCTTAAATGAAACTGTTTCAATACTTTGTTGCAGGCTATTTACTTCTGTCTCTAGCTGAGCTAATGTTTGATTAATTAATTTTATTTTATTAAACAATTTATCTGCAGTATTGTCAACATACTGTTTTGTGGCGCAGTCCTCTGGATTTATAGGCTTTCCAATATGTTTAATTATCTTATTTTTTGCATCAAAACAATCGGTAACATTTATGAAAGCCAAGGGAGGTTCATTAAAATTATTCATTTTATGCTTTTTAGGGTTCCGTAGCCAAATGGCAAAAAACGGAACCCTTATAGATTCGTCATGTCTGTCCGTCTGTCCGTCCGTATGTCACAGCCACTTTATTCCGTAACTATAAGAGCTATACTGTGGAAACTTGGTAAGTAGATGTATTCGGTGAACCGCATTAAGATTTTCATATAAAAATAGAAAAAAAACAATAAATTTTTGGGGTTCCCCATACTTAGAACTGAAACTCAAAAATTTTTTTTTCATCAAACTCATACGTGTGGGGTATCTATGGATAGGTATTCAAAAATGATATTGAGGTTTCTATTATAATTTTTTTCTAAACTGAATAGTTTGCGCGAGAGACGCTTCCAAAGTGGAAAAATGTGTGTCCCCCCCCCCGTAACTTCTAAAATAAGGGAATGATAAATGTAAAAATAATATATGATGTACATTACCATGCAAACTTCCACCGAAAATTGGTTTGAACGAGATCTAGTAAGTAGTTTTTTTTTAATACGTCATAAAAACATTGATCAAAGCTACAACGAACTTTTATATTATGTTACTTGCTGCTACGGAACCCTTCATGGGCGAGTCCGACTCGCACTTGGCCGCTTTTTTTAACACATGGTGTCCAAACTTATCTACATTCATGTTCAACCAACACAATGAGACTGAATCAACAGTTGGTTCTGAAGTCTTTTTATTCCTTAATGATGTCTGCTTCTTTTAGTTCTTCTATAATCGAAATTATTTCGTTATCATGGTTAGTGTTGCCAGCATCTTTAGAAGCAATTAAAATTTTTAAACGTTCAATCAACTCATTAGGATCATCCCAATATACAAAATCCGTATTTGAATTATATTTTTTTAAGGAAGGCAGATTACCACCTTGCTTTGCCGTGCTGGATTCTTGAAATAGGGGTTTAATAATTTGACAGTATTTCATTCCTGAATTACCTTGTATCTGACCTTGAGGACTAAAACCTCTCTTATGGACATTAGTGTGCACCAAAATATCTTTATAGGTTATTCTATCCTTTTCATTTATTTTGTCGCAATTCGGTTTACTTTGAAATAAAAGCTCTTTTAAACCTGGCGTTAGTTCATAACTTTTATCATTTACATTAATCGTAGATATTTTATTAGGAGAATTCTCCCCATAAGATTTAAGCGTTGCAGGTGAATTTCCTATCATAAGTGTTTCACCGTCATGTCTTACTCCAAAGGCAACATTAAAAGGTTTATTTGGGACTTGCAAATAAGAATCGACATCCTCAAAGCTTTTTACTTTTGCCACATTATTTTCCATTTTCGTAGGAGTTTTTATTTCAAGTATGTTGGGAATATTTATTTTATCCTTTTTGATACAATCCGCGTTTACATCATTTGATAATATATTTTTGTTATTATGCTTATTTTCATTATAAGATGTTATTTGCTTAGGAGAATTATGAAGAAACATCATGGTTTCTAGCGGATCGGTTAATGGTTTCAAAATCTTCTTATTTTTTAATTCTAAATCATCCTCCTCTTGCTGCATCTTCTTTAACTTATTTTTGATATTCTTTACAGATTTAATTAATTGTGTTTTTATGTCTGTCTCCATGGCAAATCAATAACGCGGTCTAAAAAGACCCCCGATGTTTCTTAATGTTATAAGTAAAGTGATTTTATTTTAGTCATCATTTATATTTATTCAAATTTTACAAAAACATCGAATGACTTTCTATATCGACCATTATTTAATTTACAATCTTTGTTAATTATAAGACACGCATGTGAATCTTTCCATATATTTGCGGCAAGCGATTTGAATTTTTCCCAACTAATGTCAGAATTTACGTGCTCACGATAAATATGTTTTAAATTGATATCGTCTTGTTTAAAAATTATCAAAAAATTAACATTGTCTCGTATTAATTGCTTTGGCACTTTAGAGTAAGTCTGCGTTAAATAAAAACAGTCTATTCCTTTATGTCTGCCCATACAAAAGTAATTACGAATATTAGTCTGGTTTTCGCAAGCTACGTCATCAAAGATAAATATTGAATTGGGCATCGCCTCATGAGGAGAGATTACCTCTTTTTCATCGTGGATCATAAACAGTTTAATTTCGGGTATTCTTTTAAGAACTTCCTCTAAAAATCTATATTTAGGTTGAAAAGTTGTTTTAGAGTAAATGTAGACATTTCGAAATTTTAACCCATTTTCATGAAGCAATAAAGTTAAAATTATATTTGTTTTTCCACAATTTGATGGTCCACATATAATACATCGTATAGAGTTGGGAAGAAGCATACTATGTCTGTTATTATAATTAGTGCAATGTGATCCATCACTTATTTTGCTGATTTCTATTGACACAGGCTGTTTAATAAATTTCATTTCGCCTTCTGTTCAGTAATTTAATATAATATCAAATAAATACTTGTAATAATATAATCATCCTAAATCAATGAATTATCTTTGTAAGTCTTTATCATTTCTCTAATTACACATTCCTGTCTTATATTAGGCGAAGAATATTATACACCGAGATCTAAATTGCTGCTACTCGAGCGTCAGTCGCAGTCGACATTTGTCTCGCTTCTAACGTGGGTCCAGCGTATTTAAAATATATAGGTAAGTAAATCTATTTTTTATTGCTTCATCCAGTTATGTTGGATTTATTGCCATTTTTATTAAATAAAAACTTATGACACTTTTATATTTCAGATAATTATGGAAGACAGCACGCAGAATGATCGACTTGATTTTGGCAGCATATATGATGTCAGCCCCGTTTTCCACGATGTGCCGGAGGATCATCCTTTTTATTATGCTCAAGACGTTGACGGTTACATGGAAAAAGTGGAAAAAAAGCGGCAAGAGCTTTTAGCCCGTAGAGAAAACATGTGTAACGCAACCGTAACGCGAGAGCCTGACGCTCCGCGGGACAAAAGGGAGTTGAAAGCATTAAATACCAAATCGGGTATTAATAAAAAGGATCGTAGTAGAAAAGGATCATCATTTGTAATTAAAAATAACATTCGCAATGGACGATATTTAATTAAAATAAACATTGAGACAATGGACGAGTGTTACAGTGATCGTTCAGTTAGTGCGCAATATCTCGTGTGTGATCCGTATGATGAAGTGTTGGACAGCACAGAAAATGTGTTAAAAAAAATTATGAAAAAACTTGAAAGTGATTAATTTCGGTGTGAGTTATATATGTATAATTGTGACTTATTTCTATTATATCTCCATGTTTATTTTATATTATAGTTCTGAATTATAAAATAAATTTATGCCAATTATATTGTTATTTACTTACTTTGTAGAGCCAATTAATATAAGTTATTGTCAACGAAGTTTGAATTAAGGAAGAAAAATAGTTATTATTATTATTTTTCTTCCGTAATGTAATTAATGTAGCGTTGTTTTAATTTTATCATAAATTTCTTTAATTTATGTTTATTTATAAATAATTTGGCGTTATAAATATGTTATTTTTTGTCTCATTAAGTGTAAATTAGTAAAGACAATGGTTTATAAGAAGTCTGCCTGCTATTTAATTATTATTGTTGTACTTTCACCTTATTAAGTTTAATATTATTATCAACCTTATTTTAATAAATGATGTTCATATAGAATGTGGAACTTATTTTACGTGCAACCAAAGTTAAATAAACAGAGATAACACGTTATAACATGTCATGATTTGTTTCCTCTGCAACAGTATTGTAGCGGAACTACAAACCGACATTAAATTATTATTATTTAACTTGGGTCATACACTAAGAAGATAAAGTCGAATTGCGCGCACGCCGCGTCAGCAACTCTTTACGTAGCCACATTCCTACGCGCTGAGCCAAAGTTAAACAAGCAGGGACAACTCGTTTTAACATGTTATGACTTGTTTCTCTGCAACAGTATCAAATTCCTTGTCTGAATCTCAATTATAACGAAATAAAAGAATAGCAACTTTGTTTAATTAAATTCTTAAAGTTAATCAATATTTCAGCCACTCTATTGGTGACGTGGCTGGCTTAGTTGGTAGAGACCCTGCCTACGAAGCTAGCGGTCCCGGGTTCGATTCCCGCTCAGAGCAAATATCTGTGTAATGCATGCATGAGTATTTGTTTCTGAGTCTGGGGTGTTTTCTATGCATTTAAGTATTTATTTCTTTATATAAGCATGTTTATCGTTGTCTAGTACCCTAACACAAGCCTAGAGCTTAGTTGGAACTGGGGTAAATTTGTGTGAGGTTGTCCCATTTAATAATTTTTATTAATGGCTCCTCACTCTATATTGTCTGATTGTTTCCCTGTTGCTAACGTATTATCAACGTTGTGATAGCTCTTATTGACTTGACAGTAGAAGCGATCGAGTCATGATAATACGATTGCAATAGGTGTAAAACCAGCGTAACTCAAAATAAAAAAAGCCAACTTATTTTTAATCAAGAGTGCGTCTTGAAATATGGAAAGATTAATAGTTTTGAGTTAGGCGGGTTTATTACTAAGCACGTGATTAATTAGCTGGCGGAGGTAAATGAAAGAAAAACAATAGGCATACATTCATCATTTATTGTTTTTATAAAAATAATAAAAATGTTACAATTTACACGTTTGCATTAAATTTCTATTACTTTACAGTGCTGCCACATTAAAATGCTAATTTGTAATGTCCCCAAGGCAAAGTCGAAACATTATCTTCTAATACACACCTTTTATCATCATCCCTTGTAAGAACTAGCTTATTGATTTTTTGCTTGAAAATTTTATGATTTTTTGATTTTATTACACACATATTATCTCTAAAACATTCATTTTGAAATAAAGCATTTTTGTATTTATTAATATTAAGTTTTTTTGTAACACACTTTTTTATTCCCTTTGCTTTCCTGATTGTTGAAATTTGGGTATCTATGCAATATAGTTTTGCTCTCAAACCTACAAATTCCTTCACGATCTCACCCCCCATTTCGTCTTTAAAATATCCTGGAATTTTACAGTTCACTAAGGGCATATTAAATATGTTGCTAGCATCAAAATTGCTAGTATCAAAATACTTTATGTGTGTTTTGATATCTTCATAGAAATCTTCTGTATGAATTAAATACAAAAGACTATCAGTGTCCGTATAACAAAGATGAATTTTATTTTTATAAACACGTTTCATCACATCATAATGAAAGCGATACAAATGACTTTTGGCTATTTCTAGAATAGAGAAACCCACGTATATGGGTCGATCTAAAACGATTTTTGTCTGTTGCAACTGAATTGCTACTAATGAATCAGATATAACTGCCAAGTTTTTGAAGTTGGGAGCACTTATGTATTTTTCCGCGCCGCAAAATTTATTTGTGTTATTTGAATGATCTTTCCAGATATTAACAAGTTTTACATCAACCTGTTTTCTTTTATTTTCAATCGTTTTGCCAAATATTGAATTGTTTTGCTTTTTGAAAAAATCCCTTTCATAATCTGAGCTAGCATTTTGTCTCAAGGTGGTATTTAAAGATATGTATGGTTCTAAAAAGTTACTTTGATCGAAAGCTAAAACTTTATATGTTTTTAACAAAACAAGACCATTTTTCAAACATTCTTTTAAATGCATGTAGTGAATAATGTATCTATGTTTGTCGTAGAGGCTAGCAATTAATTTTTTATTTTTGCTTCCTCTAGGAGCAAATTTTTCAGCTGCAAATGGCATATCTGAATGAGACTCATGAAGTTCAACAGGATAGTGAAGGTCGACTTCAAGTATAAAACCGGTATCAGAATCGCGTGACTGTTTTTCAACGTTAAAGTTTGCTAATTCATCATCGTTAAGATACCTGAAATTTCCTGTTGGCAGATGCTGCATCATTGCATATCCATATAAATTTACACAGTCTAAATAGGCTAAAAAGCTATTCGGCTCGTTAATGTTAAAATCTGGAAGATATTTATTATTCGCCTTTGCGTATCTATGTGAACATTGAGCAAGACCTCCTCTTATTCCGTTTTCCAGCATTTGATACATATCTATATCGGAGAGTAGATCCAATTTTACTTTTGTGTATAATAACATAGCATCCCAACTTAATGATGGTGACGATACGTAATAACAGGGATCAAGATTGTAGTATTTAAGGCTCATGCTTCGAAATTTTTCAAAAACGTCACATAGAAGAAGCACATCACATTTCAAGTATAAATCTGTATATTCTCCTAAGTTTTTAATAGCAAAAGTTTCCCAAACATGTAAGGCATGATTATAATCCTCAGAAGATACAGATTCTGATGAGAGTTTACTAAAAAAATTGGAAGCCTGAGGCAACTGGGTTTCTTCATAACGTTGCCAAGAGTTTATATAATCATAACAATAGACACCCTTTCTTCGCACTATATCAAACTTGGCCCCATCTCCAAAAAATGATTTTAAATGTTGGAAATCATCTTTTTTCATTGTATTTACTAAATTGTCTAAACTTGAACTCAAAAAGTTGAAAGAATCAATAAATTTTAATTGAGCTACATTTTGCTGGTCTATTGGAATGAACTTCGTAAACGAAATATACTTTTCTTTATTTTTTGGGATAAGGTTTATTCGACCGCATACGTTTGTGAGTTCATTAATAAACAAATGGCAGTCATATCCGGAAAGGTTATGAAAAATTATTGGTATAAATGGGCAAGGTTTTGAATTTAAATTACAACTATTGTGAGCGGGCCCTCTATATCGACCTGTGAAGTGATCATGATCCTTTACAATGTTATCACTAGATGAAAACTTGTCTTTACAAATATGACAAGCAGTGCTAGTTTCAAATGATAGCTGTTCCTCTAGCGTAAGCGGAATCATAGGTTTGCTGACAGATAATATTGAGTACAATCGCTGCACATCATTACATATAGACTCCACAAACTTTTTCGAACAGTTGGGACCGCGATAAGAAACATAGTTGTTTAAATAAGGCTCGCTTCTACAACAAATGTAATATGCAAAGCAAGATGCCTCATGCAATTGAATATTTTCCACGTACATAGATTTACTTTTATCTGAATACTCTCGTAATAAGCTTTCGAAGTCACCATAGATCACAATAGGCACCTCCTGAGTTCTTTCAAAATTAGAAAAAAAAAGTTGTGTATTTGCCTCTGGTAAAACAGTTTGTACCCCTGCACAACTATGCTGAATTATTTTTTCCTCTGTTGAAAAATATAAAAAACAATCTTCACACAAATGTATCTTAGATTTATGTTTAGTTATTTGTTTGCGAACAAGTTTCTCAAAGTTTTTTATTAGGCAAAAGTGTGCCTTACTATTTTTAGTTATTAATAACAAGTTGATGTGCTGTAATTTACGATTAGCGGTTTTATATAAAGGGCCCATAACACTACCATTTTTTGTTAAACCATAGATGTTAAAACTAATATCAGTATTGTTGGCTTCGAACCACCTTATATCAGAGATGCTTGGTGGAAATGCCATGACGGAAGTGTTTAAAACATTTTGGTATTTGGGATAAGATGAGACTCTGTTTGAGTTAACCTTGCTAGGATACAAGTGAGCCATTATAGACCATATAAAACAGTGATTATCCTCATTATTTATATTCAAACAAGCTTTTGTATTAGCAATATGTTTTGGTAATGGTATAAACGATCCAGCTCTCAAAGGATTGTATTTTACTATGTTTATCTCTAAGTGACTAACTGATTCGATTGTCCATCCTGATTCCGAGAGCTCAAATTCCGCACATTTAGTAATTAGTACATCAGCAAGTGATTTATATAATGATAAAACGTCTGTACTCTGCAAAACTATATCGTATTTAGTGTTAAATGACTTAATGGAACTTTCACTATTTTTTGGCAAACAATACTTTACGAAAAGTTCCAAATTAACTTTGAGTGAGACATGCTTTTGTAATGAATCTTTAATAAGTTGTTGTGCTATATCAGAGTTTTCACATAAAAATGAATCTGGGGTAATATTCGTATTTGAGGGATTGACTTTATAACTAACAATTCTACTCCGAAAAGCATTAGCTATTATATAAACGTTTTCAAGCCGCGTTCTTAACAAACTATTAGACTTGTGGATATTAGTCTTTTTATGTGCTGCTAATTTTGGAACGGAAACATTACATACATCGCAAAAGAACATCTTATACTATTTTTGTTCTATGTAAGACGTGCTTTGTTTTGTAATAATTACATTTGTTGAAAACCGCAAAAGTTTTAAATTTGCCTTTAAACCGACTGTAAAGTAGCAGATTACAATAAACACATAACTAAAATTAGTTAAAAAGTATTTGACGGGTACAACACAGGCTGCACGCCTTTATACTCTTCTTTAGCAGCCTGAGCAACTTGTCTGACCGCTTTGAAAACTGGGCTATTATTATTTACAGCCCCTTTATATGTGAAAAAGGCATGTTTCCACCTGGTTGCTTCCGTCGCTACCGGCTCAAGCTCCCGCGTGGTGAAGACTCGGAGTTCGACGTAGTACTCCCCGCGCCGGCTGGGATCTCGTTGCAGCGTGTACCCGGAGCCCGTCCTTCTTGTCAAAAAATTACGTAGCGGAGCGGCCCTGATCGGTTCCTCTTCGTCACCCTGAAATTATTTAGCAACCTTATATTATTCACCTTTATAAATACAATTAAGAAAATCACTTAAATTATTAAAAAAATCCAGCGACAAACTGTTATCATGACCGAGGTCAGTCCAACTGAAGTCGGTTTAAAGTTGGGTAAAAACAGTTTTAATGAAATCATCATAATAATAAATCAATCTTACACAAATTGACCTAGCCAATAGTTGAGAACAAATACTTGCGCTCATCGCACAAATATCTGCCCTTACCGGATTTGAACCTGAGACCGTTAGCTTCGTAGGCAGGGTCACTACCAACTAAGCTATCGTATCCTCGAAGTATGTTTTGATAAACAATCGCGCATCTTACCTCGGAATCAAGAAACACAGCGACTCGTCTCTTTTTCGGTTGAGCAGCTGATGCATTCACGACGCTGTCCAGGTCTGAATCACAGCCGTGCAGTTCCGCCGCCTTCTTAGTTCTTCTCTGCTTCGCCTTTACCGTCTTAACTTTCGCTGCACTCGTAGAAGCGGTAGATGCAGTCTGTTGCTGGGCACAGCTAATCTCCTCATCGGAATCGAACGGATTGAACACTGCCGACCTATTTTTATTAAAAGTATTTGAATAAGCATCACTAACCAAACACAATCAACATAAATAATAAAAAATAAAAAATATTACGTACATACTTGCTGCTTCTTTTTAATTACTTGTCTCACTCACTGCACTGCCACTACCAATTGAATGCTCAAATAAATGGAAGCTCCATTTATAACCCTATAAACTAAGGCTGCATTTAGATGTTACCAATTAAAATTATTAGTAATATAATTTTATTTCAAATGAGATTGTCCAAACAAAATCAAACCTTAATTCTGCATTACAGACGTTCGTCTATTAGAAAATAAAATATAATTATTGTGAATCACTCCCAATCCTTTACACCTATAAGGCGCGGCGCCAGCTTGTTGCGTTAACCTGAAACCTTATTCGTATTTGGTAGCTGCATGTACTTTAATGCGTTTCTATGTACCGAATGTAGCCTAACTATGAAGACGATATGATGCGTTAGCCGAGTTGGTAGGGACCCTGCCTACGAAGCTAGCGGTCCCGGGTTCGATTCCCGGTATGGGCAGATATTTGTGTGATGAGCACGAGTATTTGTTCCTGAGTCTTGGATGTTTTCTATGTATTTAAGTATTTATTTCTCTATATAAGTATTTATATCGTTGTCTAGTACCCATAGTACAAGCCTAGATCTTAGTTTGGGACTAGGTCAATTTGTATGAGATTGTCCCCCTGATATTTATTATTAAAAAAAAATAAAAAAAAATAAGGAAATATAAAACAGGCACTGGTTGGCTTGAAGACAGCAACGACTTACTATACTTATTGTTTAAATAACTTGTTTAACTCTCAGAATTTGTGAATCGGCTTTAGCTATAAAGAAGAAAGAAAAACACATATATTTGTTCGAATCATGTGAAGCATGAACATAAATTACTTACGCTTCCTATTATTTACATGTCATACAGCATGCTATGTAATGGCTCTCAAGGTTCGAAATTATTTTACTTTATTGCATTCATGCACACAATCTTAACATTGATTAACGAAGTTCTTAGTAAACAGTAAAAACATCGTGCTAGTTTCATATCGATTATTTGTATTAATCGCGCCATCTTAACATTGATTAACGAAGTTTTTAGTAAACACAGCGCGGAGTTTCTTGTCAATCAGCAATAAAGTTGACACTTGATTTACCTAAATAGATGTCGTAACAATGTTCGAACTTTGATGTACATCGCGAACGATTACAGTGTTGAGATAAACTTAATAGTTTCAGTCGATTTATTTATTAAAGTTTCAGTTCACCTACAAAATTTTTACTTTATTAAAGACCGCAGATTCATTTCACTGTATTATTCCATTCAAATAGCATTGTCAAATAGCGCCATCTTACGCTAACAATAACATTGAGAGTTCTTAGTAACAGTAGCGCGTGAGTCACTTTATCGTCAGACTAGCAGATGTTAAGTACCTACCTTTTTAAATAGATGTCGTAACAATCTCTCATTACTTGAATAATACACAAATATTGGAATAATTAATGTATTTCACTTTAATCAACACTTTTAATAATGTGGTTTTTAATAACAACTGAAGATAGCTTGAAATCAAAAAAAGTTTGCAGTTTTTATTTTGATTTGACAGTAATAATTGAAAAAGACCTGAATCACGCTATCAAAGTTTTTACGATCGGTCGCATATATAGATCAGCGTTCTAGTATTATCTTGGTTGAGTAAATATCAGTACAGAGGAGGCGCCCCTTTGGAACGTATCGAAAGACCGCCTTGTCCTTAAACAATTAGTATGGAATTGGCCACTCCAGAAAACTGTTAGCGGGACTATCCTATAACATTAGTACAGCAATGGTTGTGTGGAAAGTGTTAACAGGAACAAAGATGAATAAACAAAGATGAATAAACAAAGAAATAAATTTATGAAAAATAAACCGGAGTGCCGTAAACAAAAATATAAGTAATATAAAATTGAATTATACGGCACTCCGGTTTTGCTTCTCTTTACAAAATATTTTGTTATAGAAATTTATGAGGCGAGAATATGCAAATTTACCATTGAAGGATTGTCAGGTCATTCGTTTACCTGTTGAGTTTATGGAATTCTGAATCACTGATCGATGGACACTATTGAGGATCCTGGATCATCCGACTAGATCCCTGATCGATGGAAACTATTGGGGATCCTGGATCATCCGACTAGATCCCTGATCGATGGAAACTATTGGGGATCCTGGATCATTATTGGGGATTCTGGATCATCCGAGCGCAGCGAGGACAAATGATCCAGAATCCCCAATAATACCCTACTATGGTTAGTGTAAAAGTGATCGAGGTTTCCGAGATATTGTTATAGATTTAAAACGGGACTTCATGCGTAAACAAACGTAATGTTATAATTACTTTGATATTCGACCGTGGTTCAGTCTCAACAGTATATACCTATGACATAGCGAAAGTTGATACATAGGTAGAACAAAAATGGTCCAAGGATAAAACAAAAACTGCTGGATTTCAAAGTTATTGAAACGTGACTCGAGAAGTAGTTTTATTATATCCTTCTACAGAATATCATAGCAAAGTCTATCGCATCCAAGTAGCAAAGTAACAAATGCGGTAGTGGATAGCATCGCCTTATTAGCAGGCGGTAGGCGGCATCTCCGATACGGCACGATACCGCGACGACACGATCACGTCGCCGTATCGCCGGTGTCACGTTGCCTTATCGAGGCGCACTTTCATTTGATAGTCAGGGTTGTAGCGTCGATTGCAGATTGTCTTCAAGATTTTGAAATCAATAGTTACACGTGGTAAAAATGGTAGAAATACAAAAACTACATGTATACGACTTAAGAGGCCGTACGTGAACTTTTGCCGATTTGCTTCTTTTCGTGAT
Organism: Acleris holmiana; assembly: GCA_949316455.1. Classification (NCBI taxonomy): domain Eukaryota; kingdom Metazoa; phylum Arthropoda; class Insecta; order Lepidoptera; family Tortricidae; genus Acleris; species Acleris holmiana. The sequence goes on along the minus strand of OX438763.1, from coordinate 3,648,706 downwards.
TTTACAGTTAAAACACTGCTTTTCTATAAGTTTTAATGCACATCATGAAATATCATTTCAGTTATGATCGAATAAATGAGTTACGAATGAATAAGCTACTTTTTTATTTTTGTCGAGTATTTTAATGCGAGATTTAGGTTGTTTTAAAATATTATATATTGCTATTTTTTTATTTTATTCATGTTTTTTTAAGGTAATGAATTGATTATGAATTGAAATTTATTACTGTTGTTTTAATTATATGAAAGATAGTTATTAGTAGCCGAAAATAAAAACAAGTTTTTACCCATTTTCTATAAAAAAATACCAAGTTAATTATTTTTTTACACCAGAAAATTATATGAAGGTGGTAAAAAGTTATTCATAAATTTTTTAGACATTTTTTACAGCAGTACATTGTCATTTTTTTCATACACAAAATAGTCGCCGGTTTCCGGTCGATTAATCAAAATAAAATAATAAAAAACAAAAAAGTAGCACATACATTCGATAAAAATCGAAATTATCTTTCGTGATGCGCATTAAAATTTGTAGAAGTAAAGTATTTGAACTGTAAAATCACGTAAATCAGCAAAATTGACAAAATGTTGAATACGGCCTCTGAATTCAAAGCTCAGTAATAAACATTTTTATAAAGTGCCTAGCTTCCCTCAGGAATCATCTAATTTTTCGGGGTAAAAAGTGCCCTATTTCCTTTCCCGGGACTCAAACTATCTCCATGCCATAGTTCATCAAAATAGCTCCGTGGATTATCCGTGAAAGCGTAACAAATAGATAGAAATTATAATTTTGGTATAGATTGTATCGCAGGCATTTTCTTTCCTAAACCAAGAAAGTTCTTGTAAAAAAAAATGCTGCACCACATCTCTAAATCAAGTCCCTTTCCCACGATTTTTGAAAATTTAAAAAAAATATATATACCACATACTCAAAATCGTAAAAATGGGACTAAGGGGACACCACAATTTTCGGTTCCCTAATCTTTACTAAATCATTATTCGACAAACTATGGCATTTCACAAAGTAAAAATTGGCAAATAATGCATTTTTTGTGGTCAAAAGTCTAACCTAACATAACATATTTAATAAGGCCATGTAACTTATAGTACGTACCTAATGGTTTAAGCACAAAAACGATTCTGAGAAAAGAAAGTTTGTAAAATGATATAGTTTACCAAATAATTATTTGGTCAAAAGAATGGACCCCGAAATTATCATATTCCCGCTCATACTCATTTATTGATAATACTAAAAAATATTAAATGTGAAAATATTACAATTAATAAAATATCCAATTATCTTAATTTAATTAATATAGCCTGTGTGGTTTCCGGGTTAGAATAGTGCCACTCCATGTCTTCCCGGGATGTCGTAAGAGGCGACTAAGGGAATGAGGGCTTCTAGTACTGTTAGGCGATGGGCTTGCAACCTGTCACTAATACACTGGTAAACATCTTAGCCTGTTTGTGCAAAATGTGGTTACAGAATTACCAACAACTCTTTTTGTAGTTGTTGGTACTTCTGTGGCTCTGCCTACCCCACTCTGGGAATGAAGGCGTGGTATGTATGTTATTTAATTCCTGTGCTTAAATAATTATAATAACATAATTAAAGAACTAAAATTGAAATGTCAATAATTTAAAATTTTAACTAGTTATTCAGCTGCTTTCGTGTTTTAACATTACCATTCAACTCGTGAAATGCAGAAACTTCATAAAAGGAATTTTGTAAAAGCCATAAAAAATATCGTCTTAAAGTCAACTGCAATAATCCAAATGCATGCACATTCGTAAACGGCGGCAACCCTACAGAAGTGCAGTCTCCGATGCAGTTTGCACCGATAGCATTGTCTGTAATAGACTTGTTGACTTGATGCTATCTGGCCTCACCTATTATTCACCTATACCGAGGAGTTCTGGGTACAAAGTTGCAAATAGCAAGAGTTTTTATGTTTATTCATTTGTTTATCTGTCTATGTGAACTATAAAATGTACGGAGTCTGTTTACTGTCACACTTAAATACTTAGTTAACGTATCTAAAGACCTTTATACTTATTTCGTCAGTTTTATTTTTCTATCTTTTAACTAAATCTTGTTTAAGACACTAACGTGGACTTTAGGAGACAATAAAAGAGCTTTAAAGTCACTTTGTGAGAAGCGTTTAAAACAGTATTTTAAATTAGTGAATCTCTTTGTATTAGTTGTTTTTTATTATTAAATAAAAAAAAAAAAACAATTTTAAAGGCTCTATTTAATTCAGTGAAACCGTATTGCTTTTGATATGCTATCGTATTGTCAACGTTAAGTTACCCCTTAAACGATTTAAACGATTTTTGAATATGTTGTAGATAATATGAAAAACTAGGTCTGTATGTTTTCCTGTCCAAGACAATACTTTTCAGAAAGGAAACAATTTAAAAAAAACGGGCACGTACAGACCTAGTTTTTATGAGAACTACAACATATTCAAAAATCAAGTAAAATACTTTTGCCGAGTAGAAAAAAACCTTGATATACCAAGGCGATTGCGCCATGGATGTACAATTTAATCAATCAAATTACCTCTTAAACTGCCAGATGTAAAAAGAACACCGTATTTATTTTTATTAGAAATTTAAAAAGCCCTTGACTAAATAGTCTGTAAAAAACCTCTAAAAAGTAAAAAATAATAAGTAGTGGCCCTAAGGGCTGATTGTTTGATAAGTAGGTAGTTAACTGAACACTGACACTAACTGAACTGACACGGCGGGGACCGCTAAGTAAGTAGCTGGGGCATTTTATTTAATTAAATATTTAGTTGGGGTTTTTATAAATTTCTAATTTATTTTTTATTTCACGCTTTTTACACTTTTTCATCTGAGTGTATGTTTGTAGCATCATAGCTCCCAAACGAATGAACGAATTTGAACGCAGGTTTTTTTTAAAATAAAGCTATATTAATCAGGATGGTTCTCAACAACGGCTGAACCGATTTTCATAAAACATTGTCTAAGAACCACCATCAGAAAACCTGCTTTCATTTAAAACTGCATTTAAATTGGTTCATCCATTTAAGAGCTACGGTGCAACAGACAGACACACACACACACACACACACACTTACACGTCAAACTAATAACATCCCTCTTTTTGCGTCGGGGGTTAAAAATATAAAATTCGAATTTGAATATCGAACTCCAACGTATCTCGTCTGAGCACGCAACCCTCGATGTTATAAGTTTCCTACCCTGGATGCGTGATAGGTGATAGTGCATTGTCCTGATAAGCTTGTTATGAAGTGATAAAGTGAAAGTTGTTATCACTTATTTGTAAATATGGCGGCTGTTAATTATAAGATACGTCGAGGTGACTCCTGACTTCGATGGAATTTCGCGGCGGTTTTCTTTATTTCAATTGATTACATCATAAAAATATTATAAAATAGTGAAGAATTTGATAACACGGTGTCTTTAGTCTATAGCAGTTTTATTAACGATATATGAGTCTTGGCTGTTTCCTATGTACCTATTTAAGTATTTATTTCTCGATCTAAGTAAGTTTATCGTTGTCTAGTACCCATAGTACAAGCATAGAGCTTAGTTTGGGACTAGGTCAATTTGTGTGACATTGTCCCGTGATATTTTTTTTTTTTTTCATATAAATGTTTTCTAGGCTACGTTATAAAATAGTTTAATTTAACTACGGGTCCAATTCGAAACTGTTTGTTTGTATGTTATTAACTGCTTACTGTTCATTTATTGAATAAACAAAATTGAATTCAATTAATTTACAAGGGAAATTGGCGTTACGTCTAAATTTACGTCCAAAATTGCGTTTATTAACGTCTGAATCTCACATGGTCACTTCTAATTACAGTAATATAGGGTTTATAAAGATCTTAAATAGATTTTTAAACTTTCTATCTAATCTTTTGTGTACATATAATTTTAAGCTATAAAACTTAATCGATCTTGGTTTGAAGGAAGTTTTGTCTATAAATTATAACTGCAACTTAGTTTATATCAAGATAAAGTTAAAATCTTGCATCCGAGTAACTTGTGGCGATAAGATGGCGTTGATTCGAGCAACTTGAGCGGGTAGCAACTAAGTTGTAAGTTATCCTACACTTAATTGTGATAGGAATATTATGACCAATGCTTAATTTCCATTTATTTTATAGCTTTCGATAAGCATTATGCAACAACCTGTCGTATAAGAAGCAGTGCATCTAGGTAAATAATCATGTCGTTTTTTTGTTTAAACATAATTCAAAGAGACTTGAATTTAGAATTTTTCTTTTTATTTACGAAGGGTTATTATTTTATTTATTAAGAGGATTTTGAAGCGATGCTTATCGCGTAGCTGTCAAAAATAATTCATGCAAATTTATCTCCGGGCGATAACGTTTCTCACCCCCTAAATCTAATCCGATTTCCATGATTTTTGTATATGTTGTAGTTCTCATGAAAAACTAGGTCTCCGTTTTTTTTTCCTTTCCTCCGTTTTTTTGGAAAACAAAAGACCTAGTAATAGTTTCTACCGGAAGAAAATAAACGCAAAATTATTTAACGACCACACCAAAATGTTAATACCATTTAATGTATTTCGTCCAAATGTGCGTAGAAACATTGTCGTCTAAATAAAAAATAAATAAATTGCGTTGATCATGCACCCAGTGTGCATAATCAAGGCAATTTAGTTTAAACAATATTTTAATGATTATAAAGTTCATTTTTATTTGCTTCAAATTTGAAAATGGCATTTTAGAGCAAATGTAACTGAACTTTATTCGCTTGCTGTTAGATTCCAATTCCCATTGACAAATATCTCCCCGTTTGTTGTATGGTGGGTCTCACGAAGTCGTAGTAAATTAACCTAAAAATAGTAAATTACCATCAACTTAGTTACACTTGTTGCCATTTTCAAAAATAAATTTATAGTTAATTATTATTAATTTACGTCCCTTTACCATTAAAGTTAACCTTACACCATCAAAAAACCTTCTTCAGCAAATTACGTTAAATAATAGTCCATGAGCCAGTAACAGATTTTCATGACCAAGGAGTTACCATGACATTTCAAGCAATTCAAGTAAGCTATAGCTGTCTCTTTCTCTCACCGTAAACTGAATTGCTTAGCCGCGTGATAACTCGTTAAAGCTTCAGAGTCAGTAGTCTTGAGAATTCAAATGTCTATGGGTCTCAGGTCTCATCAGGTTGCCTGAGTGCTCGTGTGCCTTATCCATAACATAAAAAAAAAATAAGACTTGTGAGTCAGCTGCAGTTCCGTGGGTGGCTTGACCACGCACTATAATATAGCAAATTACTCAATAAAATACTTATTTCTTATGAATTCTCTCAACACAGTCAACTAAATAAAACCAACTTACACTTCCAACAAAAATCAACATGACTTTCCCAAAGTAGAAATTTAATTCCAACGAAAAACACTTTAAAAATTAACTCGCTCCCGATCATAACCCAGTTCCCGTCCCCAGGATCGCTGTAATCAGGCTATCGGAATAAGGAAATAAGGATAAGGCGAATAAGGGAGTAAGGTATAAGTGTAATGGTGTATAAATCAGCCGGTATCAATGTAATGTCAATAGCAGAGAGGCAGGCCGGCCGGGCAGAGTAGAGAGGATAAGATTGATTATTATTTATAGCTAAATCTGATAAGTGAAAGAGACAGGTAAAGTCAAAAGTTCTACTCTACTTTTGGACTTTAACGCCATAAAAATACGACAGGAGTTTCCTGATCGACCGTACATGTCGAGGTAAAGGTAAACGACAATAAGTTGAGGTTATTCTTGTAAACAAGTCTCTTTCTGATTCGTCGAAGGAGTATTAACCGACAAACTTCAATTGCCGTGCACGCTCGTAGGCACATTAAGGAAGTTGCAACTTTGGCCAATTGGCTGTCGTAGAAAACTGCAACCTAATACAAAATACTATAAAATATTATTATTTCTTTGACAGAACATGTCAACATAAAAAAAAACCATACAAATTGCGATAACGTTTCTTTCCCCTAAAACTTAGTCCGATATTTTCGATTTTTGAATATGTTGTATTTATTATGAAAAACTGGGTGTGTACGTTTTTCTTACTAGAAAATGTTTCTTGGACAGAAACAAAATATTTAAAAAAAGTTAACGTAATAAAATGTTCAAAATTCGTTAAAGTCTGACTTTATTTAGAGTGTGAGAAATGTTATCGTCGATCCACAATGTTCTTAATAATTTGGACGAAATTAAAAAAAACTGGTGGTGAAAAAAGGATCGGTGTCATCTTAATGTCTTTATTTGCTCAAAACGGTATTTACCTTATTTAAAAGAGGGCATTATGTGAAAATATAAATAAATTTACTTTTAGGTAGTCGTAATATTTGGTTTATTTGTTTTCAAAGCGTAAGCCACACACCATCTGGTGTGATTTTAAAACCATAACCCAGAAAACAGTTTTCAAAAACAGCTAAAAATCAATATTAATAATGTGAACAATTATATTCTGAGTTATGAGAGCTTTATATGACTTTCAATGTACATTGTAAAGCTTTCGTCAAAATTAATCTTGTCTATTATAAATAATGAAGTTTAGCAGTCACTAAAAAGTTATACCCTGAAATGGTTTTAAAGTCAAAATGACTCCGATTAGTGTGTCGAATTTGAGACTGTTTAGCTTGTTTATTTGTCTTTAACTTTCTACCAAACTTACTCATTCATTAGCATATAACTAGATATTAACTTTATTAAACAGCGGCCAGGGCCTCTTTTCAGGTGCGTTAAAACGATATCGTGTTTGACACGTTTAAGAATCGTTTATGTCACAGTCGTCATTATTGTAAATGACATAAGAGTTATCAAAACGTTGACAATACGGAAACAGGTCAAAAACGGTATCGATATTACCTGGTAGAATTCCAGCCCTGTCCACGCTATTCCCACGTATATTTGAAGTCCATTATCGAGGCGATGGCGAGATTGCGACATAATTTGCAATAAATATAAGGGCAGTGTCAGACGGCTTTGTGGGCCGACGCGAGTGACGCATGTGTTGGCGCCTTTATGTGCATAATGATGTATTAACTCCAATCAGTGACCATCACAACATCTCGTTGATATGACTTGCAACAAGTATAACAAATAGTAAGCTTTGAAAAATGACTGCATGTATTAAAAAACTCTGTGGTTATGTGAGATAGCTGTTAATACAAACAGGGAGATTTTTGTACTTGTAAGTAGGAATTTAAATTAACGTTCAAATTATAATTGCCCTTAAATAAAATTTTCAAATTTGAAACAAATAAAAATAACCTTTAACTTCATTAAAATATAGTTTAATCTAAATTGGCTTGATTATGTACTTTTTTGTGGGCGGGGCACATTGCTCGCAGGACTGATGCCCGATGGGGCCAGAAAGTTCTCGAATGGCGTCCACGGACCGGGAGACGAGCTGTTGGTAGGCCTCCAACAAGATGGAGCGACGACCTCGTAAGGATCGCGGGATCGCGATGGATGCGGAAGGCACAAGACCGGTCTAAGTGGAGAGCCTTGGGGGAGGCCTATGTCCAGCAGTGGACGTCTTTCGGCTGATATGATGATGATGATGATGATGTACTTCGAGGTTACAGTGGATGTAGGACTTTGTGCTGGATCCCGACTGCAATAAAAATACATACATACATAACATCACGCCTTCATCCCCAGAGTGGGGTAGGCAGAGCTACAGAAATACCAACAACTCTAGTGAGATGTTTATAATTCTGTAACTACATTTTGCACAATCAGGCCAAGAAGTTTAGTAGTGTAGTGACAGGTTGCAAGCCCATCGCCAAACAGTACTGCAAGCTCTTATTCCCGGCCGAACCCAATATCAAACCTCTAGTTACAGATAAGGGGTTATCTCCGGTCGCCAGTACCTACTTATCTATCTTTTGATTGCGTCCCAATAAAGCAGATAAGAGCTGTCTATCTACAACAAAGAGTAGATAGGCCGCCTATCCGAGCCCTCCCTTACGTTGCATTTTACGCAGACCCTCAGGGAGGGCCAACAGAAGTTTTGCCTTTATTTTATTACTGCAAGTTAAAATGTTTTAAATTGCGATGAAGCAATGTCACGTTAAGCTTAAATCTCAATGAAAAATAATGTAATTATATTTTATAAGACGAACTAGATCAATAAATTTTTTGGCTGCAATTAAAATCGTGTTGTTATAAATTTACGTCTTTACAACTGATTTTGACAATGTCACAATAGTTTTATTGACAATGTCAGAAGAATTTTATTCCGTCAATAAAGAAAGCGGGGATTCCGGTAACCTTCGGGGAGGGAAGATGGCCGATTGAAAAATGCCCGGCTTTTACTTTTGATTTATTCTGTTTTTACTGACTTACTCTATTCACTTGACATTGGCGAAATCACTGTGTGGACCGCCATTTAATAAAAAAGAAGAAGAATAAAGAAAGCAAGGCAAAGCACCTACGAACAAGACTGAAAGGTCCCCATTCGAATAAGATATGCTTTCGAGGATCTCCGGGATTGAAATAATCGTATAGGTGAAAAAGAAAGGCCCCTCTTGTATGTAATAATACTAATAATATTGCAGTGGAGTATTACACTACAACAATCTCGAAATATTTCATAACTCAACCTAACGCTCCTCCTCGCGACGTTCGAATCAAATGACTGTTTATTGCATGATTTTGAATTTTCATATTACCGATCTGGCTTACTGGTTTTGGAGTGGAGACCACGCATAGTAGATGGGATAGGCAAGAGTAGTGTAGGTAGGCCGCCAGCTAGATGGACGACGACGTGAGGATGTTTGCTGAGAGCGGTTGGATGAGGGAGGCCCAGGATCGAGCCAGCTGGCGAGCCATGTTAGAGGCCTATGTTCAGCAGTGGACTGCTATAGGCTGTTGATGATGATCTGGATTACGAATATTTAGGATCATGGAAATCGGAATTATACATTTCGGAGAAATATAAATTCATGATTGTTAATATTCATCAAATAAATAATAATATTCGAAAAACTAGTTTTTTTGATTTAATACTCGGTAATAAAAATCCGACATTCTGATAATTTGGCCTCATACCTATAATATATTCGTTTTTTTTAAAATGTTATTTGAAGTTTTAGTGTTCTCCCCAGTGGAGATAGCCTGGTAGGGATATGTGGTACACGGGGAATGATCGAACAGACATTTGATGATGACTATGACGAGGCAAAATACTTGTTGTTAGCACCACAATACATTATTCAACTTTATCAATCTTCGTAGCCAAATAATTGGTTGGCAAACGGTACCTACGTTGCATAATCGATACTGTTTTAGCGGTCTTTGAGTAATTCTATTTTCTTATATAAAATCGATATGTGTATGTTCCCTGTAGACTCCAAAACGGCTAGACTCGGTTTTTTGGGTGGTAAGGTGGGTGGTGTAAGATTCTAATTGTTAAGATTGAGAAAGTCGTTCCGTCCACTTGGATCCATTGCATGGCTCCATTGATGGATCCTAGTACACTTTTTCCTCCACCTGAGTCCATCGTACCAGTCAGTTCCAAATAATGGATTCTAAGACACTTTAAGGTGCACTTGGATCCTCCACTTACTTAAATACTAATTATGGTTGTAAAAGTAAGTAGGTTAGGTTCGTTAGGTATTTTCAGATGCCCGAAGGGCAAAACCACCTGGAAGTAGGAGCCCCGCCCTGGGCTCGGTCGAAAGTCAGTAGGACAAAAATAGTAGGACCACGAGGAAACGGCCATTTAATTATACTTCGTTTGATTAATTCGGAGGATTCAAGTGCACCTTAAAGTGTCTTAGAATCCATTATTTGGAACTGACTGGTACGATGGATTCAGGTGGAGGAAAAAGTGTACTAGGATCCATCAATGGAGCCATGCAATGGATCCAAGTGGACGGAGGGAGTTGGTCGACGTTGACAGAGCAATAAATGCAAACACGACAGCCCATTAAAATCGAGCGAACATTTTATTCTACTTTGGTTTCGGCGTCATTAATATAATCACGACTCCGAAGCAAGATGGGTTTGTACATAGTTTAAAATAGAGCCTCTGTAGTACTATCAATACGGAAACTTGTCTCAGGTGTCCTACTGCCTGCTGTACATACTCCTACTGATAATGTATCTACTCATCCTGATAGTGTTCCCTACACCTAATCCTAAAATGGAATTTGATAACGAAGGTGTCGATGGAGCTACGATTTTGATTTCTTTTTCCTGTCGATCCGTCCGTTAAATAAAATAAAACATGTCTAGTCATAATGCAGTGAACACAATTTATTTTAACAATTACAAAAATATGTTGATATTAAACAAAAATTACATATTCTCATTAATTACATAAACCACCAATTCTTGATGATAAAATATTCAAACAATGATTGGGATGAGACAAAAAGCTAAATCACTCAGTGCCTTCCTAAGCCAAAAAAATGGTTTCTAAATTCGATTCTCTTTCGTTAATATTAAGACCCTTAAGATTGCCCATGCTACGGATTTTTTGTAGGAGATGCCGCTTTTTCGTTTAGCAAGTCAGCAGCCACATCCACCTATAGTTACTAGCGATTCAATGGACATTGGACACATTTTGACTTCGTGAATTATGAAGTAATTGTCAATCAACAACTGGCGTTCAAAATATTGATTTGATTGATGCTCCGAAGAGTGTATCAGATCGGCATTAGATTCAGATACTTCAATTTCGGGTTCCACGTCCTGCAAACTCCTTTACCTGCAGATGTTGCCACAATTACAGCCTATGTTTTCAACACAGTCTTATTTTTTGGAGGCCTTTTCCATACTCCAAAACATCTGTAAAACATAAATTGTACCTGGTTAGTAAAATTCATCATTCCAATTATTTTAATTATGGTTAACTACAGAAGTAGAATCTAAGTAGGTACAGTACAAAAAGTCGCTTACGGTTTGGGTATATTTTATTTACGATTACATACGATTCGAACTTGAAAGACTTTTTAAGACCTCTGCACTACACCTACTATGTTATTATTTCGACATTGGTTTTAATGTGCGTTAGGTTACAGTTCATCTCATTAGGAGATCGTGGGTTTAGCAATGGAACTAATAAATATGACTTGCATCGGTACACGCTCACGCAACAAGTAAATTGCAATTTCCAAAAACACCGTTTTCACTTTGAGCTAAAAAAATATTGTTAATAACTGCTCTTCATACGCCTGAATAAATAATAAGTATTGTTCATGTTTTTTTGAACTTTAGACAGTTTCAGTACAGAGACCCATGAAGGCTTCTGACAGGATAGGATGGCTTAGTAAAAGTAAAGGCACATTGGTAGCCCCTGTTTAATATGCAGGTTTCGCATTGTTGTGTTCCGGTTTCGGGATCAGACAACCGCTGAAATTACTAACATAGAGGCATTCCATCTTAGTTCTCATGGTTGGCAACGCATCTGAGGTCTTAGGATTGCAGTCTCGAGATTATTGTCATGAAAATACAAAAGTCTATGGGTCTAAGATTCCACTTACATCGGGTAGCCTGATTCGAGTGCTGTGTGCCAACTTCCTGCCATAAACAAAGGTTCCATCCATCTTTTACGGAACATACATACATGCCCAAGACTTTGTTTGCCGACGATATACGCAGGGTGGCAGTGACTGGCGGAGACCAACCGAAGGTCGGGATGAGTGGAGTGCAAACGTGCATTGGGAGGTGCCCAAGTCGAGCAGTTGACTGTCGCGGGTGATAGACATTATATTTGGCGGTAAAAAATAAATGCCAAATAAATGCCTAGGGTAAAAAAGCACCTCTTAACTCGAAGTTATTAAATATAGTGGCATCGTGGATCGCGACAATGATTAGTATGATTACTTGAAGTAACCAATGTCAGTGTCAGACAGGCCAAAGATAGGCTATCTGTTGTTATTGGGACGCACAAACTGTCATTTTCATACAAGCAGCTATTTGCGTAAGGCTATCGGTCCTCCCCACCGATAGATCAGAGCTACAGATAGGTTAGCCTATCTATCTGTAGTTTATTGGGACAGAAAAAATACAGATAGATAGCAGTTTCTATCTCCGGTAGGGCAAAACAAGAGATAGATCGACTATAGGGAATGGCCGTTGTCGCCTCTTACGACATCCACGGAAAGAAATGGAGTAGCACTATTCTAACCCGGCCACCACAGTGTGCAATACAAATATCAACTGAAGAGCGAAAAATAAGGTCGGTGATTAACGAGCTCGTTTTTCGCTTTTCATTGAAATGTTTTTACTGCGGTCTGGTCTTTTATTAGAACGACGATACGCGCCATCTTGGAATCACTACAGTAGTACAGTCACCTAACGGTAAATATGCACTTTTAAGGCAATTTCCACGGACTATCCTCTAATCTACACCATACATTTGCTTGTCGGAAACTTGTATTCGATGCTAATACGCATGTTCCAAACGACCTCGCAAACGGCCAGCGGGCGACAAATGGCGAAGTATGCGAATACTCCATTGAACGCCATTTATGGTAAATTATTGAAATAAATTATGTGTAAATTAAGATACTGAGAGATAAGAGACACTTGGGAACTACTGATTTATCAGTAGATCGACGTGATATTGAAAAAATCTGGTGATCTCCGCTCTAGATAGCCTCTTATAATTCTCTCTTCTCGAAGATTTACTTACTCACACCCGATATGTTTACAATTCTCCAATCATTGGAGCTTTTGTTACCTCATATGATGTTCGGTTCAAGTGAAATAGGCAACAAAATCCAATTTAGACATAAAAACTGCTGTTTGATGTGTAAAGTTATGTGTGCTCCGAAATAAGTCTAAATAGTAAAATGATCCTATCAATGCAAAATATATTTTCAACAATTTTCTATAAATTATAAAACTTATTTTCCGATTTTCAGTTGATAATTAAATTGCAGTCGGGTTTTTTTTAATAATTTTGTATATAATAACACCTCTGAAAGAACCCATTAAAGAGATAGGTTTGCCTTTGAAGGTACATGCCTATTATGTAAACGTTATATTTTGATTGAACATTTTGTCCAATAATTTATTGACAACACGTTGGCCTAAATGGTAGTGACTCTGCCTTCGAAGCTAGTGGTTCCGGGTTAAAATCCCGGTAAGGTCAGATATTTGTGTGATGAGCACGAGTATTTACTCCTGAGTCTTGGATGTTATGTATTTATATTTATTACTCTATGTAAGATGCATTGACACTAGAAATTAGTAATTCTCCGTAAGTATAGGTACTGTAACGACGTCTCACATTCACAGCAAACTTGTAACGATTTGCATTCGAGCTCGAGTTGTACATTACACATAAATACCTACGAGATTTGATAAGGATTCTGTTCGTACAAAATAAATATGGAGTCATGTGAGCTTATGCTAAAATTAGTAATACTAATCCGCTAAACTAAAAAGCAACCTTACCAGCTCTCTTTAAGGCTCAGTTTCACTCAGCAATAGCCAGCAAGCTCGTAGCAATCCAATGACGAGCTGGGCTGGAATTCTAGAAGATAATAACGATATCGTTTTTGACCTGTTTCCGTATTGTCAACGTTTTGATAACTCTTATGTCATTTACAATAATGGCGACTGTTCCATAAACGATTCTTAAACGTGTCATACACGATATCGTTTTAACGCACCTGAATAGAGGCCCTGTTATTACATTATTGAGTCAGAAGCTATAACAGCGATGCAATGTATCACGAAAAGCAAGCGGCTTATCTAAAAATAAAACTGAGCCATTAGGGTTCTGTATCTAAGGGGACGGAGACATTTATTAACAAGACTAATGACTTCTTTGAGAGAATAACTAGAAGTTTCAGGGAATGATTTTAGTACCTATCTATAGCCTCGTGAGTTCCGGTATGCACTAGAAGGTATGAACCTTCAATCAAGGCAATCTAAATTAAACTATATTATAATGCACATAAAGTTCATTTTTGTTTACTTCAAAATTAAAAATGGCATTTTAGAGCAAAGGTAATTGAACTTTATTCCCTTGATGGTAGATTCAAATTCCCACTCACAAACACCCCCTGTAGTATGGTTGGCCTCACGAGGAAAGACGTAAAAGTACTTTTTTAAAAAGACCTGAGAGACACAGGCTTAATCGGATCAGCTTAGAAATAAAAAGTAAAATATAATTAAGATATAAAGTAAATTTAACTTAATTTGACGTATTGTATGACTTGATTACAACACACAGTCCTTATCAGAGACCCGATATCTATCACAAAACACAATTATCCTGTTTTTGACCGGATAATTTCAACTGGCTAATTATTTGCCCCGTTCAGATAAAGCTTCTACTGTAAATAATAACCTATCCAATTAGTAGAATACTTGGGTCATAATGCATTTAAAATAATTATTATTCAACTGTGTAATTTAATAACTGATAAATAATGAAAATGTTCATAAAGTGATAAAGGTTTCAAAACGGAATATCCTCATGGATTTCCTAGTTGCATGTTGAGATATTTGTATAAGTTATAGTGATTTAATTCTGTTTACTATGTTAATTGATTCGTAGGCGTTGAAATTTAGGTCAAGAGCAATTTACTACTATTAACAACTGTTACATGTAATTTTATATATTTTATGATTTTAATTTTAATTTCGATTCTTAATAGGATTTTTGTTGAATTTCTAATGTGTTTTGTTTCCTTACATTAAATTTGCTCCCTTGCTTTGAATGCGTCTAGCTCTTTGGTTGGTTTCATGATCTCATATAATTATGTATGAATCAATCTGAAGTGTATATTTATCACTTTGAGCTATATAATCACATTGTTATTAATTATTCATAACCCCGTGTGGTTGTTGGGTTAGAATAGTGCCACTCCATGTCTTCCCGTGAATGTCGTATGAGGAGACTAAGGGAAAAAGGGCTTGTAGTACTGTTAGTTGATGAGCTAGCAGCCTGTCACTAATACTCGCGTAAACTTCTTGCAATGATTGAGGAAAATGTGGTTATAGAATTATCAACAAGTCGTTTTAGAGTTGTTGGTAATTCTGTAGCTCTACCCCACTCTGGGAATGTAGGCATGATCTTTTGTATGTGTATGTATGTGTTCAAAAGCAGCACCTAAACAGCGTTCGCAAGCATCCGTAAACAAACTAGTTCCAGCCTGAACCTTAGCAAATCTATGTGCCGTGTTTGCAGATACGGAAATCGAGTGCCGAGATAAAGCACGTGTGGTGGCTAAACGCGCAAAACGCTGTCATAACCTACGAAGTTAGCTACTTTGTAATCTAAAGGAGATGAAATATCTGGAACATTGTACTTGATGCTTTACGAACAAAAGGCATCTTTTTAGCAATTTTTTAGCAATTAGGTGTGTTAGCCTAATTTAAGGATTAGACTGACGTAGCCCGAAACAGAAAAAGATTGGAAGCTTTACTCAGTTATAAACATATTCAGTTGTTTTACGGCCAGCGTAATAAACTGTATTTTTTAATTAGAACTAAATCTGTTTTAGGCATGGGCGCATTTGTAAATATGCAAAGAAAAAAGTTTCACGCTTCATATATTTCTGACACTTTAGCCGCAATATTTTTCACAACAAAGGCCACTAAAACCTTTTAAATTTTAATAAGCTAGCTACAACATGAAATATTTTTTTTGTTATCTACCTATAACATTACAATTTGCACGAAACAGTTCTAAATTCAACAATCTAACGTACATAAACTTGAGGATCTCTTCACTTATCTGTATCCGCGCAATTACACAGATCTGATCAACTTTCAGTATATCATGGGGGGGGGGGGCGTCTCCCCCCTTATCAGGCCCTCTCGCGCCATTAACCTCCACGATACAGTCGCCACTCCATGTAGAGTACGCACTATACTTGATATAATTGATACAGGTGATTTTGGGAAGGGATTTTGTTTGGTTAAAGGTTGATTTTTAAGTAAATTGTTTATTGTATATTACACAAAACTAACATGAAATAAAATTAAGAGTAAGGTCCAAAACGCTAAATCTTAAATTGCCCCTATGATGCTGGCAGCATTTTCTCGCTAAATAGTAATACAAATGCGTTTCGGTCGCCCGTGACGTCAATGAGCGTCGAAATTTCTTCATCTTTACATTTGTATTTTTTTCCTAGCCTGTATTTGTGTCCCACTGCTGGGCAAAGGCCTCCCCTCTGTCTCTCCACTCATCTATGGAAAGCGTGCTCCCGCTAATTACACATAAACGCGTCCAGGTCTTCCCGCTATCTCCTCTTTTGGGTCTCTCGGTAGTTTTTTTGGCCTCTCTGACACCGTGCATGCGGCAGATGTATCCGGGCCCAGTCCCACTTCAACTTTGCAGTCTTCATCCCTATAAAGCAGCTCTGTGTTCCTAGCCCTGTCGGTCTTTCCGGACACCCAGTATGCTGCGCTCCATTGCTCTTTGGCAAACCTTGGGTATGGACTTCTGAGCCTCACTAATGACCACGTTTGAGCACCGTAGCTAAGCATAGGCAAAGAGCACATGTCTAGGGGTACCCTTCATTAGATCCTTCATGTTAATAATTACCGTTTTATTTCACCACCCCCAGTATCTTCGAGCGTCCAATCTAATCTCAATCGAAAGGGTGATGTATGGTCATTCATCGAGTGTCAGCGGCGTTGCGTCAAGCCATGTTGAATCGCTCCCGATATGACCGCGTTAGGAACTGATGTAAGGTTCGACTCCATAGCACCATTACAAAAGACTAGACTAGAGTATGGCCGTGACGTCATACGCATAGAATTATTTTCCCGCTTCTTCCCCTTATTTCTTCTTGTTGGAGGTCAATTATCGAAATATTCTTGCGTAGTGCACCCCTAGGGTACAATACGATACAATACAAATATTTTTTCTTGAACACTACGTACAAAAGCAGCATGGAAAGTAAATACATAGAAAATGTTACAAACTGAGTCAACAGGTGGTCTTATCGCTAAATAGCGATCCCTTCCAGACATCCTTAGAAAGAAGAGAAGTTAAAAGAGAAACAAAAATAATATAAGCTCGCAGTGCCCTTCACGCGGCTCCATAAAATAAAAAACTCTTTTATGGGTAATTGTATTAGGTTCTATAATAAGCTCCCAAGTAATGTTACTGAACTATCAGTAAATAAATTTAAGAGTTACGTTAAGCGTAAACTAATTTCTAAAGCATATTATAGTATTAAAGACTATATTAATGATAACAATGCTTGGGACTGAATTGCTTGTAATAAAATGTTTAGTCCTTACGACAAAAGGTTGCGAACGTCGAAAAAAAAAAAGACATCCGACAGAGTTTCTTACAGGTTCTTCTCTGATCGGTCGCGATTTGAACCTGCAGTCAATTTAGGCTAAGTCGCTACTATGACGTTTCAAAAGAGTTTATTATTTGTAAACCTACTTGAATAAAGATTATTCTGATTCTGATTCTGAATAGGTTGGCGGTGCAAACTAAAATGATAAATAGAATAAAACATTCCTATGGAACATTTTCTCCAAATTGCAAGTCCCTATGTGTAGCGGTTTTTGTTTTTGTCTATTTTATATGTATATACATATTTCGTCTGACTAGAACCCTGAGATGATAGGGCGTCACAACTGTGTTTATTTTTATAGGGCGTATATAGATCAAATCATTACGTTTGTTGACAATTTCTCTATCTCTTAGCTTGCTAATAATCTTATAACATGTCTTAAAAAAACAGTTACAGCCAAAAGTATTTTATTGTAAGCTAAGCTAAGCAAAAACCAAGCGCCTACTTCTCCCAGTCTCTTACAAAGGCGTTTTAATGACCACGAATTATTCAATTATTCATAATCATAAAACATCGTAACGTGTCGTACGACAGTGGAGCTGAGCGGTCTGCTCACTGCGATAGCGCCACGTGCCTTTGTTCTGATCGGATCGAGGATCATCATAAATTATTTATCCTTCCCCCCTCCCCCATGTGGGGGAAAAATCGCGGAAGGCTAAGGTGCGATAAGCAGTTTCGGTAAGCTGATTTAATCGGTCATGAATATATATTTCACTGTAGTGCTAGAAGAGTAGATATATACAGGGTGTTAGGTAATGAGTGGATAGTGGTAGTTATGTTATTTAATTTTTTAAGGGCTTGTAGTACTGTTAGGCGATGGGTTTGCAACCTGTCACTAATACACTGGTGTTTACCAGTGTATTAGTGACTGTCTTCCCGTGGATGTCGTAAGAGGCGACTAAGGGAATATGGGCTTGTAGTACTGTTAGGCAATGGGCTTGCAACCTGTCACTAATACACCAGTTAAATTCTTGGCCTGATTATGCAAAACGTAGTTACAGAATTATCAACAAGTATTTTTACAGTTGTTGGTATTTCTGTAACTCTGGGAATGAAGGATTTAAAAACTGAGATGAAATCTTGTGAAAACTGTACAATGCTGGTACAACATAGAACGTAGGTACAGTCACTATCAAACATATTGGAACAAGTAAGGTGTTCAAAATTATCTGAGCGGCTCTATTGTTTCAGACTTAATAGCGTATGCAAATATTTTTGAGCACCTTGTATGCTCTGATAATTTTGATGACGTTTGTACTTTGTACTGATAAGTCTTACACGGCCGAACTGTAAATCGCAACCGATTTTTATTAAACCTAGCTAAGGAGGTTTTATTCAGTTTAACTGGGTGGCAGTTAAACTGAATAAAACCGTGATCGAATCAGTTTATCAGTTTGGACGCTATGACGGCACAGACAGATGTCTGTCTCAAAACCCTCTGGCCTCACGAGGATATGGGATCAGACACGTGTCTGATCCCGTATCCTCCTGGGGCCCACTATACAACAAACAGGGAGATTCTAGTGTTTTAGAATTTGAATCTACAAGCAAGGAAATTAAGTTCAATCACCTTAGCACTTAAATGGCATTTTTAGTTTTGAAAAAAAAACTACTCGTTGAAATAAAGTTCAAACTAAATTACGTGCTTCCTATGGAACACCAGGTCTCAGGAGGACATGGGACCCCCTTGAACCATTGACACGCATTTCATATAGTGTGTCGTTTCACCGATATTAATGTCATCGAAAGCTTATTTATGCCGAAACCTTACTATTTTTAGGTTATCTTACGCTGCGTTTCCACCAAAGCTGTTCGAGGTAACGGAGTGGCATGCGAGGAAAAAATTCACCAATAGGAGAGCTGCGCTGAGTGATCTGGTGAAAACACAGCCTAAGATAACCTAAAATTAATAAGGTTTCGGCAGAAATTAGCGGTCGATGAAATTAATATCGTTAAAACGAGCCTTTTGGCGACTAAGGTCTATAAGAAAAAAATACTAGGTATAAATATGACTGGAAAGAAAATTGGAGAGAAATATTTATTGACTAAGCATAAAAATGCCGACATTTAAATACGTAGGTAGGTTTAGGTTATATCAGTTTTGCAGCTGGCTCGGAGGGCCAAACCACCAGAAATAGGAGCTCCGTCGACACTACCCAATTTCAAATAATTACGTATTTGAATGACGGCATTTTTATACTTGGTCATTGAATCCTTCTCTTCAATTTTCTTTCTAGTAATTTTTATACCTATTCATTTTTACTTAGAGACCTGAGGGGCTATTGTCTAACGCACTCGCAATCGCAACCGGCTTCAAAGTGGAGCAATTGTTTTCATATTGTATGCAGACGAGCGTTCGATTTTCAAAATGAAAACGATCGTGATTGCGAGTGCGTTAGACAATAAGCCCTCTGGGGCCCTAGCTAAGATGCAAACTCTCCTAACGTTTTTCTTTTCTATCGCTCAAAATGTATGGGATGACATGTCATCGCATACTTTTTGAGCGATAGAAAAGAAAAACGCAAGGAGCGTTTGCATCTTGGCTAGGGCCCCTTAGTCGCCAAAAGGGAAACGAGCATGGTTTACGTAGGTTAGGTTAGATCTGTGACCACCAAAAAATATAACCAGCACGTGGAATTGCCTGGTAATTTTAAGTGGTGGTAGGACCCTGTGCAGGGTCCGTCCGGATCGCTACCACCATCTTATCCATTAACCACCCGCCAAGCAACAGTGTTCGCATTGTTGTGTTCCGGTGTGGGAATAAGAGAACCGGTGAAATTACTAGCATAGAGGCATTCCATCTTAGTCCTCAGGGTTGGCAACGCATTTGAGGTCTTAGGATTATAGTCTTGAGAATTCAAATGTCTAATGTTTAATGTGTAATGTGTGTTTGACGACACGTTGGCCTAGTTGGGAGTGACTCTGCCTCCGAAGCCAGCGGTCCTGGGTTCAAATCCCGGTAAGGGCAGATATTTGTGTGATGAGCGCGAATATTTGTTCCTGAGTCTTGGATGTTTTCTATATATATATAAGTATGTATTTCTCTATTTAAGTATGATTATCGTTGTCTAGTACCCATATTACAAGCCTAGAGCTTAGTTTGGGACTAGGTCAATTTGTGTGAGATTGTCCCCTGATATTTATTTATTATTTATTTTTAATGGGTCTCAGATTCCACTTACCATCAGGTGGCCTGAGTGCTCGTGTGTCTTCTCCTTAACATTAAAAAAAAAAAAAAAAAAATTTGGCGAAGCAAAACTATATGAAAGGACTGTCGGTGATTCAGGTAACACGGATACGCAAGAAAAGCATTTGCTGTCGCCATTCTGTTACCATTAGAGGCATAACACGCATACATTTTGACAACCGCCCACAAGATGTATTACGATCCTCGATAGCGCTGAGGAGGGCCAGATTGATCGCGGCCGCTATCGCCCACCTGTCCCGAAGACAGATCTCTCCTGCCCCAAAATATGGCTTATTTGCTCATGCTTAGGTGAACCTAAACATTAAAAACAGTATTGATCAATATTTAGGAAAAGATTTATAAAAAAAATCTATCGTTAGGTTTGAGGGTTGAAAAATATCTTAATACAATCTCAGCTTTGCCCAAAGGTCATCTGGTAGAGAATGCCTTACGGCATTGAGTTCGCCTTTTTATACTAAGTGTAATCTTTTGTGCAATAAAGATTAAATATATATAAATACTACCGCAACCTAGTAAGAGTACACAAATTGGTTCTTGAGTTACATGCGACTGAAATGTTTATACTTACTGATAGTCACCTATGATTACTTTAAATAGAAAAAATATTATGTGAAAAACAATTCGGTGTAAAATAGGCACAGCTAGTTTTAGTAGGCTTTACAAGTTTACGGGTAAAACAGCTAGTTAAGTTTATGAACCATTTAAAAATATACAAAAATAAAATGATAATACAATTCCTTAGTGATAATAATTCCTAATTAGTAACTTGTTCATTTTTGGGATTGTTTTTTGTGTTTGTACTCGTAGCCGCGGCATCGGAACCCTACACTGAGCATGGTTGAACATGCTCCTTCCTGGTTTTTTTCATAGTTAATAGGGTGAATCAACTTTTAAGGTACTCCCCAATTTTCGACATGTCTCACTATGTCACCTTAATTTGGTAGAATGCAATTTTTTTTTTGATGTGGTCAATATATTGAATAAATCAGACAATTAAACTTACTTTCTAGCTGACAATTTTAAAAATTCTTCTATGATTTACACAAATATATCAGGTAACGCAGGGGACGACGTTGTCCCCGGGTTTTGTATGAAAAACGTGCATTTTCCACTGCGTTACCATGTTTTTACAAAATTATAGAATTGGTTTATGATTATGAATAGTGAAATCCGAAAATCTGATTATCTAATTTTAACATGTGTAAACCATTATCAATCTCACATATTCTAGTAAGTTTTTATTAGCGTGTAGAAAAGGAGGACTTTAAAAGTTGATTCACCCAATAACAATAACACAATCAAAATCGTGGAAATCGGCCTTGGTAGGGGGTGAGAAAGGTAAACCGCCCGGAGCTAAATTTGTGGAATATTTTTGACAGCTAAGTGAGTGACGACACGCTAGCCTAGTTGGGAGTGACCCTGCCTTCGAAGCTAGGGGTCCTGGGGTGGGCAGATATTTGTGTGATGAGCACGAGTATTTGTTCCTGAGTCTTGGATGTTTTTTATTTATTTAAGTATATATTTCTCTATATAAGTAAGTTTATCGTTGTCTAGTACCCATAGTACAAGCCTAGAGCTTAGTTTGGGACTAGGTCAATTTGTGTG
This sequence comes from Acleris holmiana, assembly GCA_949316455.1. Taxonomy (NCBI): domain Eukaryota; kingdom Metazoa; phylum Arthropoda; class Insecta; order Lepidoptera; family Tortricidae; genus Acleris; species Acleris holmiana. The sequence continues at coordinate 3,626,580 of OX438763.1, read as the reverse complement.
ACATTGTTCTGTGATTTATTTTTATTTATTTAAGCGTTGTCTAACAATCCTCTTAAAGTGTTTCTTAATAAGATCAAACTATACTCCTTTTTTAATTTATTCGAAACTTAGATCATATTAATAGGCTGATCTTGGCTGAGATAGTCGTCTCAAGACAACCAATAGCAAGTTATAATTATTGTCATCTTTTTTAAAGTGATTATATATACAAATTAGAATATCTAGTGTCCACTAAACGCCAAGACAGATATGCGGATGACCGTAACCATGGTAATGACAATGCTATAATAGTTATAAATGAACAGTTATTACTATAGCAGCGCTCATTATAGAACAGTTTACACGCTTCGGTTACGCTATAATATTTTGATATATACGGGAGTAGGAAAAAGTATAAAAAACGCTAAAATACAACTGCCATTCACTTTATCTCGTATCAGAATACGCAGTCCTTATCTTTACTCATCTACTCATTGAGCTAAAGAATGTCTTTTAGAGGGCCTATTCAGCACAGTTGGCTGGTTTTAAAAACGTTTTAGTGGAGGTGCGTAGCGGCACGCGCAATTTGGTAAGAGATTGCCGGAGTCTTTGATAACAACGTTTAAGTATATTCCATGTTCCGTCTTATAATGGACGTAGACTCTTTTACGAAAGAACTCAGTTTTGCAAACAATTACACAGGCTAAGTAAGATCTGAAAAGTTATTTAATTATCAGAAAACTGATCTCGAATGTTGCTCGTCTCAAGATGCGTCAAAAATGACAGTTTTCTATGGTTTACTTTGACATATTTTATGACGGGTAACTCAGCCACGATGAGTCCATTAATACGGCCATAAGAGCCGTAATAGCCGTATTATAAATCCAATCTTGACTAAGTTGCCCGCCTCAAGACGCATCAAAGTGATCGTCAAGTCGTAGAATATCGTAATTTCTGACCACCAAGATGGAATGCCACTATGCTAGAAAAAATAACGTTTACCACTTCGAAGTAGCAGAAAATGCTCTGGCTTAGACGATATCTAATAGACTCTGCGGTCTCATGGCTGTATATCTATTTACGCGCACTCGTCGTCACACCTGCCTTATCGCCGCTCGCGCTCAATTGGCTGGCTCTTAATGATCCGCTCAACGCCAACATCGGAAGCGGGCAAAATACGCGGCAAAATAAAGCCCAGGGCTGAGATTCTACACGGTAAAAACGACATTGCCTATAACGTGTTTCCGTGTTGTCAACGTTTTGATAAGTGTAATTTACTTGACAGTAATGGTGGCTGAGTGAGACAATACTGGAACACGTCAAACGCGTTTTTTTAACGCAGTAGAAAAGAGGGCCCAGTTTGCTTACGGTTTTGTTGAGAGACTGACGGCGTAGCTAGGAGCAAACGCTGTTAACATTTCTGTTTTCTATCGGCTCAAAATGAAGGGAGTTGACATCAACGGTCGAGCGATCTGTCATACGTCAGCGATACGGCGATCTTCAATTTTGTCGATTTTCGAAGATCGCTATTTTATCGTCATCTTGACTAAGCCCCATGGGTTATTTAAATAAAAAATCGTATTATACTTCTGAGCTGATTTTTAAAATACATGTCTAGGAACTACCGCTAGAAATCCAGCTATCCTTAAAAAAACGCATTGAAATCGGTTCATCCATTTAAGAGCTACGGTGCTACGTACAGACACGTACACACACACACACACACACACACACACACACACACACACTTACACTTCAAATTTATAACACCCCTCTTTTTGCGTTGGGGGTTAAAAATGGTATAGCAATCGATGTTACGGGATAGCTTTTCGCTTCTCGACGACTAGAAGCTAAAAGCTAGGTAAGTACAAAATATTTCCTCTTAATCAAAGAATAGCTTTGGTAATAGTGATTGTCAAAATAGCTAAAAAAAAGCGAGGCTATAAAACACTTGTTTTAATTTACTATATGTATGTTGAATGAGTACCACATAATGAAAGTTAAGGATTTTGCAAATTAATAATAATAATAATAATAATAATATCACGGGACAATGTCACACAAATTGACCTAGTCCCAAACTAAGCTCTTAGCTTGTACTATGGGTACTAGACAACGATAAACTTACTTATATAGAGAAATATATACTTAAATACATAGAAAACATCCAAGACTCAGGAACAAATACTCGTGCTCATCACACAAATATCTGCCCTTACCGGGATTTGAACCCAGGACCCCTAGCTTTGAAGGCAGGGTCACTCCCAACTAAGCTAGCGTGTCGTCAAATTATGAAGTTAGTTTGTCTATCTTTTAAAATTGCCCTGCGACATATATATAGGTAGCTAAAAACCCTATTTAACAGTAGGTACACTATGATTTTAGTCTTTTGTGCCACTTAAAACTAAAGCGATAGGCCTTGTTTATTAAAAAGCAATAAAATATAAATTTCGTGATTGAACAAAACATAAACATAAATACGGAAAATTACCATTACATGTTGATAACGTCTTATTATCGTTAGGAAAAACATCTATGACTATTTCGATGAATATTGATTCCATAATTATAGTTTCCGGGACACAAGAATAACATAATGCGATGGTACATAAAATCATTTATAGTACAGTAAATCTAGGCGACAATTACCTAGTACATACTATGTTATAAAACAGTAAGTATGGGGTAAATCATGTATCCAGAAATATAAAAGTTTGCTGACGGACCAAATATAAAATCATCGTCAAAGCGTTAAAAATTCCGATACAGAAAATATGGATTATATTAATGAAAGAAAGAAATAAAGAAAGAAATAGTGAGAAACAAGTACAAAAAATTAAAACTATAATGGTTATTTTTAAACGTAATTTGTCACAAAATGGTCACAACTCAGCATGATGCTGGCAGGGCCAGCGCTGTTCTTCCGTAGTGACCATTTGGTGAAGACACGGCGCAAAAACGCCACGATCGCACATGCAAAAAAAAACAAGACACTTATAAAAAAAAAAAAAAACACAAACATTATAAAATATTCCACGCAACTACAGTGTGTAAATAGTATACGGGCGTTCCTTTTAACTGTGGTTAGTACAACCCCTACTGAGCACATTTAGGCAGATTCTGATAAACTTAAATTTACACACTGTATACAATGTCGTCGTGCAAACACCGCTTTACACAGCACCATATAGTGTGTTGTTTTAAAAATAAGAAAAAAAAGATGAACGGATGAAAGATGAATGGACTACTAGTTACTGAGGAATTATCCAATTTTTCGAGATTAAAAGTGACCTATGTTCTATTCCAGGTTAATCTATCTCTGTACAAAATTTCATCTAGATCCGTTCAGCCATCCATCCATCAGACAAACATCCATCCATCATTACTTTATTAATAACAATGTATTTACCGAATAGATAATTAAGTAAAAATGTAACGAGTATAAATCGAGACAAAGGATGAAGCGACTATAATAAACTTTATAACGTTAACTACCCCTGTAGGCCGAGCACGGGTCAATTTTTGACATAGGGTCGGGAGTTTAACTAGTCTATTCCATATTCCAACGTAAGTATAAAGAACTATGGTTTAAAATAAAACTGTGTTTCGAGTGTGTTTAGTTAGTCCTTACCAAGCAACTTAATTCCCGGGTGGCTGACATTTTAATAATTTCATAATTATATTTGACACTAGTTCCCGTTTGACGCCAGTTGACACCTATGACAGCGTGCTCGGCCCACTATACGGTAGCACAAGTTGAATTTTCCCGCTTGTCGCTCAGTGCGTCTCTATCGTTACAGTGGGGCTAGAAAAGTTGCATTCGACAATCGTTAGTTTACTGAACACTGATACGTCGGGGACCGCTAAGCAGCTGGGATATTTATACACCGTGTTTTTTTTGATTTACGATAACTTTAAGGGCACGTTCTTCAAGTCAAATTAAGCTAATTTCCCGAAGACAGACATATGATAACTCGTACGGTTATAAAGATATTCAATTATTAAAATTAATCAGTTAATCACGTTAAACTAATGTAAAAGGCTCTTAATTGATACCTAACAATTTTCTTTTAATTACCTATTATGAGTAGAGTTTTCAATTGTTAGGTCGTGCACCTGTCAAGTGTTATCTTTACTTGTGTGTGTGTATGTCACGCTGACTTGACGTATTTGACACTAACTATGAGTTAACTCTAAAGACCCTTTTAGAATGATTGAAGACACAACATTTAATTACTTTGTTCTAAACAATTTTTTTTTTTTTTGCAATATTTTAAATCTAATGTACCACGTAGTTTCTATACGTGTACCTAGCAATATGCCGAAGTTATCGTAAATCAAAAAAAACACGGTGTATTATTTCTTTTACTTAGCAGTCCCCCGCCGTGTCAGTTTAGTTAGTGTCATTGTTCAGTTACTAAACAAACCTACCTAACCTACTTATCAATCAATCAGCCCTAAGTCCTAGGCTACAACGCTTGGATCAAAATATTAATTCCTACTTTATTTTTTCCTTTTTAGAGGTTTTTTACATACTATTTGAGTCGGGGGTTTTTTAAATTTCTATATGATTATTTTTTTAACGCTTTTTAAACTTCTCCATGGATCTGAGTGTATATTTGTGTCATCGTATCTTCCAAACGGATGAACGGATTTGGACGCAGGTTTTTAAAATAAAGCTACATTAATCAGGATGGTTCTTAGCAAGCTTAATGAAAATTGGTTGAGCCGTTTAAGAGATATCAGCTCTAAAAGTACACCGTTAAATCGGGGCTTTTAACCTCCTAAAAGCTCAATATCTCAAAAACCGCTGAACCGAAACGTGTCTAAGAACCACCGCTAGAAAAACTGCTTTCAAATCGGTTCATCCATTAAAGAGCTACGCTGCCACAGACACACACACACACACAAACACACACTTACACATCAAACTTATAACACCCCTCTTTTTGCGTCGGGGGTTAAAAATATAAAAGTAGACGGCACAATAAACGGTTTATACATTTACGAACACAATCCAAGTCGAGATTGTACCAAAACGTTAATCCCGAAACAAAATTCGCGACATCAAAATTCATATCTCGGTATCTTTAGGTGCCATCTTATAAGTCAAGGGAGCGACTCCCCGGTAGGGTGACCAGACCACTGATGAATTTTGGGACAAGTCTTTGTACCGTTTAAAAAATAACTGTAAGTCATTTTTACTTTATTTTCAAAAATTATAATTCTATTATTTATTTGTGATAAAGTAAATTATTTAAAAAGGTGCATGCTTTTGCGATGTTTTTTTTCAACAGGTTCCTCTTGAGAAACACTGGCGGACCCGAAATAATGTGCTTAGGGCTGTTAAGGGTGTTTTAAGTATGCAATTTTAAACTTATCTGTAATCAGTAAAAGCTCGAAACCACTTTGACAAGATATTCTAAAACCATCCTAGAGTTTTAGCAAAGTAGCGTTGGCGTTTCATAGTAACTGATTTCTGGTAGTGAAAGCTTTTACTTCGGTATCTTCTGTGGTACCTCCTTATCTACCACAAACGTAGGAAATCGTAATTTAAAACGATATCAATATATTTTATTGGCCAAGATATGTTATCACAAGATTATATTTTAAAACTTAGACATATATAATCATCAATTTTCACCTAGCTTTAACCTTAAACAAACCGTAAAACCTTAAACAAAAAGGCTTTCCACGCTTATCTCGCTTTCCTGATCTCAGGACAGTCCCCCGATAACCCTTCTACTGGCTTCCCTACCCATGGGTATTCTTGCAAGAAGCTGATAAGAACGAAAGTGGGAATGATGTGTTATGTCGGCCGATACAGCGTATTGATTCGCCAACTTATTATTAACTGTCAAAAGTTGGGGGTTATATCAGGAGATCGTGCGGGTTACGTTTGTCTGAATATGTTAATATTTTATTTTAAAAGAGCCCTTTTAAATTAAGTTTTTTTATGTTTGCTGTGCGTTGCATTTTTACGCCAATAGTGTGTTTTGTTACTGTTACTGGGAAACACGAGATTTTAGATAATCATAGAGGCAGTCGTTCACAGGCCTTTTCTCGAATGTTCATGGAGGTTGTATTACTTGTTCTGGAAAAAAGGTTGATAGACATAATGTCTGTTTACTGCTCAAATTAAGATGCAGTAAGGTCAAGTGGGGCAAATGCGTCAACAGGGCAAGGGCGGATCACCATACATTTTTAGGAAATATTGTTAGTTTGACGCACTTGCTCCGTAGACGCATTTTCCCTGACCTTAATGTTTTTTTTATCTTACAGTTGTTCATACATAAGTCAGTGTGATTTTACTTATATGTAAGTCTTAGAAAGAAACAAATCGATTCAGGTAAAATCTTTGGTGCAGGTAAATATTATCTTTTAAATGCGTTTCTTTAATTTGTTAAATATCAATGTAAATGTGGTCCTGTTTACACAAAATCACCAATGAAATATTAAACAGCAATCAACTGAAAAAAACGTAAATAAATTTACAGCCACTTTTCCCAACATTCCCGCTGCAATTCCAGCCGTATTTTCCCCCAATAGGGTTGTATATCAGATCGGCAGCGACCTGTTGCTTGCGGATATTGCCTCGTTTCGTCTCGTGGCGCCCTCTACCGAATCACGTAATAACAAATTACCGGGATCTTTGGCTTAATTAAATACTCGGATTTTTATTGTAACGTTTAAAATGCTCACGCGCGTGATACGTATGTAACTACAGTCCGTTTCAAGGGGTTTTATGTTCCTAGTACTATGAAAATATGGAATAATGATAAAGTAATTAATGAAGCAAATATAACTTTAAACATTAGGGTTACGGAGTATGTGGGAGGAAGGGTGAGGTCACTGTTTGGGATTTTTTGATAAATTACTAATAGATTGTTGCCAACGCAAATTAATAATTAATCATTTACTTGGACACATGTTAAAGTCGCAAAATTTACAAGTCTGAATTTTATGAATTTTGTGTCCCACTGATGGGTATCTAGGTAAATATTACAAGAAGTTCGACTTACGTGATGGTACTTGTATGCAAAATTATTTTAATGTCGAAGATTTCTGAGCTTCTGGGAATGTTCCGCAACGACACTGCTATTTTGGCTCTGCGAGTTCATATAACAAAGTTTGATTCCTTACCTAACAATAAATTTATTAATTTTACCGTAATGTATTAGATACGTACGTCAGGTAACCCATGTTATATTTTATATTCACTACACACGCATACATTACCGCGCCTCTGACGCGGGTTTATGAAAAGCACACAGCGGCCATTTTGTTTGTGGTAAAAATTAATTAAAAAGATAGTATCGGCTAAGGTGCGCCTGGACAGACGAGATAAGGCGCCGGTAGATATTGCCGTGATGAATTAATGGAGACAATGCCATAATTCATGTTGAAAAATGCGAGTTTGGGTGGAAGTATGTTCATATGAGATTTTGACTATTTGGAATACGTTGCAATTTTTCAAACGTTTTTAAAAAGTATTTGAAACAATAGATTTAGCTATTTTAATTGTCAGATTAATGAAAATTATGTTTTAACGAGTTATTAGCATTTTTTGTAGAAACGTATAAAGATTCTAACAGATTAAAATGCTAAAAAGACACCTAAAACCTTGTTGACATTGCATCTAGGGGACATGGCTTATGTAGGAAAGCATTATGGAACCTTTTTATGTTTTTTTTTTTTTTATGTTAAGGAGAAGGCACACGAGTACTCAGGCCACCTGATGGTAAGTGGAATCTGAGACCCATAGACATTTGAATTCTCAAGACTATAATCCTAAGACCTCAAATGCGTCGCCAACCCTGAGGACTAAGATGGAATGCCTCTATGCTAGTAATTTCACCGGTTGTCTTATCCCCACACCGGAACACAACAATGCGAACACTGTTGCTTGGCGGGCAGTTAATGGATAAGATGGTGGTAGCGATCCGGACGGACCCTGCATGGGGTCCCACCACCACTAATATAGTTGTCTTGCACCGTCATATTTTTATATTTTTTGTTTTTATGCTGTTGTAATAATTCCGTATATTGGACACATTTTCTTACTTAACTACTCATGATATTTTATAGTAATATCGTCAAGTACCTAGTTATGTTAACGAGTGACTGACTGTTGAGTTTCTTGTGGCATTTTTTCTCAGCAGTGGTCTCCTCTTGGGAAGCGCTGCTAGAATTTTGACGTGTAAAAGAGCTCTTGCTGAAAAGATATCGTTTATCTTTTTAAGTGTGATTAAGTTTCTACCTACCCTGCGATTCCACGCTTGCGTTCCGTGTGGTTGCCGGGTTAGAATAGTGCCACTCTCTTGTAGTACTGTCGGGCGATGGGCTTGCAACCTGTCACTAATACACTGGCAAAAAAACATCATATCCTGTTCGTGCAAAATAGTGTGACAGAAATATCAAGAAGTCTTTTAGGAGTCGTTGGTTGTTCTGTAGCTGCGCCTAAACCCACTCTGGGAATGAAAGCGTGATGTTATGTATGTAAGTTTCTACTTTATGTGTAACATTAAAATTAGCCTTATGTAAATAAGTAGTTACATTTTTTGCTGCTACCTGTATCTTCTATTATTGTGAATGTAGGTCCCCTTGTCTTTCTGAAGGTCACGTCCGCTTCCTCATGATAACATGGCCTTGTCTCTGTTCGTTCGACATTGAAGGCTGTGTCGATAACAAAATGCATTTTAACTATGCGCACACCTGCTTCCCTTTGTTTGTTCGTTTGTTTGTTCCATACATTCAACGCCACACTCCTTAACTGAGTATTAGGCGACGTATGTTAAAGTCGAAAGTATTCGGTGATCTGGATCTCAATAACTATACTATAACGCATGTGTCTGTTCTTTGGATATATTAAACTTGATCATATTTCCTTAAGACTGGTACCTCAATGTGAAAACGCAATTAGAAACCGTGTACCTACTGCCGTTTGGGCAAATCATTTTTCGTCAAATGTTTCATTTGGGCAAACGCATTTTTTCCGAAACTGTAAATATTTCAGGACCATTGTGTAGAATCCTATAGGTTTGGTAAGGTTAGTTTTATAAAAATCCCGAAATATTTACAGTTTTGGAAAAAAAAAGCGATTGCCCAAATAAAACATTTGACGAAAAATCATTTGGCCGATACCTAGGTTTATATTTCAATCATAATACCTTATTTTGCATGTTTTTGGTTGAATCTTCGAAACCGATCTTTAATGGTCATTTTTAAACAGATTTTTAATAAATAATCTGGTTTTAAAGTAAATAGCAATTATTTGCACCTCATTCTCTATGAACCTGCCTTTCGAAACGGTAATTTACGGGTCCTAAATTAGTTAAAGCCTGTAGCCGAATTTTACTATCTTGACAATACATTGAAAGGTGTATAGCACTATTAATATTGTAAATTAATTAAGTAATAATGTTCAATCAGTTTTTAATTTTCATGTTTTGTCTTATACTGTTTTTAAAGCACTAATCGTGATCAGTTAATCTTAGTGTTTTTTGTCTATCATTTCATAGAAATACGTTTCATCGAATGTATCATTTCATCGAACGCTATTTTCTGGTGAAACCATAACTTTTCAGGGTATTTTAAACATCTAACCTAACCTAACCTGCGTAATAAATGTTTAAGATACCCTGAAAACATTATGGTTCCAGCAGAAAATATTGTTCGATGAAATGATACATTCGATGAATTGAAATTCGACGAAGTGATGAGTTACCGTTTTTTGCTCTACTGCGTGTGGCAGGATTTTTTTCCCCCCTAGAGTATCCAAGGAATATTCTCCCCAAATTACAAGTGACTGGATGCAGCGGTTTCTGCTGCGGGTTGTCTGTCAGTCTCGGAAGAGAAATATGTAGGTATATAGGTAGATAGCGGCATGGATATTGCGCAGTACCAACTTCACGAATTAATCGCCGCGTGCGCACAACGTGATCTGAGGCAGGTGTTTGTCTATGAGTAACTTTACGTAAGTATACATGGTATTCCTAGAAATTTCGTTGAAATAAGGAGAAGTTCATGTATTAATTAATTTTACTGTGTTGCACTATTTCTTGGCGGTTAATGTGTTATATTTATTGTCTTTTATGGGTGGGTGTAGTGGAATAACTAAATATTCATACAGCTCATCCTCTTTTTATTCTATAACAATATATATAATTAGAAGATTCGTCTTTGTAGAATTCTTATTTCTTAGAAGGTAGTTAAAATAAGGTTTTAAATAAATATTTTTTATTTGACAATTACTTAAATATTGCAGTGTAATTAATGGCCATATTGATTTGATTCGATGAACTCCCACTTTTTACCATTTCCCTGCGAAAAATACACATAAAACACTTTATCGCAAAGAAAAAGGAAACTTTTTAGAAGCAGTTTAAATAATTCTGAAAGGAAATGTGACGTTATGTTGCAAAATTGAAAGGTTTTATAAGTAAGAAAAATTGTTATTAAGTATACTCGTATGTAAGCATCAATTGTATTTTATATCATAATGGGTCCAATTTGGATGAGTGGCATCTAAATTTAAGTTAAAAGGGGCCCTAACCAAGATGCAAACGCTCCTAACGTTTTCTTTTCTATCGCTGAAAATGTATGGGATGACAGTCGACCACGTGGTTTATCGAAACGCAGGAGAATGTCATCCCATACATTTTGAGCGATAGAAAAGAAAAACGTTAGGAGCGTTTGCATCTTGGCTAGGGCCCCAGATCTTTATAAAAATGTGGTTACCGAATTATCACCAAGTTTTTTTTCGAGTTGTTGGTAATTCTTTAGTTCTGCCTACCCCACTCTGGGAACGAGGGCGTGACGTTATGTATGTATGTAAGGTAGATCTTTATAATCAGAGAACAATAATCTGAATTCGACCCAATATTCATTACAATATTTAAACTCTTTGGAATAATTGTAAGAGCCCGTTTTCAGAGCAAACGTTAAGTAACTACTTATTCTATTCATCAGCGAAATCTGAATCATTAAATTAACTGGTAAGGAAAAACACTAGCGGTGACATTCATTCTTACTACAGCTATCTAAATTTGTGGTTCAGGCATGACAGGCACATTTAACAGTATGAATGGAAATCCCAGGAATGCTCTGATTAATATTTCGTTCTAAAACTACGCGTTAATTATTTAGGACGAGGGATGAAACTAAAAGACCGCTTGCATCTAGGTGTGTCTCTTGTACGGGTTGGTAAACGTATATGCGATAGAAAGGGAAGCGCTGAGTAGTGACATTCGTTGTCCCTATAGGTTGTGGCGGGCTCTTTTCCGCAACTCCACGACTATTTTGGTTGCCAAGTTGCTGCCAAGAAGCTTATATATGACACTGCAAATTACACGGCGATCTCTTGTGTCATAAATAAGCTTCTTGATTCTTCCCAACCCAGTTCCACCAGGAAGCCTAGCAGGCCGTTGCCGATAACTTCTGGTAGTGACCTCGTCTCTAGTCCTAGTGGTCGTACCCGGTATTTTGCGCCTTCTGGACATTCCTTGATGACGTGGGCAGCAGTTTCTTCTGCCATCATACTAGTACTGGGCCTCTATTCAGGTGCGTTAAAACGATATCGTGTTTGACACGTTTAAGAATCGTTTATGTCACAGTCGCCATTATTGTAAATGACATAAGAGTTATCAAAACGTTGACAATACGGAAACAGGTCAAAAACGATATCGTTATAACGCAGTTGAATAGAGGCCCAGATCTGCAAAGGGGGCTGTCTGTAACACCTAGAGTGAGTAGTATGTGAGTGAGTAGTAGTATGAGTGTTTGTTTAACGTATCGAGACGGTGTGTTGTAAGGACCAACTTTTGTACTTGTAAAACTTACTAAATGTTTATTCTTTGGTAGGACTTAGTGCACGGTCCGTCTGGATCGCTACCACCAGCATCTACCACCATGCAGCAAGGTACGCATTGTTCTGTTCCGATGTGGTGGATAAGACAACCACCGGTGAAATTACTAGCATAGAGATATTCCATCGATTTTAGGGTTGGCAACGCATTTGCGTTCTTTGGATTCTCTTTAATTTGTAATATTGAGAAAGCAAATGTTTATTGGTCACAGATCCCATTTATCATCAGGTGGAATGTGCACACGCTTGTTTTCTCTATCGTAAAAAAAACTGATCTTAGGCATTGTCCATCAGGATCGCAAACATGATTCCCACTGCCTCCAGTTGCAGTGTTCCCATTGTTAAGATGGAATTTCTCCTATGCTAAAGTCATTTTTTTAACTATTAATGCTGATTATAATTTATCGATGACTAGAAAACGTTGGAGCAATAATTTAACTAAGTTTTTCTCGGTTTGTAATGATTATACGTAGGTATTTATGTTTAAATTAACTTAACCTTTATTAGAATATACAAATCTTAGGTACATAATGCCGTCATCAATATAGTACCTAAATGACAAATATCTAAATTAGTATAGATTCACGGCGACGATGTATTGTTGTAAACGGCGGCTTTGTAAAATAATAAGATAGATTGTCATACCAGTTGGCCAGCCCCTTATTTCACCATCTTGACAATAACACCTGACAGGTGACAATTCGGTAAACATTGCAAAGTTAACAAGCTGATACGTCACTGGGTTTCATATAAAATGTCGCATGTCACCTGTCATTGTCAGGATAGTGAAATAGGGGTCAAAGTGTATGAAGGTCGAAGCGATTTGTTGTCAGAGACCGTAGCCAAGATGCAAGGTCCGTTGCTTACGATTCTGTTTTCTATCGACTCGAAATGTATACAGTTGACAAAAACGTTTGACGCTATGTGTCATCAACTGGGCCTCTATTCTACTGCGTTATAACGATATCGCGTTAGACGTGTTTTAGAATCGTTTATGTCACAGTCGCCATTATTAAAAATGACATAAGAGTTATCAACACGTTGACAATACTGAAACACGTCAAACACGATATCGTTATTACCATCTAGAATCCCAGCCCTGAGCATTTCTCATAAAATTGCCACATTCAGTGACATCTCCAGATTTAATAAAAAATGGCAAGTAGGTGGACAACATGAAACTATGCAATAATGTATTACAAAAAATTTGTATTGAAAGTTCCTTTTGTGTTACCGATTCAAACGTTTTTGGTAACGCACAAGGAACTTTTCATATATTTGTATGTATGGGACACAGGATATTATTTAATTATTGCGTAGTTTGATGTTCTCTACCCTCTCTGTAGTTTAATGTTACAAAAAAATTGAGAAATGCTCAGTTAACGTCAATCCTATCCTTATCTTCTGTCTCTTTAATTGTTGTATGTTTAGCCATCCGCTGTTTTTTTTATCTGTTAACTGGAAGATGCCTTAAAGGGATAAGGTCACCTTTGTACATACCTTTTATGTTTCTGTTTCGTTTATTACTTCGTTATCGTTTGTTTGTGTAGTAGAGTTTACATACAGTAATACATACATACAATGCGGACAGTGGTGCTGGTGAAATTAAAGGCTAAGATGGTGAGCGATCCGGATTGCACAAGGTCCTACCGCAACAACGTGTAAAGGTACCCTTATAAAAAGCAAGAACTTTACTGTTAACTTTAAAGTCCCTCTCAGGGTTCGATGTATGTGTGACGCGACTATGTGTGTGTGTGTGTGTGTGTGTGTGGACGGCGTCGCAGCGATAAGGATGTATTAGCGCATTCCGCCCGCGCCCGCGCCACTGTATTTATTCTTATCCGGAATAAGTCAGGTTACACCCCTAGAGATGGCGCTGGTATCGATAGTTTTGTGAATTTTTATGTTGCAATTTTTTAGCGAAACGCATTTAACAGGTAGGAGTTCATAATGTTGTTGTTTACAGATTTTTCAATTTATTTTGATCTGGAAAATGAGCAGTAAAATTGTAGATTAATAAAATAATTATGATATAAAGATTTCAAAAATACACCAAACACGTATCTTCGTCCTAATCCAGCATTTTTTGGTAGTTTCCGATTTATGCCCAATGTTCTTTATAAACAAGTATTTTTAGATATGTTGGTATTTCTGTAGCTCTGCCTACCCCACTCTGGGAATGAAGGCGTGATGTTATGTATGTATGTTGTTTATGAATGGTCATTTTTGTATTGATAGTTTGAATTACCGGGCAGAACGTAATAAAACCATTTTGTTCTTAATAATGAAAATTAGGCGAGAATTGGTCACTCTTATCAGATTTTGGGGTTTAAAGCAGTTTTAGTTTTTAACAAGTTTTATTGTGTTATATGTTTTTAAGTCATTAATCCTTTAACTTTTTCGAAATGGTAGTTGTACGAGATTCTGTCCAGAACATCTACCAAATCACTATTACATTAGTATAGAGATAATTTTTCATGAAAATATATGTTTTTTTTATCGACATCGACACGTCCCATCCCTCGCGAAGGGGGTGAAGCTTGGCGCGGCGAGATAGCGCGATAGCATCGCGGGTGGCAGCCCTGATAGAGAATAATAATAATTTTATTATCGCCTAGGGTTGACACGCACTGTTAACGTTATATTAATTAACTGTGTTATCAGTTTTCAATGCTGCTTTTGTTTTTTTTTTTGTAAATGGTTTATTTTATATAGGTGTATTTTTACACTTTGCTATTCAAAGTATTAAGAAAGAACAGTACTTTATTAAGAAGAGCGATTACCGTCGAAAAATGCTTTTTAAAATTCGATTCCATTACTAAAGGTAAGGTAAAGAAGCTTTAACATCTTTTCAGACCCCTAAAACGAACAACAATTTTGAAATGATTTACTTATAACTGTAAAAACTGACCATGAAAATAACTTTCCACCCAAGATCTAGCCCCCTGGGTCCGTCACCCCTCCCTAAAGGGAAGGGGCCCTTATCTCTGCCTCGCAGATTGAATACATTTCATGTGTGCTCGCACGAGACGTACTTAAGTACTTTCCTGTTTTTTCTTCACTTAGTTTATTTGAGTTACTTTAATTTTGAGTTATTTATAGTTACTATGTTGCATTTTTTTGCGGGTGGTAGGACCTTGTGCAGGGTCCGTCCGGATCGCTACCACCATCTTATCCATTAACCTACCGTCAAACAGCAGTGTTCGCATTGTTGTGTTCCGGTTTGGAGATAAGACAGCCGGTGAAATAACTAGCATAGAGGCATTCCATCTTAATCCTCAGGGTTGGCAACGCATTTGTAGTCTTAGGATTGTAGTCTTGTGAATGCGATTGTCTATGGGTCACAGTTTCTACTTACCATCAGGTGGCCTGTGTGATCGTTTGCCTTCTCAATGCCATCAAAAAAACGATAGGTTTGGTTAGTTTTGGTTAGTAGGGTTTGTGCATTTGACCAAAAGTACGTTTGACAAACGTATCACTTAAACCTCGTAAGTCCCAATACCTTTTTTAGTAACATTGTTAAAGCGACCTTGTTGACTTAATTTTAGGGTGCCTTTTATATTTGGCATTATATACTTAAGCATAAACCTGGGGATTCGGGAGGCCATGCAAACTTTCATTTCGCAAAAACGTATTTATGCTTAAACCATTACGTATTATATCAGTTACATGGCCTTATTCAATATGTTAGGTTAGGTTAGACTTTTGACCACAACAAAATAATATAGTTTGCTAAATGATGATGATTTGGTAAAACATTAGGGAACCAGTATAAGTACATCATAATTTTGAAAAACCGGACAAGAGGCCATGCGATGCTCAGTAAAGGATTCCGTCACCGTTACTACCAACAAAAAAAAGTTTTTCCAAACACCCTAGGATTAAGGTAATTATAAATTTTCCATTTAAAAATATTGAATGTAATTTAGAGAACCGTATACACTTAGATACCGTCGCTTACAGCTAAAACTAATAATACTAGAAATCTAGAAAATATCTTCGATAAAATCACCATATGTCTTAGGATTATAATCTTGAGAATTCAAATGTCTATGGGTTTCAGGTTTCACTTACCATCAGGTGGCCTGAATGCTCGTGTGCCTTCTCCTTAACATAAAAAAAAAAAAAAAAAAGGAAAACTCACGGCTAAGTAGACTTCATAAGTATACATATAGCAGGCTAAGTAGATTAACGGCGACTAAAACTCTTGTGTACATACCTATAAGTAGGTAACTGTGAGGGAAACTAACAGTGAGCATGTGCTCGTCGGATTTTCCTATTATTTCTTTGTTTTTATGCAAAGAAACTATTCCTTCATTCATTCAAATAAAGAGTCGGTGACGAGGTCGATTACTGACCACACTAACTCGCACAGTGACCTAGATTATGGATTAAGTAAAGAATAAATAAATAAAATAAATAAATCACAGTACAATGTCACACAAATTGACCTAGTCCCAAACTAAGCTCTAGGCTTGTACTATGGGTACTAGACAACGATAAACTTACTTATTTAGAGAAATATATACTTAAATACATAGAAAACATCCGAGACTCAGGTACAAATACTCGTGTTCATCACACAAATATCTGCCCTAAATATAAAATAAATATGGGAATATGTCAAACTAGTGATACGGCTCAGATTAACTTTTATAGCTTCAGCAAGACGGACAAACAGATGAACAGCGGAGAAAGTCGAATAACAAACAAAATGGTCAGTGAATGGTGTATTTTTATGGAATTAATTTAATACCAATGTTAATTTAGAACTGAATTTAATTTACTGGTCGAAGTAAACGTAACCACTATATATTACCTAAATAAAAAATGAAAATCAAATGACAATATTACACAAAGTGACCCTAGTCCGAAAATAAGCTTGGCTCGGCTAAGGCTTGTACAATGGGTACTAAACAACGATAAACAAACTTATACTTATAGAAAACATCAAAGATTCAGGAACCTACTCGTGGTCATCACACAAATATTTTCCCATGCCAATTACGCTTACGTGTCGTCCAAAGTACTACCAGCGTCTGACCCACCATAGAACTGTCACAGTGATGATATGATTCGTCGTCAGAAGTGTCAAACAAATTGTTAGATAATATCACTGTGACACAGTTCTGTCGTGGGTCAGGGTTCCATTGGTACATAAGTGTGATGTTATGTACCTACTGCTTCAACTTGATATCTTTTAACTTCTAACAAAGGCTAATTAATACGGCGTTTGGTATCGGTTCATTCTTTATCGCGCCAGCATGGTTAACAAACTGAATAACTATCGGGTAATGAGCGCGATAGCCGGGAATCGAACCCGCGATACGGCCCCGATACAGGCAATTATGGCGTGAATGTAATTATACTTGAATTCGCAGACCTTGTGGGAGCCTTGGCTTAATTGTTTATTTTAAACAATTGGGGCCAATTCGGATCAGGGTTCTTTATCTTTATCTTATTAATATTCTAAATGTGAAAGTATGGGTGTTTGTTCAATCACGCGACAACAGCTGGATAAAAGGGTGATGGGCAATTTTGTATGGACCCCGTCCCCCCCCTCCAACAGTAACGGGCTGCAGGTCTATATGTTCATTAGGACCCAATAAAAGACAAAATACTTATCTTCGTAGCAAAACCAATGGGAATTTTTTAATGAAAACAAAGGGCCAGGCAAGGCAAATCATCTACATACGTGTTCATTTTCAAACAAATTCCATAATTCCATACGATAAGATTATGATTTTTCAAGAAAACCCCATACATATGGTGATCGTCGCCATAGAAAAAATACATCATATTGCCAAGATCTATAAACTGGCACATGTTTCATCACTGTTGGTGGGTGGGGACATTTTTACCCATCGTCCTTTGGCACAGAGATAGACTATAGTCTGGAATAGCAATGCTACTTAAACAAACACACACACTTCTGAGAGTAATCCATAACTAAATTCTCTTATATATAATATTGTAAAACTTTCCCTTAACTTTCTATGTAATCTTGCACACTATTCAGTATTGCTTGTGTACTCTATGTCTGTAATCTTTTCACGCATCATGTTTTGTGATCTACCTTGGTAATGCATCATAACGGTTCTCACGACGACACAGGCCTGTCCTAGTGTGAGGGCCACTGATATTCTTGCCCAAAATCTTTGTGTTAACATTAATTATACCATAAGGATTGTTCTGTCTGTATGGTGAATACATTATTATTATTATTACTTTTTATACCGAAAAAATAGTCTTCAAGTTGACAATACAATTAAACATGTAATATTTAAAATTAGCCCGTGTGGTTGCCGGGTTAGAATAGTGCCACTCCATGTCTTCCCGTGGATGTCGTAAGAAGCGACTAAGGGAATAAGGGCTTGTAGTACTGTTAGGCGATGGGCTTGCAACCGGTCACTAATACACTGGTAAACATCTTAGCCTACTTCTGCAAAATGTGG
Source organism: Acleris holmiana (assembly GCA_949316455.1). Classification (NCBI taxonomy): domain Eukaryota; kingdom Metazoa; phylum Arthropoda; class Insecta; order Lepidoptera; family Tortricidae; genus Acleris; species Acleris holmiana. The sequence continues at coordinate 3,608,280 of OX438763.1, read as the reverse complement.
TTACAGAATTATCAACAAGTCTTTTTAGAGTTGTTGGTATTTCTGTAGCTCTGCCTACCCCACTCTGGGAATTAAGGCGTGATGTTATGTATGTATGTATGTATTTAAAATTAGAAACCACTGATCTGAAATGACCCCTACAATATACAGTCAGCAGCAGAAGTAACTACGCAACCAAAGACCTCAAAATGGGGTACACTACATAATTTCGAATTGATCAAAATTCTGAAGAATCATAACTTGATTTTATTATAGATGACTTTATTTTTTGAGTTAGCTCATAAATCAAATCTTACCTAACCTACGTATTGCAGTTTAATTATGCATCTAATTTAAAATAAATCAAGCATAACATAGCTTTTGGAATAATGAAAATTTGGACACATGAATATTCAGAAAAAGATACCTCGGAATTTTAAGATATTCCCCTCAAATTGATCTGCACTCGACTCTATTCTCAAGAGAATACGTCGTGTCAAAATCCTTTTGAGCATGTTTTTCTGCTTAGCTACTTTTGATGCTGACTGTACCCACCTATTTAAAATGCTATGCGAAGATGTTTCGGCATTAAAGTTCTACGTTAAGTATACCAGAGATCCTGTCGCCACCTTTCTACTCCATCGTCAGACCAGCTCGATGGCACCATCATTGCGAGCAAAGGTATACCAAATTTCAGCTCAATCGGTCCCCGGAAAGTGATTCAAATTCAATACATACATTGCAAATTAATAAAAAGCTTGTAAAATAAAGTCAAACCAAAACAAACCAATAGGAATTTAAAAAAGCGGCCAAGTGCGAGTCGGACTCGCCCATGAAGGGTTCCGTAGCAGCAAGTAACATAATATAAAAGTTCGTTGTAGCTTTGATCAATGTTTTTATGACATATTAAAAAAAACCACTTACTAGATCTCGTTCAAACGAATTTTCGGTGGAAGTTAGCATGGTAATGTACATCATTTTTTTTAGTTCTATCATTCTCTTATTTTAGACTAGCGACCCGCCCTCGCTTCGCTCCGGGTTAAAGTATTATACATACGGACGGACAGACAGACAGACATGACGAATCTATAAGGGTTTCGTTTTTTGCCATTTGGCTACGCAACCCTAAAAATCGGGATTTTAATCAATTCGGAATTATTAGCAATAGCAAAATATATTTATGTTACGAGTACGGTACCTTCGCCTTTTAATCTCCTTCAGTCCGTATTTTTTATATACTATAGAGCTGCAATATCGACGCAGGTTATCTCGCCCGTAAAATGTCGATGGGGGAGTTAACAGCTCCAGAAACGAACGCGGCTTCGATTGTTGCAATCGGGTTTACCAATTGGGAGTTTACCAAATGGGGCGCCCGGTTGGCTTGCGTTGCTAACCTGGATAGTTTGAACGAATCGTTTTACACCAATAAAGTAGCTACTTTGTAAAGGAATTATAAAAAAAATACCAGTCCCCAACTAAGCTCTAGGCTTGTACTATGGGTACTAAACAACGATAAATTTACTTGAACAGATAAATATATACTTATTTACATACAAAACATCCAAGACTCAGGAGGGAAGAACCCGGGACCACTAGCTTCGTAGGCAGTGTCACTACCAACTTGACCAACGTGTCGTCGAATATTCAAGTGGTGTGGACCACAGCAACGCTCGGCTCAAGGTCCAGAACACTCGTATTACACGTGAATGCTCTCAGTAAGGACGCTCCTTTAGAGATTACAAAGAATATTTTTATTTTTCGTACAATAGTCGTCAACATTGTAAGCTGTCTTTTCAGTGGGGGTGGGTGGTTCGCTGAAAAACGTGAAAAGTGACCGCGATAAGAGCAGTTTTGGCGCCACCGGCCGCCCGCGCCACACGAACACGGCTGGAAGAGATCGCCGGACAAGCCCGCTTGAAGCTATACATACAAATACCTTAATACGCACATGTTTTTTTTTATTATAAGCAGGCAAACGAGCAATGTCACGCTACCAAAATTCATACAGCGAAGAAATTGAAGCATTGCCGGTAGATATTTATGTGATGACTAGTGATGAGCCTGAGTATTTGTTCCCGAGGGTGTCCGTACTTTTAACCAAGTCATCATCCGGCAAACTATGTCATTTTACAAACTCTCATTTCGCAAAATCTTACATACATACTATCACGCCATAGACTGGGGTAGGCAGAGCTACAGAAATACCAACAACTACAAAAGGAGTTGTTGGTAATTGTGTAACCACATTTTGCACAAACAGGCTAAGATGTTTACCAGTGTATTAGTGACAGGTTACAAGCCCATCGCCTAACAGTACTAGAAGCCCTCATTCCCTTAGTCGCCTCTTACGACCTCCACGGGAAGACATGGAGTGGCACTATTCTAACCCGGCAACTACACGGGCAAAAAAGTATTTGTGCTTAAACCATTACATATTATATATGATACATGGCCTTATTAAATATGTTAGGTTAGGTTAGACTTTTGACCACTTTTTTTAAATAATGCGGCGGGAATTATCTTTGCCAAATGTAAGTTTGTAAAATGATATCGTTTGTCAAATAATTATTTGGTATAACTTTACCGTAACCGCTCCCGAGTCTTGGATGTGTTATATACCGGGTGTTGCCTGTAATAGGAGCAATAAATTTAGGGATCGTTTCCACACCACAAACGTAACAACATTTATTCTACAACTTTTGAAAATAACTTGTTGTTTACTAAATATTAATGAATTTAGATTTTCCAAGCCAGCAATGTATTGCGAAAACTACGATATTTGTAGGCTGACAGTAGATGTCAACTAGACTATTGGATGGAGTACATTGAAAATGCTATTAAGTTTGTTCGAAAAAATCCCAAATAATAAATTACATATTTCGTAAAAGTTGTAGAACAAATGTTGCTACTTTTATACAGTAGAAACGATCCCTCAATTTATTGCTCCTATTACAGGCAACACCCAGTATAAGTAAGTTTATCGTGGTCTATTACCCAGAGTACAAGCCTAAAGGTTAGTTTGGGACGAGGTTAATATGTGAGACGCTGTCCCGTGATATTTATTTATAATCAGATATTTCATAAATAGACACCATATCATACAAATAATAAACTATAGTAATAGGAAATGAAAGCAATAGGAAAATTATTTGAAAAACATTCCGTTGGTTTTCTCGCAGCACTTCTCAACAACGGTCACCTCGTGGGAAGCGCGGATAACTCAGAACTGACCACTAAACCTTTAATTTACTTTATATCTTCTTGCTTTCATATTGTAATCACTCTGGTAAGGTCTTAGAATTTCCTGTCATGTAGAATGAGAGCTGTCATAACGCTGTCATATGAAAGCAAGATGGCTAGTACAATGTGAAATAGAATCCCTGACTCATCTAGGTTTTGAATCAGTACGTAAAACAACGTCATATTTCTACAAGAATTAAACCGATACGATCTCGTTAAAAATTCCTAACGATAACAAAAGCATTCCTGCAAAACCCTTCCGCTATCGGGCACCCCCTTAACGCCTCTACCGGTTAACGTCAAACGACGTTAACGTCGTATTGGTCATGCAGTAAAGAATGCATGATTATGCATGCACGGGGAAAAAGTGCAAGATAACGGAAAATATATTTGATAACGAATGAAATAGTGAGTTGTGGAAATAACGAGTGTTGAAACTGTAAAATAGTTACGACTTGTAATATATTATGTGAATACTGATCTATTCAATGATGAGCAAAAGTTTGAGGCCTAGAAATTGTACCTTATGTATTATATTTTTTACTTTTATTTATATTCTGCATTCTGGCATTTTAAATGTTATCGTATTCTTCACGTGACAGTAGCATTTGAGCTGTATTTTTTTGTGCAGTTTATATTTTTATTTTACAATTAGTTTTTGCTCGTTTTGACATTAATTGACGTTTACTTTTTATTTTTTCTATGCAACGTGTAATAATGTAATGTCCAATACGAAATAAATGAGTACCTACCTCTACCTATATCATCACTTCGCAGAATTTTCATTTCACTGTAAGCCATTTCTCGAGTTAACTTTTCTTGGTAGTCGCAAGTCTAACCTAACCTACGTAATTTATGTTTAAAATATCCTCAAAACACCATGTTTTCAACAAAAAACAGCGCTTGTTGAAATGAAATTCGATGAAATGATACAATCGATGAAATGAAATTCTATAAAATGATAACCCAACATTTTATAGAATTTCACTTCATCGATTGTAACATTTCATCGAATATCTAAAAAAAAATATCTTTGGTATTCATACTAACTATCTCGATACTACATCGATCGGTTAAGGCGTTGAGCTGGGAGAATGGAACAAACGAACTAACATACATACTTGCGTAGTAATGGCATTACTACTTAGCATGAAAAACTAAATGATAAAAACTCTTGAAAAATAAAGAATCTATGCTGGAATTTCATGTAAAAGTATTTCAGGGTTGTACACTGTTTTACAGAAACTCATTTCATTCATAGAATGTATCACATTGCAGAATTTTCATTCCATAGAAAGCTAATTTCTGCTGAAACCTTAATGTTTTCAGATTATTTTTTGGTAGACACCGGTCTAACCTAACTTAACCTACATAACTCATGCTTAAGACAATCTGAAAACATTAAGGTTTCAGCAGAAATTAACTTTCTATGAAATGAAAATTCTGCGAAGTGATACATTCTATGAAATGAGTTTCTGTTAAACAAGGGGACACTGTATGTTTGGTATCTCGAAATTCCAATAGTCACGAGCGTAGTAATACTGTTCAATAGCATGTTTTGACGCGTTTGTGTACAGTCAAGTTCAAAAGTATGTATACACTTTAGTACCTTGTCACTTTAATCGCTTGGATAATTTCATATGGCAGTTTAAACATGACGTTAAATAGACAAGGTACTAAAGTGTATACATACTTTTGAACTCGACTGTACTTACCATTTTAGTATAATATAATGTATGTCAAGAAACTTAAAAAAAAACACTTAATCTGCAGTTTTAACCTATATCCTAGAATTCAATTTTAATTAAGCATTGTGTACCCGGCCCTAGCAACAATTCATATAAAAATGCGGACATTAGGCGTGGTACACAAGCACGTCATACAACCACTTCCTCACATGCAGCGCGTGTGCACTCGGCTTAGATCTTATGATTACTCGCCATTTGCATAATGCTGCAGAGTTTTTTTAAAAGAAAAACATGCCAAAGTTCTAATAGCTGAGGCTCAAGATATAAGAGGCTTGATAAGGTTCTGAATAAATTTAAAAAACAATATTCAATATAAAGATCGTGTTAACAAATAAAAACCATCTAAGTTTTTGGAACCTGGAGATCGAACTCAACCGCTCACCTCGTACCCCAAAATCAGTTTAGCCGTTTTTGGGGTAAAAAGCCCTCGATTTAACGGCGACACGTACTTTCAGAGCCTTATCTCTAAAACGGCCCAACCAATTTTCATTAAATTTTGCTAAGAACCATCCTGATTAATGTAACTTTGCTAACGGAACACTGACACTAACTAAACTGACACGTCGGGGACCGCTAAGTACATGGAATAATATAAATTACTCGTACCCCAGCTACTTAGCGGTCCCCGCCGTGTCAGTTCAGTTAGTGTCAGCGTTCCGTTAACTACCTACTTATCAAACAATCAGCCCTTACTCCTACGCGACGACGCTTGGATCAAAATAATAATACCTACTTATAATTAAACTTATAGGGCCACTACTTATTATTTTTTTACTAATCAGAGGTTTTTTTACAAACTGTTTTGAGTCGGGGTTTTTTTAAATTTCTAATAAGGCGAGCGTTAAGGACAGAGCTATAGCAGTTATAAAGATTTAACCTCTTCTCTCAGCGTAAATTGAACTGCATAGCTATGTCATAATAACCCCCCAGAAAGGCCAATATCGGCAGACGGTCTGTTAGTCTGGATGACTTTAACATTTAGGTGAGCTACTTGAAGCAAAGAAAACTGGTCAAAGGGAACATGTATGAAAAACAGAATTGAGTTTCATTGATACGATCTAGGAGAAAATGTAAAAACACACATATTAAACGCAGTACATAAAGTTTTGACCCGCTTATTAAAACAATATATAGAATAAAACTTGTTGAAATTTAGAAACTTCTTGTAAGGTTTAGATTTTTTTTTCGGCTTCCTCATTTTATTTACGTGATATTTTAATTCAATGATATTGGCTTACAAACAGTAATTTCTGAAATAAATGGAAATTTCTTTATATTATGCAACGCCTTGCGTCGCCTTGCCTCGCCGGTGGTAAAGCACCTTTAGTCGACTCCTGTCAATATTCAAAAACTTTATCACTACATAGTATAAAACAAAGTCGCTTCCCGCTGTCTGTCCCTATGTATGCTTAAATCTTTAAAACTACGCAACGGATTTTGATGCGGTTTTTTTTAATAGATAGAGTGATTGAAGAGGAAGGTTTATATGTATAATACTTTAATCCGGAGCGAAGCGAGGGCGGGTCGCTAGTTAGTGTATATTTGCTAAATTTAAAAGCTTGTCTTGCGTAGTTTTAAAATGTTTCTTTCTTGTATGTAAATTTGTTACCATCAAATTAAAAAAAATAGCAGTCAAACAGAGAAAACTTTTTTTTATGTTAAGGAGAAGACACACGAGCACTCAGGCCACCTGATGGTAAGTGGAATCTAAGACCTCAAATGCGTTGCCAACCCTGAGGACTACGATGGAATGCCTCTATGCTAGTAATGAAAAAAAATGACATATTGCAAAAGACAACCAACCAAAATCAAGCCTCTTCGCTGGTAAATTAACTAAATTTCGAGAACAAAAGCCTTTTCAAAATTTCCACAGTAGTTTAGCCACAATTTTGCCTCAGAATATCCCGAGCGGCCATGTTGAAGGCAATTTTGATAGCGATCAAGATTATCGCCTCATTGCTACATGTCGTGCCGGGAATTGGCGCCTGGACTAATTCCGAGGCTGCTGGACCTTACTTATGGTGTAGGTGCAGATAATTATGAAAAACGCTAGCTCGGTATACGCTAACTTTAATGCTTTTTTAGGTTATATGATAATCATCTATTTTTTTATAAACGACTGATCAGCAGTTTAACTTTATCAAATTCAAATTCAAATTATTTATCCAGTAAATTGGCGATACGTGGGCTCTTTTACACGTCGGTAATATGGAGTGAATCTACTAGCGCTTTAGACAAGAACTTTATTGAGGAGAAGAAACTCCGCAAGAAACTCCAGCTGAAAGCATTTTTTCAATTATAAAATACAACAATACTTAAGAGTAATAATAAAAAAATATTGCTAGCATAAATAAAATAATTACAATATATGTAAGATCAAAAACATTAAATTAAAAATAAAGAGAACAACACGCCGAGGTCTCTACGTCAGGACGAATAATATAGGATTAAAATATTGATATAGATTGATACCATTAAAATAAAAGCCAACCTTACAAACCTTATTACAAATTTCAACTTGTTACTGTTTGAATTTCCTGTATTTTCTTTGCATAGTATGGGTCATACACGCACTTAAAAACAAAAGTTGTCTCTCCTGTGGTCAGTAGTTAAAAGCTTGTGTGCATATAAGTTATGTTTTTATATGATAGGTCTAAAGCAGTCCTGACGGCGTTTTTGCGGGAATGGGCTTAGCCAGAAAATTAGGCCTTAAAAACGTTAATGTTTGGTGTGTCCACAGGAAAAACGGTAACCTAAATCTGTGTATGACCCATAAAACAAAGTCCAAAGGATTTTGATGCCGTTTTCTCCATTTATAAATTTCACGCAAGGTTTTTATGTACGTTAAATTCTGGTGTATCGGGTACAAAAAACTCACTTAAACCGAAGCAAAGAGATGGCTGGTAGCTACTTTTTTCAAAAATGTAAGTGTTAGAGCAGTTATATATTTTTCCGGCAGAAAAGTAATGACCTGCCTCTTTGACGGGTAAAGTTGTGAAAACGGTATCACAATCTAATTTGAAAACCTACGATCGTCCGCTTAACGCAGTGCGTAAAGTAAACAATTATCATAAGCATGGCATACATACCTTCACGCCTGTCTCCCAATGGGGTAGGCCGAGACTATGAAACGCCAGCTGCACTGATCTTAACATACAACGTTCGCTTCCTCAACCTACATTCATCAACCTCTTCATGCGCGTACGTCTATTTCGGATTGGATTTGTTATTCAGTAACACCAATCTGATCATTTATCATTCGCATTTTGACCTTAAAGCACTAACACAAGAAAAAACTTTGTGGAGTGATATCATTTGAAAATACGTTTTATTTGTTGGTTAAAAAGCTTCATACCCCCCCAGCCTTTGTTCTAATTCTAACACACACAGCCCCATCCGTCACACATACGTCCGAAATATAAGTGATGGGGAAGCTGAGGGAGGGGGGCAAACAGCAAAAGTTCAGGTCCTTATCTCATCTGTTTGACGGATCCGTGCAGACAACGCTACGTATTCATATTTCATGCAGAGTAACGAATCGAAACAGAGTGCCACGAAAATTCATTCAAAACCAAAAACAACCGGGCAAGAGCATGTTGATGCTCAGTGTAGGGTTCCGAAGCCGTTGAGTACTAGAGTACTACAAACATAATAATAATTTTCTATTTAATGTCATTTGGTGCCGCCTTAGATGATTTTAGTAGGTATAAACACTTTAATCGCCTGTATCACAAGAACTAATGATGTCGTGATAGTTTTCCTTTTAAATTCGTTGCGCTTTTATTGATAATATTTTTTAGATTTATAGTATTTTTAGTTTTACCAGCACAGAAGAAATGAATACCATAGAGAAATTCCATCAGTCTATGGTTCTCAGATCCCACTTACGCTCAAGGCCTATTATTATTATTCTACTAAGTTATAACGATATCGCAATTGACGTGTTTTAGAATCGTTTATGTCACAGTCGCTATTATTGTAAATGACATAAGAGTTATCAAAACGTTGACAATACGGAAACACGTCAAAGACGATATCGTTATTACCGTGTAGAATCCCAGCCCAGATGACCGGATTTCCTACTTCATGAGCTAAAAAAGTAGTCTTTGATGGAGTAGAGGCTTGTGGAGATGGCGACTAACAAAATATGAGGTATTTATAAAACTTGACATGATTTTAAAAACCTTGCATGCAATGTCACTATTCTAAAACCAACGACAGCCAGCTAGTTTTTTTTTAATAATTATGTATTAAAAAAAAACTAGCTGGCTGTCGGTGGCTTCGCCCCCGCTGTATATTTCAAACTTTCCTGGTGGTATTTTTTTCTGTTTTTCTCCTGACAATAACGAAGATAACAAAAAATATTTTTCCTAGATGGTAGTGACCCTGCCTTCGAAGCTAGCAGTCCTGGGTCAAATTCCGGTAAGGGCAGATATTTGTGTGATGAGCACGAGTATTTGTTCCTGAGTCTTGGATTTTTTTTTTGTATTTAAGTATATATTTCTCTATATAAGTAAGTTTAACGTTGCCTAGTACCCTTAGTATAAGCCTAGAGCTTAATTTAGGACTAGGTTCATTTGTGTGACAATGTCCCGTGATATTTATTTATTATGTATTTTATATTCTAGCGTCCTTCCGAATTCCCTATTCTAATAGTTCACGTTACGTAAACGATTCTTGATCTTTGTTAGATTTCTTAATTATCACGATATAACTATTGAACTTGCTACTCTCTCTCCCTCCGTACTCTGCCGCCCGAGATCCTCCGCCCTGGCACTGATAAGGCGCTCTTTAATCACAGATAGCATCGGGCGGGCGGTATCGTGTTGATAAGCCGCCCCGCTATCGCCCGCGTATAAATTCTGATGCCTATCGCAAAGAGGACTCGTGTTGAAAATGCTTTATGGTTTTTCTTATTTTTGTTAAAGAAGTCAAATATTTAAAAAGATGCTTACTTTTGTAAGTAAGATGTAGTGTATTGTAGGCGGTATTCAAAACAGACAAAAAGTAATAAAAAAGTGCCAAGAAATACAACTTACGCTCATCCAAACCCAAAATAAGTGCAGTCAAACAAATTGATTTCTATATCAAAGTGGCGTAATCGTCAAATCCTTAGAAACTTCACTTCACTCACTTTGACGTAGTTCCATAGTGGCCTAGATATTAATTTGTTTGACTGTAACATTAGTGGTGCCTTTTCTGAGTTTCTATCTATATGTATTTGTATCTTAGCCCTCAAGGTTGGCAATGCATTGGCAGTCTTACGATTATATGTCTTGTGATTGCAAGTGTCTAGATGTCTCAGATTCCACTAACCATCAGAGTCTACGACGTTGAACAATTGGTATGGACGTGTTACGATACTAAAACACAGCCCGCCTGAGGTTCTACACGGTAAAATCTCATTGTTTTTGACGTGTTTCCGTATTGTCAACGTTTTGATAGCTCTGCTTTACTTGACAGTAATAGCGGCTGAATTTAAAACAATAAAATAACACGTCAAAGACAATCGTTTTACCAAGTCGAAAAGAGGCCCAGGCCTTCTCCTTGATATAAAAAGTGACCAATAGTAATCAATCAAGTGACAGCTTTTTTAATGTTTCTTGTTGTGTCAACTTACTTTACGTTACTTGTAGATACGAGCAGCAAAAAAATCTTCTCAACTTTAATTAATAATTATTAATATATTATAAATAACATCCAAAATAAACATCCGGCGTTTCCAGGAGAGATAATAAAAGTCATTTATATGGCTTAAAAGGCATTTAAATTGTAAATACTCGCCGTAGGGCGGCTCCCCGCCCTGTTATCAGTATCAACTGATTGCGATCGCAACGTGACTCTGCTGACTCCCTATCGTACAATACACTGATAAATATTCGTACTTAGAGTTAGTAGGACCATGGCAGGCTCCACCTGGTTTCCGCAATTTAATTCTTTAACCTGGCCGCATTGTTGTTTCAGCGTGGGGATAAGAACACAGGTAAAATGACTAGTCTATATCAATTGAACTTGGAAAAGATGTAAACAAATTAGTAGTGTTTGACACATAACCTTTAAAAACGTATAATGAATAGTTGTTTCATCTTAAACTTAATATGAAAAAAAATGTCCTAGTGTATCAATCATTGCAAACCTGACTTGATCTTTAAAAGTACGTGATTATCGAGCAATTATAGTGAATTAGTTCGTTTGGTTTTGTTAAATCTTTTTCAAGTTCAATTGCCACAGACTTTAGCATAGAGGCATTCCATCTGAGTTTTTAGGGTTGGCAACTCATTAGCAGTCCTAGGGTTGTAAAAATGTATTTAAATTGTAAACACTCGCTGTAGGGCGGCTCCCCGCCCTGTTATCAGTATTAATTGATTGCGATCGAAACGTACCTCCTGCACGACTAGCACAAGGTCTCCCTTGTCGCTCAGTACGTCTTTATCGTTACAGACTGGATAGAAAGGGAGATCTGAGCAGCAAATAAGTCGCTATCGCCACTGATAAATACTGCTCTCCTTAAATAAAGGCTTATGTCTCATAGAATCGCGTATGTATTAGTGACCTTATTTCTTAAGGTGAAGGGTTTAATTTGCTTTGACTATGTAATTGCGCATGCGTCCGTTTTACAGGAGGGCAGTTTACTCGTACTTAGAGGTAGTAGTTCGAATCGCTGCAACCATTTTATTCTTTAGCCTGAGCCCTATTTCACCATCCTGATCAATGTCAGGTGGCAGTTGATATGTCAGCGTACATGGCGCATCTTATATGAAACCCAGCGGTGTATCAGCGTGTTAACTTTGCAATGTATACCGAATTGGCACATGTCACATGTCTTTGTCAAGATGGTGAAATAGGGAGCTAGTCGCATTGTTGTGTTCAGTTGATGATGAGACAACCGGTGAGATTACTAGCACAGGCGTGATTTAATGTATGAATGTACGTAGTACGGTGAACAACTTTGATTCCAAAGAACTCTGCCGCTGAAAGCCGACTGTTAATGTTATATTTATGGCAAACGAGCAAACACCTGATCGCGAGTGTCTGTGATCCAAAGACATTTGCATTCTCAAAACTGCAATCTTAAGACTGCAAATGTGCTGCCGAGCTCATGGTCGCCACACGGATACAAATAACACGAATAAAAAACAATACTAAAACACGTCGAACGCAATATCGTTTTAACCCAATAGAATTTAGAGATGCTGTTAATAAACAACCCCCCGTGTGGTTTCCGGGTTAGAATAGTGCCACTCCAAGTCTTCCCGTGGATGTCGTAAGAGGCGATTAAGGGAATAAAGGCTTGTAGTATTGTTAGGCGTTGGACTTGCAACCTGTCACTAATACACTAGTAAACATCGCAGCCTACTTGTGCAAAATGTGGTTACAGAATTATTAACATTTCTTTTTAGAGTTGTTGGTATTTCTGTAGATCTGCCTACCCCACTCTGGGAATGAAGGCGTGATATGTGTATGTATGTTATTTTAATAAACAAAACACAGATACACACTACACAAAACTATAATATATACTATATTTCACTTTTTACGTTCAATCTTAAAAGGTTTAAACTTTTACACCGCTGTGCCCCGTCATAACAATGTTTTATGTACAAGTACTTTACTATATTTTGTACCATAGCCAGATAAAAGTATTTTATAGAGCCACTATCGTTGAGATACGGCGCAGATTGACTTTTATAGCATCAGCGAGACGGACAAACAGATGGATAGCGTGGAAGGTCAAATAACAAACAGGTATAGACAATCGGGATATAAAAACGGTTCGCTAATAAACCAATTGGTATGTATGTTCAACTCGTTATTGAACAAACAAAAGATAACAAAGTAAAAAACAAATGGTATGTACAACGGCGAACTTATCCCTTTAAGGGATCTCTTCCAGTTAACCTTTGAGCGATTGAGAGAAATAAAACAGCGGATGGCTAAACGTACTCAGTTAAAGAGACAGAAAAATAGCGTTCAAATACGTATAAACGTATATATGTAATAAATAGGATAAATAAACAAATATATTCCTACTAGTATAATTGTATTTCCCATTGTTCAAGCCTAGAGCTTATTTTGGGACTAAGTCAATTTGTGTGACTTTGTCCTGTGATATTTATTTATTACTAGCTTTTGCCGATATATTTTTTACTTTATTTTATTACTTACTAAATACACAAATAAATAATCAAGTATCAAAAGTAGAAAGGACATTCAGTCGTAAGTCATAATTCATAAATCAGGGACAAGAATCAAGCCAGGGCTGGGATTCTATACGGTAATAACGATATCGTCTTTGACGTGTTTCCTTATTGACAACGTTTTGATAACTCTTATGTCATTTGCAATAATGGCGACTGTGACATAAACGATCCTAAAACACGTCAAACGCGATATCGTTATAACGCAATAGAATAGAGGCCCAGTACTTCCTCAGCCTAGAAACCAATTGGGGTATTGTTGTGGAGTTAATTCAATACTAATTTCAATTTAGAACTGAATTTAATTCAGTGAAAGTCAGAAGTGCATATAACTACTAACTATTAACTACTTAATTATAAATAGATTGCGATGCTCCCTCGAGAACTTAGATTCTCCGGGATAAAAGACGCACATGTGTTATTCCAGGGTATAAGCTATCTCCATGCCAACATACAGACATACATAAATATCACGCCTTCATTCCCAGAGTGGGGTAGGCAGAGCTCAGAATTACCAACGACTCTAAAAAAACTTGTTAATTATTACGACATTTTGCAGTCAGGGGCCTATTGCATATAAAATTATAGAAAAAAGCGACTATTACTTGTATTATAAGTTACAAGCTTTTATGAAACAGACCCCAGGCTAAGTTGTTTACTAGTATATTAGTGACAAGTTGCAAGCCCATTGCTTCACAGCATTAGAAGCCCTTATTCCCTTACCCTGGGTTCCTAAATATTTAAAACGTCTCGTTGAAATTTGACATTTGCTACATACAAATTGTGTCAAACTCTAACCCTGGGTTCCTATATTCAAAATGTCTCGTTAAAATTTGACACATTTTATATCTAGCAAATGTCAAAATTTAACGAGACGTTTTGAATATAGGAACCCAGGGTAATGAGTCGTTTTGTATATAGGAACCCAAAGATAGTCGCCTCATACGACATCCATGGGAAGACAAATTTGCCAAATTTCATCAAAATCCGTTCTGACGTGATTGAGTGACAAACATCCAAAGTTTAATAGGAATTATCTTCGTAAAATAGTGGTTATTAGTAGAATTACTGATATCAGAGAGTTGCGTCAAATTGCTAAGTGGGTCGTTTTCAAAAAAATTGTACATAGTTAAGGGCTTTAATTAAAACAAAACTTAATTGATTCCTTTGTGTGACGAAAGTTACCCATACAGGTTGTATGACTAACTTTCGTTATACAAAGGACGCGATCGTGATTTTGTTTTCATTAAGCCCTTAACTATGTACAATTTTTTTGAAAACGACCCAAGTGTCAATTTTGCAGTGACTTTGACTTTGACCCAAAATCACTTTGAACTGCGCACTGGCCGTTGGCTGGTCAAGAAGCCTAATTAAAACGCTATCGCTCCGCTTCCTGTCGGCGACGCGTTATTGCGGCTATCGTAGACCAATTATATGTAAGCTTATCGCGTACGACATACAGAGCAGAGGGAGAGCGAATGTTTGCTGGACATGATTCACTGACGAGGATTATTTAGTTAACCCCCATTGAAGATAGGGGTGCTAGTAACACCGATTCTCTTATCCTCACACCAGAACAAAACAATGCGAACGCTGTTTGATGGTAGGTTAAAGTTCCAACACCATCCCGATAAAATAGCTTTATAGAAACACCGCATCCACATCGGTCCATCCGTATGTGAGCTACGATGCCATAGATAGATACATAAACAGACATACCTACAGACAAGAACAAAGTATTAGGGGTGATTCTCTCAACACAGCGCTACGTCGAGTTAAAAGGTGAAGTTTTATCCGGCAACTTTAAAAAGTCCCGTCGGAGCGTACAAAACACATTTTAGCGCGCGCCTTCTCAATTAGGCAGCTTTATACGACACTGGACTCTCACCTGCCTGCTGCCTAATTGAGAAGGTACGCGCTAAAATGTGTTTTGTACGCTCCGACGGGACTTCTTAAACTTGCCGGATAAAACTTCACTTTTTAGATCGACGCAGCGCTGTGTTGAGAGAATCACCCTGGTTTCACGGCGGAGTCAGTGGAGACTCTCAAAAGGCGCAAATACAGTCAAATTGATTGAAGTAGCATATTAGTGTAGTTTTAAGTAAGATTGTAAATTCGTTTGTTTGATTCTACTGTTTCATTTATAATTATTTGACAAATATAAACCTTAGTAAACTTATAATAATACCCCTTTTTCTTTGTCAGGAGTTAAAACAAGGTTCTATAGAGGATCTTCAACCGCCTGGCAGGGCTCCGATTGCATTGGTCCTTTCGTTATTGTATCTTTTCGTCCGTGTGTCGCAAGTCACGTCTGATTACAGAATAAGGAAATCCTGATATTTATGAAAACGACGGCATTTCAAATACGAGTTATAGAACAAATGCATTGGTAAATAACTGTATACGTAATCAATAGAAACACAGACAAATAAAATACATAACATAATACATAATATCACGCCTTTATTCCCATTGTGGGGTAGGCAGAGCTACAGAAACACCAACAACTCTAAAAAGATATGGCTGTAATTCTGTAACCAAATTTTGCACAAGTAGGCTGAGATGTTTACTAGTGTATTAGTGACAGGTTGCAAGCCCGTCGCCTAACAATACTATAAGCCTTTATTCCCTTAATCACCTCTTACTACATCCACGGGAAGACATGGAGTGACACTATTCTAACCCCGAAACCACACGGGACAAATAAAATAAAAACATAAATAATGTATATCAATCAAAATCGTTTGCATTGTTGGCTATTGTAATGTAGCTACATCCAAAGTGCTGAATTAGTTATTATGTAACGTCACATAATGAGGACTCTTATGATTCGAGTCCTGGAGTTAGAAAGCGATGCATGCCGTAACTTTATATTTACTCTGTTCAAATCATACTGCCAATCATTTTACACGTGCAGTCTGTGGATGACTTACAAGCGTACCTACAACATGTTGCGTGTTCAATACAACAACATGTTCAGAATGCTGATGGGGCTGCCGAGGTGGTGTAGCGCGTCCGGCATGTTCGCCGAGAGGCATACAGACGACTTCTACGCCATCAGACGGAAAATAACCTCGTTGTTGAAGCGAGTGCGGGGCAGTGGAAACAGCCTCCTGAAGGTGTTGTCTGAACGACTCGACTGCCCTTTTATAAAGTATCGTGTGGATATAATGATAGGTAGCATTAAGTGACTATTGTACTTTTGTTTCTGTAACAATTCGTTTATAAATTATCTACTAACAATCTATGGACCAACGGTCTGAAATAAATGTTTTTTTTATAGGTATTAGTACTTTATAACAACTAAAGGAAGACAAACTACATACATACCATCACGCCTTCATCCCCAGAATGGGGTAGGAAGAGCTACAGAAAAACAGAAAGATAAATTATTCGGATTAATACCAGCCGCTGGATTCCAGCATCGTACAACTCGTACCAAACTATCATTTCATCAACACCATCTTGATAGTTGGAAATCTTCCATCGTGCGTTTTTCGCGGGCCTTTTTTCCATGCACCTTGCCTGTATGTGGAATTAGCTCTCGGCGTCTGTATTTTCGAACCATTTCGACTTGGGACGTTCGACACAGCGCACTTGCGATTCCTCTGGTGTTGCGGGTGTTTATGGTCGCGGCGATCACTTACCATCAGGTGACCCGCTTGCTCGTCTGCCTCCTTTTTGGTTCTTTGCCTTTCGCCAACAAATCTTTGACAAATGCATTGTTTCGCAACCTATTCATTTGCCAACCAGCTTTTTTTCTGTAAGTAACTACAAATATTTCAGAATTTTTATACAACTAACCTAACCTAACCTATATATACGATGGTCCTGAAATAAAATTAGAATTATTTACAGTTTCGGAAAAGAACGCGGGTTGTCAAATGATATGTTTGTGAAATGAATCATTTGTGAAACGTTGGGTATGTATCGTAAATGATAGGATCCCCTCCTTTTTCCATAAAAAAGTAGAAAATTTGGTCAGATGTTTATTTTGTCAGGTCCTCCTCGCATGTACATAATTTTAGACTCTTTTATCAACTACGCATATAAGTCCAGTGTTAAATTTAAAATAGTACCTATCTGGAAGCATCGTGAAACTCAACATTTATTTATTTTAAAATGTTTGCATAAATATACCCAAGAGTGTCTCCCACTTTATAACACTAAGTAACTAAATCTCAATCTTTTAAAGCTAAAATTCCTATAATTACTCTTATACTAGTGGACGGGTTCGAGCCGGCGATACATAAAATTCACATTAGAGACACCCATCAATTGTCCGGGCCAACGTTTTCGCAAATATACAGCCCATAAAAATGTTAATACTGTATTGCAATTGCATTTCTTTATGTGTGTAATTTGCCGCGTTTGAAAAGAAAAATGCCGCTGCATTTGTGGTTTAAGTTAAGAGCGAACACGGGTTATCTAACGGTTTTATAATTAGGTAAGATTTTTGAACTTATCAAACCTTTTAAACTTTTCGACTGTAAAAGTCTATTATCTAAGATTCAAATAATGCAGTAAAATTATACAGTCCTTACGATGTTTATTGTTGTTATGAAGATTTTCCTTAAGGTACAATTAATTCCAGTGGGCCTAACACGCTGCCACGGGACAAGGGGCCCTAGCCAAGATGCAAACGCTCCTAACGTTTTTCTTTTCTATCGCTCAAAATGTATGAGCGTTTGCATCTTGGCTATGGCCCAAGATTATCGCATAGGCGCTTTAATTCATCTATTCCATATTTCAACGCCAGAATAAAGTGTTAAGGTTTAAAATGTAAGTGTGTTTTCTGTGACTTGAGTCCTTTTATTTGTAAGCAAGTTAAACCCTAGTCGCCTGTCATTTTAATAATTTCATATTCATATTTGGCACTAGTTCTCGTGGCAGCATATTAGGGCCAATGTGTTTTAATAAGCTAATATTTAATAAGTAAAAGTAATGTCGAGTAGGTGCTTGTTGTTTCGCTTATCTCAAAGCAATACTTTGTTTTAAACCTGTGCCAACAATAAAGTTTTGGTCTTGCTATCAATCCGCTACATCTAATAAACTGGACCGCAGTAATCGGTACAGTCGAATGCAGTATTCCCGGCTATTACGGAAATGGGACATGTAAATGAAGGCGTGAGCTAAGACTACTACTGAGCTCAGTTTCGGTTCGATTCCCAGACAGAGAAAAATATCATAACTTTTGATAATTTATTGAGATTGTAATAAAAATACCTTATCATTCTAATGTAGTTTGATTGTTAAATTTAACTGTTGGATAATATTCATCTCGGAATTAAAGCAAATTTTGATTATGATTTAACAGAGCTCCATGTTCTTTTTATATTTTTAATTGAACCATGTTGTTTTTTGTTTTAATATAAGTACTTAGTGACATTTGAGACGTTAAGACGAATCTAACGACATCTCATTTCTTAAAATAGGCGCCAAAAACCTAATCCTCCTCGGTCAGTCAGGTACCTAATCATTAGATATAACTGTTAGATATAGTATTTCGGGATTGAAAAATAAAGTCTTAATCTGCTCAAAAAGTTGCCTAATTGAGATGGCGCCATTGCATTGGTGGGTTGATTCACACAGGTGTCTCAACTTTGTTGTTCTTATTCTGTCCCGTAAGGCAAGACACAACAGTGATAGTGTTTCCTAAAAAATATATTTATTTACTAAATATGCTTGAAAAAGAACCCATAAAAATGAGATAATAATTTCCGCAAAAAAATAAATTTCGTGCATTTATATACTTTTAAATCATGGTTTTAATGCGTGACCCAAGAGACGTCACCATGTCAACGAGGTATAAAGTTGATTGACCCAATACAATACATTGTAAAATTATGGTGTATCCCCAATGTATGACAGTAATCTATAAAGGTTCTCACGAAGAGCTTAAACTTTATGGTCGCTGGCGCCACACAATCAGCACTGGTATCGTTATCAGTCAATTAATCCCCGACTTAAATGGAATACCTGTGTCTTATCTCCTCTCTCGGATCATCGGGATCTTTGTAGTTTACATAGCTTTTTTGATGTTCGAAAATAACCGTTTGTTTTTATCTTTGGCGAGGCCAAAAAAATAATGGATTTAAAACAGTGTATATGTATGTAATTAAAAATCGGACGTTTCACTTTGATAATTAATTTGTTTCGTTTTAACTAAATTTCAACGAAAAAGCACGTGATATTGTTCATCAGTGTCAGTACAGTAGATTATTGCTGCGAGAGTTGATTTTGAATCCCGAGGAAGTGAAGGATTCAAAGACACGAGATGCAAATAGCTTTGGTCTTTTATTGCATATAAAACTTTTCATCTCAGCAGCGAGAACATATTTGGGTCATACACAGGTTAGGTTACCGTCTTTCCTGTGGACACACCGAAAGTTAACGTTTTAAGGCCTAATTTTCTGGCTAAGCCCATCCCGCATAAACGCCGTCAGGACTGCTTTAGACCTATCATATAAAAACATAACTTATATGCACACAAGCTCTTAACTATTGACCACAGGAGAGACAACTTGGCCTCTATTCAACTGCGTTATAACGATATCGTGTTTGACGTGTTTTAGAATCGTTTATGTTACAGTCGCCATTATTGTAAATGACATAAGAGTTATGAATACGTTGACAATACGGAAACACGTCAAATACGATATCGTTATTACCGTGTAGAATCCCAGCCCTGATGTTTTTAAAAGTGTGTATGACCCATTTCCTAAAGGTAAAATAAGACAACATGGTAAAAATTAAACCATATATAGGTTTATTTGCATGTGTTATCAACCTGAAATAGGATTTACCTACGACCGTAAGTGTATTAGGACGGTTAAACGATAGATATTCTTTATATTTAATAAGTTTAAAGTTTTATTATTAGGGACGGGCATAAGAATTTAACAGTAAAATAAAGCTGCAGAAACTAAGTTTATCTCCCATCTAACACGTTTCGTCTCCATCAGGTGGCATCGCGTATATCTGGCGTCCTAAAGGGGTATAAGTCGACTTAACTCGTAATAAAAAAGGGTATATACCTACATAAGCGCAGTATACAAGACTTAAACCCCTTTTCACTTAATCTTCAGAAGACTTGTACCCTTTTTGACTAGGACCCCAGAATTATTACGAGTACGTTAATACTGTTATCTGTCTATCTTATCGCTAATGAGTAGCTACAGACGTGCTTTTAACGTTTTTTGTGTATTACTTTCAATAGAGTGAATGTCGGATTGTATTTACGAATTAAATAAGTGAATACAAAGTTTATTTTTTTGCAAATATCTACACACATACATACTTATCATCACGCCTTCATTCCCAGAGGCAGAGCTACAGAAATAAAATTCTTAACCACGTTTTCATAATCAGGCCAAGAAGTATACCAGTGTATTAATGACAAGTTGCAAGCCCATCGCCTAACACTACTACAGGCCCTTATTCCCTTAGTCGCCTCTTACGACATCCACGGGAGACATGGAGTGGCACTATTCTAATCCGGCAACCACACGGGTATATCTAATACTTATATATACTTTTCTATTTGGCTTTGACCCATTTGGTTTACTGGCCGATAAAACCTAAAGATATAAAGGAGCGTCCCAACTGAGAGCATTCGCGTGTAATATTCGAGTGGTGTGGACGTTGAGCCGAGCGTTACTGACGTCCGAATATTCGACGCCGAATGTTAATTACACGCGAATGCTCTCAGTGGGGACGCTCCTTAATAAGAGTACTGGGGTCATACACACTCTTAAAAACAAAAGTTGTCTCTCCTGTGGTCCATAGTTAAGAGCTTGTGTGCATATAAGTTATGTTTTTATATGATAGGTCTAAAGCAGTCCTGACTGTGTTTTTGCGGGGATGGGCTTAGCCAGAAAGTTAGGCCTTAAAAACATTAACTTTCGGTGTGTCCACAGGAAAGACGGTAACCTAAATCTGTCTATGACCCACTCGTATACACGTGTAACTCAAATTTACCCTAGAAGAACATGCAGTGATCAGATTCACGATATACTGAATAAGGGCTAAATCAAAAGCACCCGAAACCGACGCACGTGCATGAAGGGTTCTCTATCGATTGACCGAATTTCATATGCAATATAATATAATTTCATTATTCTGAATTACATATGACATAATTTTTTATGCCATAAATAGAGATAGAAGTTTTTGTGGCACGAATAAAATTGTCCTAGGGACTTCCGAACGATAATAATTTATCAATAAATAGTACTTTCTTATGACAGTTAATTATGTATGACTATGAGATAACGTATAATATGAACATGCAATTTCCGTACACCGTAACTCAAAACTTATAAGTGACATAAGCATAACGATAAAAATAAATGATTATCTATTTATAATATTTTTATGTTTGAGTTTTTTCCATGCATTTTTTTAAAACCGAGTAGTTATTATATTAGAGTATACTATTATGCTACACAACAGCCAAGCAACAGTTCGCATTGTTGTGTTCCGGTCTGGGGATAAGACAACCGGTGAAATTACTAGCATAGAGGCATTCCATCTTAGTCCTCAGGGTTGACAACGCATTTGAGGTCTTGGGATTATAGTCTTGAGAATTCAAATGTCTATGGGTCTCAGATTCCACTTACCATCAGGTAGCCTGAGTGCTAGTGTGCCTTATCCTTAACATAAAAAAAAAAAAAAAAAAAAAACAATGTCATACAATTTACACAAATATGCCTTTGTTGCAAGGCACTCTTGATTTAAGTTTATTTTGTATGGAAATCGATTGAATTGCATCCATGGTTAGTGATCAGCATTTTAGTTAATTTCTATTTAATCCGGTGAACGTTAACCATCTACTATGATACTTTATAAAAAGTTATAGAAACAGTTATCGATAAATTTAATATCGGAAGGAAGTCCCTAGTCAATTGACGTTTTTGCCACAAAAAAATCTGTCTGGCCATAACGATCATGTGCCATAAGATTAATTTGCCATAAAGGCGTTTTTTCTGAAACCGTGAACTATTCAGAATTGTAATAAAACAAACCTAACCTAACCTATTTGGGCTCTGAACGATGGCATGTAAAAATTACCTGAAAGGTTTACGATTTCAGAAAAAATATCTTTATGACAAATGAAATAATTATGTGATATTAGGGAAAATGAAGATTATAGCCAGTGACCATTATGGCAAATGAAAGGATACGGCATGAAGGCGGTAAGCGAAGGCGTAAAGATTATGTATGTGTGACTATAGTCTTCTAATTTTAGCAGATTAACTCTTAAAGAAAGTTAAACAGTGATACATATAGCACCTAAGTAAAAACAAATAGAACAAAGGATATCACAAACAAACAAAAAAACACATTTTGAACTACCAACAGAAGTAGAATGTAATTAATAAAGGTGCTATAGGGCCAACTGAAATGGATCACCACTCAGCCAACACTGCGGCACTCGAGCAGTAGTAACTGCAACGCTAGTTTTCTGTGCCGGTTTGAAATGAGTTTTTATTGTTTGCTTCACTGTATTGCAATAATATAGGTAAAACACCAGATAATTATAATTAGGGTTTATACAACCTTAAAGCTTGTACAGGGTCCGTCCGGATTGCAACTGGGCGTTTTCCAAAAAAAGTGTACATCGTTAAGGACAAAGTTAAGAAAAAACTTCTTCCATTTCGTCACGAAAATTAGCCATACGCCCAACTAACATCTTAACCTTTAACTTAAAACAAAGCAGCATTGCATTGTTGTATTCCGGTGTAGGGATAAGAAAACCAGTGAAATTACTAGCATAGGGGCATTATAGTCCTCAGGTTGGCAACGCAATTGGAGTCTTAGGATTGTAGTCTTGAGAATTCAAATGTCTATGGGCCTCAGATCCCACTTACTCTCACTCGTGTGTCTTTTCCTTGTTCGAAAAAATCTTTTTGTTTTAGC
Organism: Acleris holmiana; assembly: GCA_949316455.1. Taxonomy (NCBI): domain Eukaryota; kingdom Metazoa; phylum Arthropoda; class Insecta; order Lepidoptera; family Tortricidae; genus Acleris; species Acleris holmiana. Next base: position 3,585,194 of record OX438763.1, on the reverse strand, counting down.
ACAGGGGCATTAATTTATGCAGTATTTTAGTGGTTTAACTCAATTGTCTTTCTGAATGAATGAATAAACTTGTTTTACTAGCCTTACATCCACGTCCTTCCATCTAATCACAGCACCAAAAGAACCAGACGGCTATCATATCTCCTGATACAAAATACACGCAGAAGGTTTTAGCTTTGAAACGTCTAACAAGTTATATCTAAAACTTTATAACTTACAGTGTAAGGTTTAATATAGCATAGCTGTAAGGTAATGAGGGCCCGCGATGGTCTGATGACTAAACTTATTTGGCAGATCTCGCTTCTGAATGTACCGTTAGCTAATAATTGTGTTTGGAACCATGATACTTTAATTATTAATAGGTATTCCTTTTGTGTTTAATAATGACCGCACTCAGAGTCAATTAATGACGAATAATTCGTTCCTTGGTGACGATTTTTGTGCAAAAGTTTGAAAAGTTTTTTTTTTTAAATGTCTCCAATTACGGCGGCAAGTTACAATAATAAATGACGGAAAATGATTATAAATCATTCTTATTTGTATCATTACATCCATTGATTAACATAGCATTCATGCCTAAGACAAACAAAGGTACTGAAGATAAAATATTAGCCTAATCAAGATCTGAATAATTATTTATTATCATAATTTAAACCAGACGTATCCAAACATATCCATAGCTTATTGTAAAATCTTTAATTCCGATCCACATATTCCTTTATAACTCTTACAACAAAGGAATTTAACAATATGTCGGACATAACCCAAGAATTCCTATTACAAAATAATAGTGACAACCTCCAGATTCCTCGATACCACTCCGGTTAGAATTTCAACCAAAAACAATACACCATTTGTTCACAAACAACCACAAAAAGACAAAAGGTACATTTAATAATACACTACGGCTTTTGTATGCGCCGCCTAACCCAAATCTTTATGTGAACCGTCAATGCGTATCACTTCATTTTAGTAATCGAATGTAACAAGAGATGGCGTTAGAGGTGGCTGCGCTCGCGCGGTAGTCGACAGCTTTTTTTGTTGGTTGTCCTTGTCGCTCTTATTTGTGAAGTCAATGGGGTGAGAGGATAGTTTTATTGTGATCCGATATTGTTTTAGTGGTTTTATGAGATTCCAATGTGAATCAACTTTAACGAGAATTTCACGGTGAATCAATTTAAGTTGGTGTATGTTTTTAAAGTAGGTTGCTGTTCGACTCATAATACGATAATTACGTTACATGGTTTAAATAATGATTTAGTAAGTTCCATCTAAGCACTGTGTTAAACTAAATATAGAATACACAAAACACACAGATCATCGTAGAACATTCATTGTAATTTTGATTTAACTTAGGATGCGTATACAGCCGACATTACCTGAGCCAGAAGTTGCTGTGGAAAAGGACTTAGGATAGATTTGTGATAAGCACGTGTTCCGTGTTCCGCTAATTAGACTAGAATGCAATTAAACAAATTAGCTACCATTCCGACTGTGTCCTGGGTAATTTGATAACGTCATTTCACAAGTTCACTTACCATCAGGTGACCTGAAAGCTTGTTTGCATCCTCTATGACATAAAACAATTCTAATTAGGTATTGTTAGTCATCAACATACACATTTAGAAACTTTTGCGTTTACAGGTGAAGTTATAATCAAATCGTAACGAATATACACCTCATTATTTCCAAGTAAATGCTGTTACTACTCCTGTTAAGGTGTATTTTGCTAATGTCCAGTTAATTATGGACAATCACCGTAAACTTATTAGAGAAATATGTATATGGATATCACATGCAAGGACGATATTTCGGTTAAAGAGTATTATCTCTTGTGGACTAAACAGAAGCACATGGGCTTAGTGCCGAGCGCTTCTGTCAAGTTTGTTTCTAAGTTGTACTCGCCGTGGTCACCCTGACGCGGCACCTACGCGTAGACTTTATATTGTCTTTCTTTTGTTAGTGTTTATCGCGTTAAGACTTAAATTTACCTATAGAATGTGACCATCAACATGTCTACTAAAATAACTGAAGAAAATGTCGTCGATATAAAAGTGCGTTTTAACATTCATCTTCTTACATAGATACAGGCAGAAATACAGAATTACACACCTCAAAAAAAATAATGTTGATAATTCTGTACTCATTTTTTGCACAATCAGGCTACTAGTGTATTAGTAACAGATTGCAAGCCCATCGCCTAACAGTACTACAAGCCCTTATTCCCTTAGTCGCCTCTTACGACATCCACGGGAAGACATGGAGTGGCACTATTCTAACCCGCAACCACACGAATATCATCGTCTTACTCTTCTCAATTTTGATTCAGTCCGTTTCTCGTATTGTGAATATGAACAAAGCAGACTTTACCACTACGATAGGCACTTTATACGGATGTTTTCCAGATGTTTAAACCCATATTTATTCAACATAAACAATCCCAACATCTCTAGAACAGACTCCGAAACCCAATACCACTAAATAAAGTCTTGACCGAATAATAAATGTGTTAAACACCCTGAAGATACAAACACTAGCGTCCATTGTTGTGGAGATGGTATCTGCGATACAAAGGCAGCGTATCGTGGTAGCGGTTGACAAATGAGCAAGAGAGGCCACCCAGCTTGTATTATAAACAGACTTGTAATTAGTGAGAGGCTTTTGAAGGTTCTGCTGAAGAAATGCAAGGTCTTTGACTTCTAGGAACATTAAAAAAACCTAAAAGTGGCAATTGTACCAAATAAATCAAAATTATCCATGTGACGAATATGCAGGTGGTAGTTCCATTAATTGACTTTTGACAGTATGAGAATGATGATCTGCATTACATCGTTATTTCAGCCAAAAGACATCATCACCGCTGAACAAATGCATCCACTGCTGTTTGCAACGAGTACCAGTCCTGTGTCGCTTGCATATATTGGAAACAACTGAATGGTTATATGATGAAAACGTACACAAACGAAGCTATCCAAGTGTATGCAAAAGAAAATAAAGTAAAAATGTACAATAAATCTAATTTGTACAACTACTACGTGCCTTTATGGAATTATTTTCCGTAAGGTAAGGGCTACGGAACTTTGTTCTATTGCCAAAAAGGGAAACGAGAACTGGTTAGGATCAAAAGGACCATGGCTACATAGTTAGATGGAGACGTCAATATTTTTTACCATATAAACTTATGTGACACTTAAGTGCGGTCGTTAGCTAATAAACGTGTTTGTGAAAGAGTGACACGTTTTAAAATATTTCAATACTAAACTAACTTTAACCTGCCAAGTATCCGTTCGAGTTACTATATTACTTAACACAATATTACATCTGGTGAATATTAAGGGGAGCCGATTGATGCGAGAAGCAAAAAAAAACTGTCAGAAGAAGTTGTGGAGATCTATGGGATAGGCATTTGCCCAGCAGTGGACATCTAAGAAGCAAGAAAATATTTACTGGATCATACGCCTTTCAAAGTGCCTATTCGCGCTAGTAAGTCATAGAAAATTACTGGACTAGCCTTTACGATCCTCAGAAGAGGCCTACGTCATATCTACTGTACATCTTGATCGCATTAGCGTCATAATAGACATATTATTAATGTGAAAAATGCATTTCCAGTTAATCAATATAACAAAGGATCTATTTCATCTAACTGTTCCTGTAAATGTTATAACGAAAGAAGCTCAATAATACGCCTCCTCCGAACTATCTTCGTTATTCTATCGTTTTATACAAGCATATCGGTCGTCAGGCATCTTGTTTTAAATAATAGTATCGCCCGGTGATAGTGTACGGCCATTTTTCTTCCACAACAAAGGATGTAATCGGCCGTGTGTGCGACCCGCGTGGGTGGCGCAAGGCACGAGCTTGGGACCTATATTCTATATGGTGTATAGTATAACAAAAAATTGTACGTACTGTAAATGTAATTGTAAAGCTGATTCTGTAAATTAGCTACCTGTAGTATTACAGGATACCCAGTAGACAAAAGTAAACATAATATAAAAACTTAGTCTGTTTGAACATTTAGATAGTAGGTATCTAAATGCTCACTTCATCATGGATATATTTATATTTCATTACTGTTTGAAACCATTTTCTTTATTAAATAGCAAGAGATATTTTAATCGCAGATAAGCAATTAATCTAGTTCTGTTTATTTGCAAGCTTTTTAAATAACTAACTACAAACGAAATCCTGTTAACATCACATATATAGTGCCTAGTGGAGGGAAAATTGAAAATTGACAACTTTTAACGGTTAAAATGATTTGTCAATCGCTGAATCTCATAGCATGCGCCCGCGTCGCGCAGTGGCGGGCGTCACCTCCGCCCTCTATCGGCGAGTGAATGAATCACTCCGTGATTTCATGCGGTCGCCGATACCTTGTTGTGCTAAAACTGCGCGTTATCTCCGGAATTAAGGATAAATAGGATTTTAATAATAGTGACTAACAATCCTGTTATTGTTTTAGAGTCGTAATTATTATAAATGGAAATAATAAGTCTATTAATCTGCGTGTACCAGTTACAACTCAGATTCGTTTTATAAACAATTAATTAAGTATCAAGGAGCACTCGCACAAATTAATCTTGAAATTGACTTGATTTGCTTAATACGAGTAGATAGCGATAAACATAATAATAATAGAGAGTAAATACAAATTATGCAGTTTTTATTGTTATTCGTCTTGTATGACCCGACGTCGAACTAATTATGGTCATGATTGTATTTATTTCGTCTATTACCCAAATCCATTTATATCTTTATCAACATGAATAAATAAAGGACAATGTTTTAAACCTTAGGCTGCGGCTTTTCGTATCACTCCAGCAAAAAAAAATTAAGATGTTTTTATGACAATGAAAATTATATTTACTTATTCTTCTGACCTGTAATAATATTAATATGAAATCAGTTTTAAAAAAAATATATTTAAGTGACACTTTATGTAAGCTAAAAAATTTAACTTAGCTAAAATATTAATGTATGTTATATAAAAAGGATAATATTAATGTAAAAATATATTAGCTTTTAATTACATACATACATACATAACGTCACGCCTTTATTCCCAGAGTGGGGTAGGCAGAGCAACAGAATACCAACAACTCTAAACTTGTTGATAATTCCGAAACCACATTTTGCATAGTAGTCAGGCGTTTAACTGGCAGCAATTTTCATGTGTCTACCTAAACTAGTCAAAAGTATAGCTATATTTTGGACCATGTGTTTATTGTTTAATTGAAATAAACAGATATGAACTATGTACTTTACAAAACGTGGAAAAAAACCTTTCAACTAGAAGCGGCACAGTAAACTCAGCTTAATTGAAATGACGCGTCCGGCCACCTTTTACAACTTATAAGCGTGTGTTGGAGGGATACGTCATTCCACTTCAGTAGAGCTTCATAACCCTTTGATAAAATTTGACTACTACAAATACTAAATTACTACTGAAATTAGCGGTCTGACGTAGATTTGCCTGATTTGAAAAAAATACAAATTTACCTTATCCCATACTAAGCTCTAGGGTTGTACTATGGGTACTAGACATAGAGATAAGCATATAGAGCAAATACATAATTATCCAGGCGTAGGGGTTTATTTAATGTAAAGTAATGGGGTCCTAATAAAAAATCCAAGTTTTAGACCTAAGGTCTAAAGCCATCTTGAAATAAAGGTGTCAAAATTACTTAATTTTCAAATAATTCTTTAAAATTCAAGATACTAACAGTATCGTGAATTTTATACTGTGACGTTACATCTACAGTCGTTATTTTACAAGATTTAACTAACTTCGTTTGTATATTATAATTTATTGTTCCTTATTCTGTTTCATTGGTATTTAATAAAGAGTATTTGTATTGTATTGTATTTGTATTAATATGTACGTTTCGGTCACGTCTATCAGGTAAAATAAAGCTTGTAAAAATACGCCTGTAGAAGTGTATATAATACGGCAGCAGGCAGGTGAATCAAGTTCAGTGTCGTATAAAGCTGCCTAATTAAGAAGGCACGCACTAAAATGTTTTGTACGCTCTGACCAGACTTCTTAAACTTGTCGGATAAAGCTTCGCCTTTGAGATCGACGCAGCGCTGTGTTGAGAGAATCACCCCCTGTTTTCTTTCCCCACAGCTGCAGCGTCGGAAAATGAGGGATGTGTTGGTGGTACAAATATTTTTTGTCGATATAGGGAGAGTAGGGGGAAGTAATTCTATGCGTACACTCAACGATATGCATACACAAGTGTTAGTAAAGTCGTACATACGTTACAATATCAGTTTCTCCGGTGACGTGACAACGGTACCACTATCTGCGCCTGCGATCTTTACCAATTAACTTATGCACCTTTTTGCCTCAAAAAGATGATAATCTGCGCGTTTAGTCACGATGCAGCATTCATTTTATTAACGACTGAATCCTTGATTTTATTAGGTGTTTCTTGTTTTCCTACACGAGTGTTCAGATATTTTTTCCAATCAGAGTGCGTTATAGTGTAATCAATATTATTTACATACAATTTCTATTTTTCTTATAAATAATTTATTTTGTTGTATAAAATCTCATTTCTTCATCTTTATTAAACTAATTGAACAAATTTAAAAGTGCCTTTTTTTGCAAGGGGGTGTATGTTTATGAATCTACATATTAATTTACTTATTTTTGGATGTTTATTCCTTTTTTTTATAATTCTGAGATTTAAAATCCTAAGTAAAAGACCAAATATTGAACTGACTGTTCAGTTATTATTAATTACTAAGTTTACTTATAAAAACAAAATAAATATAGTTATTGAATAAATACAAAGTACAATTAAAACACGGCATTGCTTCACAAGTCAAAATAATTAAACATCACTCGCATAGAAACACACCATTATAAATATAAAACACAAATCATTAATACCATTCCAACTACAACCAAAACGGAACACGAAAATGCACATGAAACTAAAAATTTCGTCGAAACCACGAAGCATGAAGTAAAGACGGAGTCACAATCTCGTCATAACTGACTCTGAGACGGTCCATATTGCAGTGAGGCTAATTGGATTGAGATCCTTATCAGTCAGCTGATAAAATGGAATAGATAACATTCTGTAGTGACTTATTAAGGCCGTTCCCAGAATAATATTAGATGGTATGATACGGGCTCGCGGGCCGTGTGGGTACGGTCAGCAGTGGCGGGAGACCGCCTATTTACGCAATAACATAACTAGCCTTTGGATAAATAAAGTTCAGGTTCAAATCCAAGAACTAAGCAGAAATTCTTACTGTTAAAGAGGTAATAAATAAATATCAGCGGACAATCTCACACAAATTGACCTAGTCCCAAACTAAGCTCTAGGCTTGTACTATTAGACGATAAACATATTTAAATACATAGAAAACATCCAAGACTCAGAATAAATATTCGCGCTCATCGCTCAATTATCTGAGCTTACCAGGATTTGAACCCAGGACCGCTGGTTTCGGAGGCAGGGTCACTCCTAACTAGCCCAACGTGTCGCCAAGGTGATTGTAACTTTGTATTAAATAAAGAAATCCAATATTAAAAATACTAAGACTTTTTGACATCAAGATATTATAAAGTAAAACTAAAGTATGTTTTTGTTTGGTTCTGCTTTTTTAAAATATAATTGTCATCCCCATTATCATCTATTAGAACTACTGTTCGAATACAAATGAAAGAAGCGCTCCCGTTTGAATGCGTGAGTCAATCGATTCAAAAGGAACCTTTTGTATTTTATCAAAAGTAAATCACGTCGCCTTTATTTGCCAACGCTCCAACCCTATCAGCGATCTGTACAACGGATCGTGTAGTGTAGTTTTTGCGAAATTGGTCCCGATCAAGTTTTATTCCCGATTCCCTGAAGCAGGGCCTGCCGGCAGGGACGGGATGTCGCGTGCGTGACATCATTTTATAGTCAGCCAGCAATGACGGCTATAAATTATCAGTACAATACGATGCGATTGACAAAAGTCGAGAATATTTTTAAATTCTAAGCGATCTATGCATCTGTGGAATCGTAGGTACAAATAGACGAACAGATTTAAGAGGCCGTATACGAAATTTTGCCAATTTGCTTATTTTCGTGATTTTACAGTTTAAATACTGCTTTTCTATAAGTTTTAATGCACATCATGATATATCATTTCAGTTGTTACGGACGAATCGCTCGCTTTCGTTTTTTACGCTAATAGAATCTTGTTAGATTCGAATTAGCGTATTGCGTAACTATTTCATAAGATTTTTGTCTAGTTTGTAATGTTTTATGGAATGTGAACCTTTTATTTTATTGCCGCTCGTCCCCATAACCTATAACGACCATGTTTGTTTTATTGTGATCCCCGAGGTACCCGCCCTCATATCTAACCTTGGTCCTGAAGGTCGGGTACTCTCCGAAAGCATGGGAGGGTTCCAATCAGGAATAAACTGGGATTGGGCCCTCCCGAAGCTACTGAATGTCCTACCACCGGGAAAGTAAGAATGTTACAGTGGTAGGACATATACATATAGACGGGCGGCAACCTAAGCTTTAATATGCACTCTTTCATAGAGAAATCGATAGGCAGGTTCTAGAAAGAGAAATTAAAATTGTATAATTCATAGAGGATCTCGAACACAAAAAAGAGCGAATTGGTGCCGTGTGCAAACGGCTCACTTTACGGTAAAGCCTGGGGGTATATATACCGGAACACACCCTCAGTCATTGTAGTTGCAATAGAGCAGTAGGAGCAGTTGAAGAGTGAACCAGAGGAACCCAAAGGAGCAAAAGTGAATCAGAGCGAACATTCGGACGAACATTCCGAACGAACATTCAGAGCGAACATTCGGACGAACATTCCGAACGAACATTCAGAGCGAACATTCGGACGAACATTCCGAACGAACATTCGGACGAACATTCCGAACGAACATTTGGACGAACATTCCGACGAACATTCGGATGAACATTGGAGCAAAATTGGAGAGAACTTCTTAGCAACTGAACCACGAACCGCAAGGAAGAACTCATCCTCGAACCCCGCTCATTGTCGAACCTCGCTCATTCTCGAACCTCGAACCTTGTTAAGTTTAGAATCAGTTTTGAACCTTTAACTAGAATCTTTTGCTTAGAATCGTGTAACTAGAACCATTAACCATAAAATATACAGTCCACTGAACCTGAACCCTTTTTTAATTAATCGAACGAGCTACGTAGAGACACCGTTGAGTGACCATCCTCAACATCGCTTGGTCCTTCGAGCCGGATCTGAACCACACCATCGAAATGGTTGTTACGCGATCCCAGACCGATCGAACGGACGCACAGGAACGCCTCCTAGAACTGGAGACTACAAGATCTGCACTACCGTCTACCGAACAAGCCGAAACCACGTCAACAGTCACTGCTGCAGTACAGCAATTGAACCTAGCTGGACCCTCTGCTCCGGCAGACCTTGCCCGGAGTGCAGTTGACCCGACTACCATCGTCGACGATCCACTGTTATGGCGTACCGATCTCGACCGTCGTTTAAATGCGCCAGCACACGTTCCCGGTTACGTGTGCTCGGCTGCCCGCGATCATACCGATGCGCCAGCACATGTCCCCGTCCCCGGACGAGACGGTTTAGGCCGTTACGTGTGCTCGGCTGCCCGCGAACGTAATGCCGCCGCGCCAGCGCATGTCCCCGTCCTCGGACGAGATGGCTTCGGCCATTACGTGCGCTCGGCTGCAGGCGGAGATAGGGACGCGCCAGTGCCCGAAACCGTTTCACGAGGCGATTTCGATCGCTACGGGCACTTGGTCGCCGCCTCGCAAAACCCACTCAAGCCTAACGTCACAGCACCCACAACGACGCGACGCGATAACGCGACTTCACGAACCGCTTTGAATAAAACCGTAGTATTCCGCCAATCGTCCGCAACATCAAGATGTTCGAACAACACGGCGATGCGTATGCGGCAAGCCGAATACAAGGCAGAGCAGAGAATGCTAGAAGTCAGCTATCGAGAGCTGCAACTTGAAAAGCAAATGATCCAGAACAAACTTGCTTCGCAATTGGACATTTTGGAAGCCGAAGGATCGCAAAGAGGCAGCGTATTAGGGCAACCTGAGACCGAACAACAGGTTGACTCTTGGCTGGCGCAATGCGCATTCAACGCGAACCAATTGAACGCTCCGAACCCATTGAACCCACCGAACCCATCGAACCTGTTCGAATCGACGCCTCGACGCGAACCGCGGGCGTCGACTCAGACACCGACCCGCGAACGCAGCAACAGCGGCAATCGCGGAATTGCTCAACTGGCTGAGGCCATTGAAAAGATATCACGCCAGCGACCGCCGCCACGTCAGGTATATGAATTACCGACGTTTAGCGGGGTGCCCGGTGAATGGCTGCCGTTTCAGGCGGCATACAACGAATCTACGAAAGCGTATTCGTTCAAACCGGGAGAGAACATGGCGCGGTTAAGATCATGCTTAAAGGGAGCCGCCCGCGAGACCGTTTTGGCACTACTTCACACTGCAACCGATCCCGAACCAGTGATGCAGACCTTACGGCAATGCTACGGACGTCCCGAGATTCTCGTCGATAGAGCGCTCGACGACTTGAAGAGACTGCCACGACTGGGCTCGTCCGCTGCGGACCTAAACGCTTTCGCAGTGAAGGTTCAGAACATAATCACAGTCGTGGCGAGTGTTGACAAGCGCAAATATTTGTACAACCCGTTACTGACAAGAGAGATATTGGAACGCTTGAGCCCACACTTGAGATCCAGATTTTGCGATTACGCGGAACTTAACATCGACACGAGCGACCCGCAGGTTGTCGTATTGACAAAGTTTTTAATGCGAGAGGCAGATCGCGCCTTACGTTATACGTACTCGACGGCCGCAATTGGGACGTCGACTACAGCAGTCCCGCCACCGAACCGCCGGGAACTGCGCTTTAACAAACCGAGCGGTGGCATAGCGCCGCGCCGACTGAACCCCGTTTACTCTGCAGAACAAGTTGAACCGTGCTTAAGCTGCGGAGGAAACCACGAAACGACGCAATGTAAGAAGCTGCAGGCACTTACAGTTGCAGCCCGATGGAGTTGGGCTAAGGAAAACAGAATCTGTTTTAAATGCATGAGCAAGAAACATCGGCGAGACCAATGCCGAGCTAAAGGATGCAGCGTAGAAGGATGCCCGCATTCGCATCATCAACTTCTACACATGAACATCCCGAACCTAGCACCGGCGCCGGCTCCTAAATGGCAAACGCAGGCGCCACAAACCCCCGCGCAGGTGCACCGAACGCAAGCGCCAGCGCCTCAGACCCCGCAGATACCACAGAAACCGGAAGCGTCAGGAGCGTCAGAGTTCGTCACGAACACGACGAATTTCGCAACGAACGCACCAACGGTGCTGTTAAAGGTGATCCCTGTAACTTTGTACGGGCCCAAAGGAAGAGTAGAAACTTACTCTCTGCTGGACGAAGGATCGACCGTTAGTCTTATCGACCACGATCTCGCCTTAGAAATAGGCGCCACTGGACCGGAGGCGGCGCTCTACATAAAGGGCGTAGGCGATATGACGCAGCATCAAAGAAGCCGACAAATAGAAGTTGACGTTTGCGGCCGAAACGGTGGTCAGATGCACCGCTTGAAATTGCGAACCGTGCGCGGTTTGAACCTGCACAATCAAGCGGTGAGCAAGACGCTTACAAAAAGCTATAGTCACTTGACGGGGCTTGACGAAGCATGTTACAACACTGCTGCGCCTCATCTACTGATAGGAGCGGATCATTGGCACGTCATGGTCTCAAAGGAGACCCGAACCGGGCGTGCAAACGAACCAGCGGCGGTGCTCACCGACCTTGGATGGGCAATATACGGAACTACGCCGCGTATGATCAAGACGCGCGGCTACGAAACCGCCCTACACACAGCAACGAGCGAAGACGACTTGCACAACCTAGTGGAGCGTCATTTCGCCGTTGACTCTTTAGGGGAGGCCCTTCAAAATAAAGTCCGCCCCCTAGACGAACGTGCGACTACGGTCTTCAAGAACACCGTCCGCAAAGTTGACGGGCGAAACGAACCATGGCGGGACGACGAACCAGAGCTTCCGCCTAACGTAATGAGTAGCGTTGCGACGCTGCGCATACCCCGCCGTTATTTCGTGACGGGGGGAGATGTCCGCCTGCCACTACAGATAGCCGAGACAGCGAAGGCTGAACAGTGGCGATGGGTGCCGACCAAGGAGAACCCGGCCGACGACGCGACACGCGCTGACTGCGATCGCGAAATCAAAGTTAGCGATCGCTGGTATACCGGGCCTAACTTTTTACGAGGCCCGGAAGAGTACTGGCCACAAGAACCCGCAAGACAAAATGAACCCGAACCAGCCACGTGCGCGCACACCACGAAGCAAACGAACAAGTTCCCGCTGCCTGATATAAGTCGCTTTTCGAACTATAAGCGACTTATACGAGCCACCGCATATGTGTTGCTCTTCATTGAAAGGTGCCGCAAAGAAAGAGCTACGTTACAGCCGCGGCACCTAGAAAGAGCAGAGCTTTTATGGCACAAGAAGTGCCAAGCAGATGATTTCGCCGAAGAAATAAAGGTATTAGAGCACGGGGGGAGAGTGACGAAGAAAAGCAAGTTATTTGCTTTAGACCCCGTGCTCGAAGATGGAGTATTGAAAATGCACGGACGCATAAACGCCGCTCCAGTGAACATGAACAAGAAACCGGCAATCTTAAATGGAAGACATCCGTTCGTGCGCCTGCTGATACTACAGGCACACTGTGACGCCGCTCATTCATCGCACGAGCGGATTGTGAACGACCTACGCCAGCAATACTGGATTTTACATCTGCGACCCACTGTGCGCGCAGTCGCGCATGATTGCCGTGCGTGCCTAGTTCGCCGAGCGCGCCCGCACGCGCCGGCCATGGGCGACCTACCGCTCGCACGCATCGAACCTCACCGGCGAGCATTCACCAACTGTGGGGTCGACTATTTCGGCCCACTGACGGTGACGATCGGCCGCCGCCACGAGAAGCGCTGGGTGGCATTGTTCACCTGCCTCACCACCCGCGCTGTCCACCTGGAGCTAGCAGCGAGCCTCACTACCGACTCTGCTATAATGGCACTAAGACGAATGGCAGCGCGCCGCGGATGGCCTCGAGTCATATACAGTGACAACGGGACCAATTTCCGCGGCGCAGACGTCGAGCTCCGGGCCGCCTACCAAGAATGGTTGCCGGCGCTGCGCGATTACGCGCTGCAGCGCCGGACCGAATGGCGATTCATCCCTCCCGGCGCCCCAAACCAAGGCGGGGCGTGGGAACGACTAGTGCGGTCTGTCAAAACCGCACTCACCGCGACACTGAACACGAAGGCGCCGAAAGAAGAGGTGCTAACGACCCTGCTAACTGAGGCCGAGAATACCATTAATGCTCGGCCTCTAACACACGTCTCTACCGATCCCCGAGACGACGAAGCCCTGACTCCCAACCACTTTCTGTTGGGGAGTTCGACTGGACTTCCGGCAACCGGACCATGTGAAGAAAGCGACCGTCGAACTTGGCGAGCCAGTCAAGCTCTCGCCGACCACTTTTGGTCACGATGGGTGCGAGAGTACCTGCCGGCGCTCGCTCCGCGACGATCTCCTAGCGGAGGCGAGCGCCCACTCCAAGTGGGAGACGTCGTCGTCGTCGTCGACGCCGCGCTACCTCGCAACGTGTGGCCCCGCGGCGTTGTCATCGAGACCTTCCCCGGTGCAGATGGCGGCGTGAGAAGTGCGGATATCCGGACAAAGGGAGGAGTGTTCCGGCGCCCCACGTCGAAGCTCGCCGTCCTCCCGGTGACATCGGATGGCTGCGAATAGATCTACGCCGGGGGGAGAATGTTACGGACGAATCGCTCGCTTTCGTTTTTTACGCTAATAGAATCTTGTTAGATTCGAATTAGCGTATTGCGTAACTATTTCATAAGATTTTTGTCTAGTTTGTAATGTTTTATGGAATGTGAACCTTTTATTTTATTGCCGCTCGTCCCCATAACCTATAACGACCATGTTTGTTTTATTGTGATCCCCGAGGTACCCGCCCTCATATCTAACCTTGGTCCTGAAGGTCGGGTACTCTCCGAAAGCATGGGAGGGTTCCAATCAGGAATAAACTGGGATTGGGCCCTCCCGAAGCTACTGAATGTCCTACCACCGGGAAAGTAAGAATGTTACAGTGGTAGGACATATACATATAGACGGGCGGCAACCTAAGCTTTAATATGCACTCTTTCATAGAGAAATCGATAGGCAGGTTCTAGAAAGAGAAATTAAAATTGTATAATTCATAGAGGATCTCGAACACAAAAAAGAGCGAATTGGTGCCGTGTGCAAACGGCTCACTTTACGGTAAAGCCTGGGGGTATATATACCGGAACACACCCTCAGTCATTGTAGTTGCAATAGAGCAGTAGGAGCAGTTGAAGAGTGAACCAGAGGAACCCAAAGGAGCAAAAGTGAATCAGAGCGAACATTCGGACGAACATTCCGAACGAACATTCAGAGCGAACATTCGGACGAACATTCCGAACGAACATTCAGAGCGAACATTCGGACGAACATTCCGAACGAACATTCGGACGAACATTCCGAACGAACATTTGGACGAACATTCCGACGAACATTCGGATGAACATTGGAGCAAAATTGGAGAGAACTTCTTAGCAACTGAACCACGAACCGCAAGGAAGAACTCATCCTCGAACCCCGCTCATTGTCGAACCTCGCTCATTCTCGAACCTCGAACCTTGTTAAGTTTAGAATCAGTTTTGAACCTTTAACTAGAATCTTTTGCTTAGAATCGTGTAACTAGAACCATTAACCATAAAATATACAGTCCACTGAACCTGAACCCTTTTTTAATTAACCGAACGAGCTACGTAGAGACACCGTTGAGTGACCATCCTCAACATCAGTTATGATCGAATAAATGAGTTACGAATGAATGAGCTACTTTTTTATCTTTGTCGAGAATTTAAATTCGGGATTTAGGTTATTTTAAAACATTATATATTGCTATTTATTTTTTAATTTTTGGATGTGTTTTTAAGGTAATGGATTGATTTTGAACTGAAGTTTATTACTGTTCTTTTAATTTTATGAACAAGTGTTTTAAGAAGCCGAAATTTAAAACTATTTTTTGTCTATTTTCTATAAAAAATTACCAAGTTCATAATGTTTTTACACAAAAAAATTATATAAAGGTGGTAAAAAGTAATTCATACACTTTTTAGACAACTTTTACAGCAATCAATTGCTATTTTTTCATACCTATAAGACGTCAAAACGATTCGTGAATATGCGATATTCTAAACCTCTTACAACAAAACTCACGAAACAGTCGCCGGTTTCAGGTCGATTAATCAATATTAAATAATTAAAATAAAAAAGTATTTCATACATTCGTTGAAAATCAAAATTATCTTTCGTGTTGCGCATTAAAATTTGTAGAAGTAAAGTATCAAAATAAAAAAAGTTAAACTCAGCGAAATCGGCAAAATTTTGTATACGGCCTCTTAAACAGATTTTAACAGATCCCTTAATCAAAAATTGTTTTAAGATTTTATTTTACCCCTTTCTTGGCGTAACTAATATGTATATTCATGCCACATGACAACTTTCCTAGTGATCTTTATTTCTCTATGGGGTCTAGCAGTGAGTGTATGATGCCATTAATCATAAATCATTCCTACTTCGATGAAATGAAAGTCGAAAAAATGATGGGTCAATTTAACTAGTAATTACAAGTGTTCAACTTGTAATTACTAGTTAAATTGATTCATTAAAAACAAGATAAGTTGGACGTTGGACGACCACGGATCAACGCAACTGTAAATTTTATAACAGTGTAGACTTGATGACAATTTATTATAATGCGATCACAGGTTGCAGTTAACCCATTGGTATTATTACGTGTCAGTTACATTAACTTCAGCAAATAATATGTTTTTAGGGCGTTAGGTCATGGTTGCAGTAAAGCCTCTACATGTCACTCCGTTAGATTGGTATTAATGAAAAGTGTCATAACAATGCAATAATAATGCACAATCATCGAAAAAAATCATGAAACGTTTTCTGCATCAGAGACGTAACCCTCAGTAGTACATTTCGTGGCCCAGTGTGGTCCGGTCCGAGTGTTTTGTCCACTGATCAATAATTTCCATTTGAATATCTAATTATCAGCTCTGCTCCTGCGGAGCTCCTTTTTCTAGGTAGTTGGACGCTTCGGACCTGCTGAAGAACTAACATAACCTAAACCTACCTCATATATGATGCTAATTCTGAACAGTGGGACAGAGCAGTTGGACCACTGCCCCTACACTTAGTAGTATTTGTTACTCCGTGCCTTCGTCATTACATAGAATGCTTTCTAGACTGAAAATATTAATATTTTTTTCGGGCTAAGCATAGTAAGAGCGTTTCTTCGAACCAGAAATTAGTTAACGTTAAGAAAAAGGGTACCAGAGGGCCTGGACTCCTCTCGTGAGTGATTGAAAGCGTGCTAAAGAACCGAACCCACTCCGCTAACGAACCAGCGCGGTAATTTGATCGGGCGATAATCGCCACATCGCTGAGCCATTTCGTATCAGCAACGTCGCGAGCGCAGCATTATTTTAGCTTTCACCAATTTTGTGTGGTTGCAAAATTATGCGAGTACTGTTTTCTTTAGATTTTGCCTTCTCTAAATCGTCTTTTTATTTTATCCTTCTTTTAGATGTCTTAATAAACATTTTGTATTCCTTCTTTCTTTCTCTTTTATTTTGTCAAACAGCTTTGCCGATATGTTAGCCTAGTTGGTAGTGACCCTGCCTACGAAGCTAGCGGTCTCGGTTCAAATCCAAGGGCAGATATTTGTGTGATGAGCACGAGTATTTGTTCCTGAGTCTTGGATGTTTTCTATGTATTTAAGTATGTATTTCTCTATATAAGTAAGTTAATCGTTGTCTAGTACCCGTACAAGCTTGAGCTTAGGTTGGGACGAGGTCAATTTGTGTGAGATATTGTCATCAAACTAGGCAGAGTTTTACATATTTTGTATCATTTCAGTATCATTATGTTAACAAATTTGAGAGAATAGTGTAGTATTCTCAATAATAATGATAGTTTCTCGATAGATTACATTTTTATCGTATAAACCTCTTGCAAACGTAGATTTCTTTAAATACCCAAGTTTCAGCTGTATAACGCCTCAATTAAAATAATTGTAGCAATACAAAGTAAACAAGACCACCATGAGTTGTAGGTGAAATAAAACCCGAATTCAAAAGTTAAACTAACAAACCAATAATAATTAAATTAATGTTATGACAATCAACGTTAACTGTTTTAACCGAACATTTCGAGTTTACGACGTTTTTAATGGCCCTCGTGTAATAATTGTTGCTTTGCTGCTATACATCAATCCTCAGTTTTATTTGTAAGCTGTGATTGAAAGTTTGTAGATATAGAAAGGTAGACGTCCGAGTGCTCGAAATGTCAAGAGAAATTATTTATTTGCGTCGTGATATTAACTTCATTTATATATCTACCCAAATCATTTTCATGTGTTTTGGGAGATTTGATCTTTACTTTTGTTAAATGGAATTTCTTTTATATGGTGACCATATCGAAATTTCTCAAAATGAAAGCAAAAATGTTAGTCAATCGGATGAGTAAATGTCAGGGGGGAAATTTTTGAACCTTTTGGATTTGATATGATAAAGGTGTTATGATATTAAATCCAAAAGGTGAGCCCGCTCGTAGATTAATTTGCTGCACTAATTGATTTTTTAAGTCATTTTTCGTCAGTGAGCTTCAAAAATTGCCCCCCTGCTGCTTGGCGTGTGAAATATCAAAAGTCAACACATTTCTCATCGCTAAAAATGAGGTGGTGATACAAGTAATGTTGATCTTATTTTATCTATCCATTAACCACCCGCCAAGCAACAGTGTTCGCGTTGTTGTGTTCCGGTGTGGGGATAAGACAACCGGTGAAATTACTAGCATAGAGGCATTCCATCTTAGTCCTCAGGGTTGGCAACGCATTTGAGGTCTTAGGATTATAGTCTTGAGTATTCTTGAGAATTGAAATGTCTATGGGTCTCAGATTCCACTTACCATCAGGTGGCTTGAGTAGGTACTCGTGTACCTTCTCCTTAACAAAAATAAATAAATTGAAAGTATGGTGACAAGTCCTAGTACAGCGACGAGCACTCGGACATCCACCTTATCCTCTTTGGGAACCCATAGTTTTACCCAATTTGACGCCGTCAATTGTGTAACTTCTTCAAATGTTATTTCATTGAACGCTATTTTCTGCTATCATGATGTTCTCAGAATATCTTAAACATCAATTAGGTACTTAGGTTAGGTTAGACTAATGACTACTAAAAAAAAATACTGATCCGATGATGCATTTGAAAGAAAGAAAGAAAAAACATTTATTCGTGACAAACAAAACTAAAAAAAAACTTACATAAACAAAAGACCTGTTGTCACGAAATGGTTCCAACTCAGCGTTATGCTGGCATTTAGATCACACACACATAGCACACGCACTAAACTAACTTAAACAAAACAAGAGAAAACAGCAATACAATAAAACAGGGCCGGTATTCAACACGGTAATAACGATATCGTCTTTGACGTGTTTCCGTGTTTTCAACGTTTCGATGACTCTTATGTCATTGATATAATGGCGGCAGAATCAAAAGCAATATCGTTATAACGCAGTAGAATAGAGGCCCAGGCAAACCAAAAACAAAAAAGACCTTGCCCTGAAAATACGAATCCCGAAACTACGTTAGCTCCGTCTCTTGTTCGCGATTCACCCTGAATGGCCAATGAAAGAGACGAAGGATCCAACAGAGCATTTGGAAGGGGGCGACAGGATCTCCGCTAAACTAAACGTAGACTTAACGTATTGGGACTCATTAGTTTGGTCTTATTAAGAAGATATTGGCTGCAAAAAAAGAACAGTCGGCAACAAAATTTTGTCACATATTTTGTTTGGTAATAACTTTTTATAATTATTCTGTGAGTCTTGTGAAAAAATATTCTGGTATACTTTTAGCTTTGTATTTTTATGCTCTCTAGCTAGATTCACGGATACCTTATAACTATTTAAAAAGTAAGTTTTGATAGTTTAAACATTGATAAACTGACTAGATCAAAGTAGACGACCACTTAGGAACGATATTTGGAAAATCAGACGGCGTTAAAAAAAATATAGTAAGGACTAAAATTAATAAACGGTTACTTTAGTCAGTGGCGTCTTGAAAATTAACCATACTGTTATACGCAGGGATCGTAAAATGCGAGAAAAATCGATTCAAATGACTTATGACAACCACTTAGGGTTGGCGATGGATCTAAAATGAACTAAAATATTATGTGTTCATACTTATGAGAGTTATACTTACAAATAAATAATTGTTTTACTGATGAAATTGAACACAATCCCAATATCGTACTGGCTTTACAAATTCCGCCAGCGTCCTAGTGTCAAACAGACCGTGCATAGCCTGTCTCAAAACCAGATCGCTCCCATATCACTCACTATCACTCGGAGGCATTAACACTCCACATATTTTTACCAACTGTCGCATTAAGAGTCCATTAGGAGATACGTGACGAAGCCTGATTAATACCGTATCGCTATCGTTTGATTTATATAAGCTTTATCTGTTGGATGCGCCGGCGCAGGGCTGGGACTGCGCGTGAGTGGATAGTTGTAAGCGCCAATAATTTACCTGGTATGATTAGTATTGTTGCAATATGGGATTATGATGCGTTTACAAAATTGGTTAAGATGCTTTTTAGCCGACTTCAAAATAAGAAGGAAGTTCTCATTTTTTTTAATAAATATCAAATAGGTTTTGAAATGTTTGTGTCATCATCTTCATCAACTTGTCTTTTTCTTCCATGAACCTTAAAAACTGTCAGTTGATTTTTGACGTTGCTCAACTTAGGAAGAGCTATGACCCAGACTGGTGATAAAACCTACAATACCTGATATTGATAGGTTTATAATAATGATGACTTATTATTCAATTGCAGCTAATACATAAAGTGTATGTGCATAAAATGAAAATAAAGAACAGGGGACAATCTCACACAAATTGACCTAGTCCCAAACTAAGCTCTAGGCTTGTACTATGGGTACTAGACAACGATAAAAATACTTATATAGAGAAATACATACTTCAATACATAGAAAACATCCAAGACTCAGGAACAAATAGTCGCGCTCATCACACAAATATCTGCCCTTACCGGGATTTTAACCCGTTGGCTTCGGAGGCAGGGTCACTTTGAACTAAGCCAACGTGTCGTCAAAAAAAAAATGGTAAACACACTTTGATAACTTGAAATGCTTCTGTTAGTCCCAACCCTAATATAATCTTAGCACACTTAGCTTTCTACGTATTGAAGCATGCGTGGTCCGATATGACGTCTGAGCCCTTAATATTATATGTTATAACACTCACAACCGATGACCCCATATCGGGACAATTTACTATGGAATGTCGAGAACATGGCCCTGCCCATTTTACGTGTTCACTGCCACTAATATATCAGTTGTATGTAGTTTGAACACGATTGGGCGTCAGTGGCAAAGATGGTGTAAAGGGTCGGCTCCTGTTTGATTCCAAGTGATTTGTTCGTCTATAATTTTACAGTTTTAATGGGCGATGAGTCATACGTTGTTAGTAATTTATTTTATTATATTGTTTTCGTGTTAGTTATTTTATTATATAATTTAATACTTATAAGTTATTGTAATGACAGAGGGAAACTGTTAGTTTCGCTATTCCCTGAATTTTATTTGAGTTAATTTTGCATAATATTTAATAAGGACTGAGAATAAGACAAAATACAGTTTAAATGCGGTGAATAATGACAAGAAAAATTGTAAAATTATCCTATTAAGCACAAATACTTAGAAATTATATGGAAAGTATTTTTAACATTATGTTACCTGCCTACAGTCGGCCTTATAAGCAGCTGCTAACTTTGGTACCTTGTCACTTTGATGCCTTTGATAGATTAGTGCAGGGCCTCTATTCAGGTGCGTTAAAACGATATCGTGTTTGACACGTTTAAGAATCATTTATGTCACAGTCGCCATTATTGTAAATGACATAAGAGTTATCAAAATGTTGACAATACGGAAACAGGTCAAAAACGATATCGTAATTGCGTTGTAGAATTCCAGCCCAGCAGTTGAAACATGACGAAGCACTTAACTGTGCAGCCACCAATATGTCAATTTTTTAGGGTTCCGTACCCAAAGGGTAAAAACGGGACCCTATTACTAAGACTCAGCTGTATATCATGAACAGTGATAGCTAAACCGTTAATTTTTTTACAGACGATGTACTTCTGTTGCCGCTATAACAACAAATATTAAAAACAGAATAAAATAAACTTTTACGTGGGACTCCCATACAACAAACGTGATTTTTGTCGTTTTTTACTCGATATTAATAACGGCAAAGGTAGACGCTAGAAATATTCACAGAGTATTTAGTTGTATATTTAAAGATAAATAGTACAATTAAAAACAATATATATTTAAGGGGCGCTCCCAGACAACAAAAGTGTTTTTTTTCCGGTTTTGCAACATTTGGTTACAGACAGACACCGGGACAAAAATAGGGTCTAATGTTGTAAAGATACGGAACCCTTTGTGCGCAAGACCGACTCGCACATGGCCGGTTTTCGCATCAGATAGGTCTTATATACATAATATCATACAATTTTGTAAGTGCCCATAAACCTATTATTTAAAACTTACCACAGATTAAATCACAAAAAGTTAATCGATGATAAAAGATAGCTTGAAAAATAACAGTGTAATGTAAATGAGCTGCGCGCGCGCATACGAGGCGATACGGCATCTTAAACAACTGCGCTGTTAATAAAACATAATCTGCTCTAGCCATTAACCCAGTATTAACGATATCAAATATGACTAAAAAGAAGAAATTATGAATCGATCATACTTATTGAAAATAAAAGTTTTTATGAACTAAAAACCGTCGTCAATAAGAAAATAACTTTTAAAATGATAGGTCAGTTCAACTGAGTTCGGCTTTTGGTTAAATATATAGTGGAACGCCGACTTCAGTAGGACTGACCTTTATAAAAAATATATTTTATTTCATAATAATACTGATATGTCGTCCATTCCTATAAGGTGTCTATTCCATCAAACAAAAAAATATTTTTTACGGTCGAACCACAATTGACGGCGTAATCGCGTAACAAACACAAAAAACATACAGTCGAATTGATAACCTTCTCCTTTTTTGAAGTAGGTTAATAAATAGAAATTATAACCTTGGTCGCATCCGCGAAAAAAGAACAAAAATTTGTAAACTCACTGTAAAGCTTGTATACAAGTTATGATCGCAACGATTTAAAATTATCAATTTCGATCTCTTTCCTTTTATTTGGCATTTGCATAAACATTTTTTTTTTCATTTTGCCACGGTCTGGAACTCGGAACTTCACGGGTTGTTTTGACAACAGTAAGTTTAAATTTCCGAGCATATCAGAGAAAACGTTTACTATTACGGCCCTTTAGGATTGCAGTCTTAAGATGGTGGTCTTGAGAATGATAATTTCTACGGGTAAAGTACGGGTATGGTAATAATAAAAATATACTATTAATTTCGTAATGTTAACTATTCGTTTCTATTAAAAAAAACTAGCTTATTTATTCTTCTCTTTTCCCTTTCATGCTGAAGCAAAAAAAAAATGCCAGATAGAAACCGATCAGTTACAACATCGCTAGATCGAGCATAAGCCTAGAACGTTCAACGTTTAAACGTAACGGCCTTGCGCTAGCCTTACCACGTAACCGGCCACAAACTACAAATCATATGCAATTTGACTACACGGGACGTGTCGCTGGCACCCAACGAGTCAAGTTTCTTGGGCACCTGCGCACAATCAGCGATCTTGCTATCAAAAGATCGCGACTCCGTTGATGAAAAGATGGAATCTGTACCTCAAAACCGTAATACCATACCTCCATGTACAACACCAGCTAATAGCATCTTTATTTCATGCTAGATAGAGTTGTAAATATGATTTCGTTAATTTGGAGTTAGTGGAATGGTTATGAAGTAGATACTTGCCTCGGTAAGAACGCGTGAGTTAAATTATCTTGGAGATAAGTTTAGCTTTCTGAAGGTATTTTTACAACTGTGGCCAGTGAAGTCTTTATAGTCAAGTTCTTAGGGCCGTTTCACCACCTTTTTAGGGTTCCGTAGTCAAACTAGGAACCCTGACAGTTTCGCTATGTCTGTCCGTTCGTAAATAAAATAAATCAAATGTCAAAGCCAGACAATTTATAAACGGCCATCTTCCCATCCCTGATGATTTAAGAATCCTATTTCACGTGTCTTCTATTTCAAATGTTAAACAGGGTGTTCGATTTTCAATCCCGGTAATCTCATTTATATTCGTTGAAAATGTTATATTATCAACGGTTTTAGTACATTGTTCAACATTTTTTCACAAGTGCAAAGATAATGAAGTTTCTTTTTTAATTGTGTTTTAATAAATTGTTTTTTTTTTTCAGGTAAGTACTAACGAAACAACTTGGATTTAATTAACTTGGTAAGATAATGCTTAGTATAAACATGGTATAAGTAAATACCTACATATATTTAGCTAACCCACAACGGTAAAATAAAAATGAAAATACTTTGACTAATACTGCCACATCATTTTATGAGTGCAATTTCACGAAGGTAATTTATATCCACAGACAATAAATATCTACTTGTCTGATATCGTGCCTAGGACCAATCACTCCGCAATCATAGATATTGATCTCTTAGATAGACTCAAACTGAAATAGATACTTAGTCATTTCGCATGATAAAATATAGCCAATTCTTTAAACATGACATATTGAATTACCATTTATTTTTTACATGGACATAAAAAGCTACAAAAAATGTACAAACAAAAACGTTTTTTACATATTTTGAAATTGTATTAAATATTCATAAATAAAAAGATGATTATAACATCATTTATCACTATAAATAGTAAATATGTGATTATTAAAAACTTTGTACATCTTATTTAACTCATGTGAAAATCGTTCCTAAAAAAACCTCTATTGTCCCTGTCCTATCGTTCAAAAATCACCCATAGACACGACATTTATGGCGCACAGCTTTTTTATTTGACATTTTATACAAGTTTATTCAAACACAACGATAGGATCGCAGACGTTATCTCTCTATGCAGCGTTACCGCGAGCTTGGCTCTGATAGCATCTGGGGCCAGCCATTGCTAGTTAAACCAACCTGATAAGGAATCGGTTGTCCCTGTGTGGGTTCCCCCGTCGGCACACAGCGCGACCCGCGCCAGTGTGCGTGGAGGGGCGCCCGACCGCCAGCCAGTCACTCACTTTACGCGGGAAAAGCATGACGGCCCCTACGAATTTTCGGTCTGTTAAAGACAATTTTAGTGTTTAAATAGTGTTTTTGGAGCTACTGTGATGTTATTGTGGCTGAGTTACCTAAAACAGCTGGAACTGGCCTGTGCCGGGGCGCCGCCAGGTGGCGCTGGAGACGTCAAAACAATGTGTAAGTGAAGTTCCCTTGTTTACCTCCTTGTTCCAAGTTTGCTGAAATTGTTTACGCTATCTGTGGACTGAAAATTCGAATTTGAATTACGTTTGATGATTCAAATCGATCTGACGTTCGTTCCATTTTTGAAAACAGTAATAATGCTGTCGAATTTCAAATACTCGAATTATTAAAGTGGTTTTTTTCTTGGTACCTATAACGTTATACTGATTTTTTAATACAAAGGTAAAATAACCATTTATTTTGATTGCGTATTCCTCGTTATATTTTGGGTTGAAATCCTTACAGAGATTTCACTGGAATCGCGATAAAAAATGTCGTTAAGATTGTTTGTGTTTTTTTATCTTGTTTGTCTGTCTGATAGCCGTAACAGTCGTACGGTAAATACGGGGATTTTTATTACGAACCAAATTATCTTTAAGATGGTAATAAATATTTTTTATCTGGATTCTAAATTACAGGATGATAACAAATTGCAAGAAAAATAAGCAGTAAAATTTGAACAATGATAAAAATCTTATCTTGATCTAGCAAATTATCTTGAAGGTATTTTTATTTGTCTAGAAAATGTTTGGGACGTCGTCATGTTTCATCAACAGTTATGATGGTTTTCAAATGTTAGTACTTTCATAACGCTAAATTACTAAATTAAAAAGTTAATTAATAAGCTACATACCGTAAGACTCATTTTGAAGTCTATTCGTAGGTACAGAGTGATGTTTTTTTTATACTTAACACTAAACTTGTAATTCATTTCTAATTGCAAGTAAAATAAAATTATCGAATATTTTCGTCATAAAAAGTAATTTTACCTAGTTAGTTTTAAACTTTTTATTCTTCTTGATGATAGGATAAATATCTCTACCGATATTTAAGCCTTGAGTACTCGTGAGCACACGTATCTTTTTAAGGTATCTTCTTACAATAGCTTGTAACCTAATACATATAAGAACGAATATCGTATGACATGCACGTGCTACATTCCTGTCGTGTGCGGTGTGTCCAATATTTTGACAGGCGCCTGTCACAGTCAATGTCAGTTGACTTCAGTTTCATTTGCATCGTGATAATTGTTTCAAGTTAGATCTAACATCTAATAGATTCGTGTCAGATAAATCTCGAAAATCTATAAATGGAGAAGTGGAACTATTACAGAGTAGTAAAGTCGTTATCATAAATTTTGTTCGTTTTACAAACAACATTGTTTAAAGGATGATCTCTTTTGATACGCTTTGATTAGTTGATAGGTACTACTCTGTACTTTTCTCCCGCTTGTTTTATTACCTTGTTTTTCTGAATTAACTTGCTTGAATTTTTTATCATTTAGTTATTTATCTATAGAACTTGAATGTTTTATCGTAATTGACAGTGATGTCATGAAACTTCCCTGTTTTAAGGAAACGAGATATACCATTTTATTCGCACAGTAAATACAATAAATATATATGTATTTCGCATTTATTTTGGATTGTGACTGTGTTATCCCTCAACTAGCATCAGAGATAGACGTATTTTTGAAAGTGCAATGATGTTTTTATTCTCTAGCAGCATTGCAAAAGTATCTGAATGTGTATAGACACATTCAGATACTTTTGCAATGCTGCAGATTTTGTATAAATAATTGTTTAATTTAATGCATTTTACCCGAAATTCCAAGAAGTATTTTCTAGTTAAAGATATTTAACCGTTTTTAAAGATATCATGTCAAGACTGCACCATGCCCTTGTTTTTTTATCCCGATTTAATATAAAACAGTCTTCTTGAAACATTTAGCCTAAAAAACCACGGTATGTTACCTTTTGTTACTAAGATGTTTTTTAAATAAAACATAAAAGACCACCTGCTTCCCTTCACGCGCCTGCGCGATAATATCTTCCACGGTCATCTTAGGGGAGAGAGACGGATAAAAAAGTCTAGCCATGTGGGTTTTGAAACTTGACGGGATATTTTAAACAGCCTTTGTACTTATAGGTAGGTAGGTAACTTTTATTTTGTATCTAATTGAGTTAAATAGGTTTTTAGAATAAATAATCTAACCTTTATTTTGACTCTATGATAAATTAACTAAAATACTGAAAAAAAACGATCTTCAATTGACACTTTTTATCAACAACCTATATGTACAGCTTTCCTTTCATGTAATAGCGATCACACCTTAAACAACCTTAAATATTTTTTTACTGCCAACCTAACCGAACTAACTGTCAAAATAGTTAAAACAAGTACAGATGCGATAAAAAAACTCGAGTGAATGGCACAGCGGAGCGAGGCGATCTGATAAGAGGAGGGGGGGGGCTGCTATCTGTTATCTCGGCAGAGATTTCACGTTCATTATCAGAGCTTGTGAATTTTGGGGCGTATGTTGGGCGAATGTTGGGTGACTTTTGTTTGGGCGCATCGACGGTAGAGAAGATGGTACTCAGGTAGCTTAGGGTTTATTTTTGAAATGAGTAGCCCGTGTGGTTTTCTGGTTAGAATAGTGCCACTCCATGTCTTCCCGTGGATGTCGTAAGAGGCGACTAAGGGAATAAAGGCTTGTAGTACTGTTAGGCGATGGGCTTGCAACCTGTCACTAATACACTAGTAAACATCTCAGCCTACTTGTGCAAAATGTGGTTACAGAATTATTAACATGTCTTTAGAGTTGTTGGTATTTCTGTAGCCCTGCCTACCCCACTGGGAATGAAGGCGTAATGTTATGTATGTATGTATGTAGTATTTAAAAAAGACTCACAAATAAGTCATAGTTATATACTTTGTTGCCTTATGTTGTACGGAATATTTTAAAAACTATTCCATTCGTCAACATAAACCCTGTAAGGGCATTCAATTTAACTCTGTTTATTTCTTATTAACTAGGTACAATAATTAATTACTACATTTGAAGAACTCTAAGCCGTTCCTTAGTGTAAACAATTTAATAGAGAACATGCTTTTTTCTTACTCTCTCTGTAAAGTCTGTAAACGATAATTGTCGTGTTTCTTTTTCATAAGATATGAAGCTTTTTAAAGTTTAGACCCCCTCCAAACACTATACAAAATCGACGACAGGAATGATGTCACAGCTGTTGTTTTATGTTTAAAATATACGGACCTTATTAAAAATTTGCATTTATTTCAGAAATTAATGTGTTTAAGCCAATGCCAATATCGAAACTAATATGAGGATGCTGAAAAAACAATCTAAACAATAAAAGAAGTATGAAATTTTTTACAACTTTTGTTTCAATATAAAATCTTAATTAAAGGGTCATAACTTAGTGTATTGCGTTTTATATGCTTTATACCCATAACTAATATGGATTTGCCCCTAAATCGTATAAATGAAACTCAATTACGTCGATGAAATTGCAATACCGCGTAACTTAAAAATTCAATAAGTTGCAAAATGTGCCTTACTGACTTACTTGTTAAGGATTATTTTGCAACTTATTCGATTTGTTAGTTACGCGGTATTGCAGTTTCACCGACGTAATGTTTTCCATGCATCTTCCCTATTGTCTCCAAATATTTATTGACGTCGTTTCTAATTGTATTTTGGTGAATAAATAACGCAATTTAAAAAAATGACGCGTTGCATAGATCGGACGCGTTAATGTTTTTGGCCTTAAAAATAAATCAAAAAAAAATGGTAACATGTTGACAAAAACATATTTAAAAATATGTCTCGAATATGTGCGGTATATTTTTTTTTTATGTTTCTCAATAAAGTGGTAAGCACTTAAAAATAGTTTTTTTTTTTAATAATACCGACATGTTTTTGTCTGACAACATCTACGAAACGTTACACAGTTTATTTTTATAAATAAAGGTATTTGTAAAATCCCCACAGCAACTAAGTTAAGTGAACAACAACTATAATCAATTTCAGTAAATACATTTAATACCGAACACTATCCTTAAATCAATTCTATTTTAGTATTTGGTAGTCTGAAATATAAGGAATATTGACTAAAAATACGTTTAGCAGTGATTTTCCTGCAATTGCAATGACTAAAATGGTACTGATAAAACTACCTATTGATAAATTTGTTATTTGCTCTTTTTGGTTAATAATTCAATGTTCAAAAACCATATGTATACTTATAAACACCTAAACCTGCATCTATTGTCCAGTCAAAAGCAAAAATACATTATGCGCTTAAAAAAACGTTTATACCGCATTTTCTTTTAAACGGCGATTTCGGGTTTTATACAAATAATAAGGAAGATATTCCAATTCTACGTTTAATATTGTTACATTAGTAAGCATGGCACCGCAGGAAATTTGGTTTAAAATGTAATTTATATATACAGGGTGTAAAAAAATCCGTTCTTTAAATAAACCTTTTGTAGTTTGTACTTAACTCCTAGCACTATGTAAGAGATTTAAAAAACAAAACAATATCTTTAATTACATAAGTTTACTGAATATTTTTTTGAATAACTTCTTTTATTAAGTCATTATTTGCTTATCAATACCAAACTACTAAGTCCTAACATGGTCTATAGGGGGTCTATGTTAAGTATAGCTGAGATCCTGCCACCTTCCGACTACATCATCAGATCAGCTCTTAGACACCATAATATTGCAGTGTCATCTGATTTACATATGTGGTCCAAATTACAGCCCATTCCATTAACGGGAACTAGTTCAAGATTGACTTGCAACATTTGAACTAAACTGACGTACAAATATTACATATCAATGAAATCCTTGCAATAAAACTTCTTGCATTGTAAAAGAGGTCAGAGGACGAGAAAAAAACCATCCCCACTTTACATGTAGGGTGACGTTATTTTTTAATTTAATAATAGTCTTCTAGTACTAAGAGTCTCAGGAGGGTTATTCTGCCCTCATACTAAAGAAAGCAGCTATATGTTATAGGAATCGTATTGTAAAAGAAACCTTATGTGTAATTATGCAGAGTTGAGTATGCTTCAACTATCATACTGCCAATAGCCGCCTTCTTTGGTATGATGGCAGTATTCTGTCCTAGCTATGCAGTTCATTTTACGGTGAGCGTAAAGGACAGAGCTATGGCAGTTATATAGCTCTGTTCTTTTCTCTGAGCGTACCTAAACAGAACTGCATAGTTATGTCATAATTAGACCCCGCTATCGGAGGTGCAAATTGGTAGCTGTCAAGTTCTTAGAGATGAGTAAAAATATTTATGATGTTGATATCGATATTCTTACTTTTTCCGTACCTACAACTAGTTTTATATGTAAGTACCAATACCATTTTTGGACTATAATTTTACAATTTTTTTTTGCGATCCATGTTAAAAAAAGAATAGATAAGATATTGGGTTAATGTTAAATATATCATGACTGCACTAGATACGATAATCAATATCCCTTTTGGTGGACATAAAAGAGATTTACTGATTATTTAAAATTTAAATCATTTATGAATGGTCCGTGCTATGAAGATAACGATAATTTGTTAGTAATGATGAAAGATTGTTTTTTTTTTATTTATAGTAATGATAATATTTAACCCATTCATTTTATAATTATTTATTCCTGTTTTATAAAATAAACAAGTTTAATCATTATGGTAAAGAAAAAATATCGATATATAGCTATAACTATCGACAAAGCTACTATTTCAAAATAATTTTAACTCATCCCTAAGAACTTGACAGCTACCAATTTGCACCTCCGATAGAGGGGTCTAGTCATAATAACCCCCCTGAGCCAAGCTGTAGACAGACGGACGGTCGAACGGACATGGCGAAACTACAAGGGTTCCTAGTTAGACTATGAAACCCTAAAAAAAGGAAGTAACACTGTGCTTCAGGAACCGTGTCGACTAAATTTTGTGTCTAATAGTTTTAAGAGTAGCCAGTATTTTACAAAGGATATTTCCATTATATTCGTACTTTCTATTTACATAAACGCCATGTTATCTACGAATATAAAGGCATCAAAAGTGGTTTCCCAAAGACCTTCGGTTCAGAACAGTTGTTACAAGTTCAGAGGTCAAATTATAATGTTACCTGTTAACTAGACGCACGTTATGGAAAACTACAAATAAGGAATACATCATAATATAACTAAAATATGAAGTTTATGTGGCAATATCTACCGCAGTCAGATAATTTAATGTGTTATTATATCATAACATATTTTAAATTGCTATGTACACGTGTAGGTACGTTCCAGGGTATTTTCCCACCGCGTCCTTTCTCCAATCCGAATTCTAAACTTTTAGATGTTCATGATTGTAAGTGTTCACGGGCTTCCAAACACACTGGTGTCCTATGAGCTCGTTTGCTTTATTCATTACAAAAACGTCATCAACATTCGTTAGTTTTTTTATTGGATTATAATAGGTAAAACAGCCATTTTAATATTATTATTATAATTTTCTTCTTAAACTTGTAAGTCCCGCGTATCTACTTTATCTTCTTCTTTATCTTTATTCTTAGTTACATACATGCATACATACATAACATCACGCCTTCATTCCTAGAGTGGGGTAGGCTCAGCTACAGAAATACCAACAACTCTAAAAAGATTTCTTGATAATTCTGTAACCACATTTTGCACAAGTAGAGCTAAGAAGTTTACTAGTGTATTAGTGACAGGTTGCAAGTCCATCGCCTAACAGCACTACAAGCCTTTAATCCCTCAGTCGCCTCTTACAACATCCACTGGAAGGCATGGAGTGGCACTATATAACCCAGCAACCACACGGGCTATTTTTACTTAACATTGCATAAAAAAATGTCTTTCCGCGTGTGTGTCTTTGACTGTCTGTTCTACGCACTCCTCTTTAAGAAAATATGCAGTGTTCACCATCAGTTACTTAGATATTTTTTTCACGGATTTTTTCTCATGTTTAATGAATTCTGGGTCATGTAAGCGAATTGAGAAAGGGTCATGTAAGCGAATTGACATGTAAAATACAATATACCTAATATAAAAAGGGCACCCTATAGTTTATTTGACAAATTTAAATTTCAACGATATTGAAATAGGTATTGGGTCGTACAAGGTAACGTGAAATAGTACATTTTGATACAAGTGCGGAAAGTATGTCATTTTACACGAGTCCCGAAGTATCTTGGCCCGAGCTGCAAGCGAGGGACTAGAGTCGGGACGAGTTAAAATGACAGTTCCGCACGTGTATCAAACGACGTTTTTTAATAAATTTGCGAAAAAATATCCATGAAACAATAATAAATCAGTAAATAAAACTATTACAAGAGACAATTTTACTTTTAATTGACACAGACTTTATGAAATGGCAACGGTTGTGACCATTCAGCCAAGTAAAAAAAAAGTCACAGTAATTTAATTACCTATATTTAAAAATCACAAAGTATAATATTCTCTATTAACCAGCGGTAATGCATAAAGGTGGATTCACATTACGCCGTACTGGGCTCGGCCCGGTTTCGGCATGGTGTAATGTGAATTCACCTCAATACTCAACAATCTAAAATACTAATTCAGATTCAGCCATCTTGATGAGAGCTGTTTTTTTTTAATATTACCTAGATACAATTTATGTGTGTATGTATGTTTGTATTTAATTTTAATATTTTAAATTATATTACCTATGTATAGTCTCAATGCTAAATGACGTAATCAAAAAGTGGTTGAAAATGCAAACTCTTTGGTTGGAGGCACGGCTTGGAAGTTGAAATAAAATTAAATTTAAAAAAAATGGAAAAGTATAACGCACTAGTGCGTAATATCCAACTTTCCGCACGATATACAGATACGAAAAGTACCACTTTTTGAGCAACTGTGTTAAAAACGAATTTTCCGCCGGAAGAATTGCCCTAATTAATATACTATACGTTGCTTTCTATAACTACTTTTTACCAACAGTTATTTTTATCAATTCGCAGTCGCACTATCAGCAATGGTGGAAGTTAGTTTCCTCCAAGATAAAGCGATAGGCGAGTTCTGTTCGGTAATTAGCCCGAAATGAGGGTAGGTATATTAATTAACCATACGCTTTTTATTCTTAACTAGCGACCCGCCCTCGCTTCGCTCCGGATTAAAGTATTATACGTATAAATCTTCCTCTTCAATCACTCTATGTATTAAAAAAAACCGTATCAAAATCCGTTGCGTAGTTTTAAAGATTTAAGCATACATAGGGATATAGGGACAGAAAAAGCGACTTTGTTTTATACTATGTAGTGAAGGAAAATAAATTAGACTTACCTACACTTACTTAACCAGTACAAGGCGTCGGTGGCTCACTATGAAATTATGTCAAGTGGCTTCGAGCTACTGTTTGAAGCTTGATACTGCCATGTAACTTTTTAAGTCATCCTGTATCTAAACTGTGGCAATTATTTTCCTTTCCACAAATTCACATTTTTAATAATTTGACGATGTAATACAAAAGTAAAATTGAAACTTTATTTTAAAGTTGCTGATTTATTAATCCAGTTTGCGCCTAACATAATATATGCACCTATAAATACCTACTAGAACGGTTGAATGAAGATAATATTTTTTGTTATTTATTCTCGACGGTCCTTTTAATAATGCTGAGTTACTCCATTACATGTACGATAAAAATATCCTATTTACACACCAAACTCCCCTCAAATTATGACAGCCCTATTGTTTCTATGGGGTTTTTTCACAGAATACAAAAATTATCCTTCGTTGCATCAGTTGGGAATCGAACTGGCTATCGCTAGTTTACATCGCGGCTGCTATCGTAGGATCTCGGAGCTCGAATAAAGGATGCCCGAAATTGTATACTGCTATGTTTACTTTATTTTTATGTTAAATGTTGATTTATTAGGTATTTGAAGATAAATAAAGCCTGGTGGTACAAAAAAGTAAAAATACATTAAATGTTCATATCTACTTTAATTAGTAGAGTTTTTTTATTTAGGTACCTAGAGAGTTCTTTTCCTGGATTATAATTCCCGCAATTTCCGCGAAATAATGATAAACGTGTTCCACGCGGAGGAAAGTCATGGGTAAAATCTAGTAAATAATAACCTTGATAAGAACCCTGTTACAATGAAATGACGTAATAAATTCTACATCAGTCAAGTTTGATTGACTTGGTCTGTCATTACGAAATGGTACTATGGTAGCACACGAATCCCTTTTAGGAAGTGTTTATATCTTTAAAACCATGTTTTAAAGCGTTTTTACAACAACAAAAACCAGGACTCACTGCTACGTAGGGACGATAGTGTCGATTTTGACATTTGACGTTTGCTGTGTTCTTGCAACTTCCACATGACAATGTATAAATTAACGGGAGTCTGTCCATAGTTTGCGCAGTTCTAACTAATTTTATAGCAGCTTCCACGCAACTGTCAAATGACGCGTAATGGACAGTAGGCCTAAGTATGTACTACCACTGGTGCCGGACCAGGTTTAAATAATATATTTTCTACTATCTTTTTCTTTTAGTTTTAATTGTTTTCGGGATACCAAAACCATTTACGTCAGTTAGGCACAGTAAGACTCGTGAATACAAGCACAAACTGAAAATGTTTCGGCCAAACAGCTTAGACCCAATAAATATATCTTCTCACTCCAGTGATTATATCATTTTGACCTATAGTTTCCGTGTATTTGTGCTTATTACAAATTATGAGTCAGTTAAGCCGTATCCGCGATCACGTGTCGAAACGAGACCTGCGCCGACATCTAATAGTCATACCACGTTCAACTAAATATGGTGCTCCGTTTTTTGATTGTTCAAGTTATTTATTCAAATAATAAAAACCTCCAGAGATATCTCTTAAAATGCCCAACCAATTTTCATGAAAACTAGCTAAGAACAATCTTGATTACACTAGCTTTATTGAGAAATAAACCGCGTCCAAATCGGTCCATTCTTTTGGGAGATACGATGTCGCAGACAGACATACGGTTACACAGATACACTGGTTAAACTTATCACACCATTCTGTTTTGTCGGGAGTTAAAAATGATGATTGAAGCGGTATTTTTGTTGTTCAAATTAAACTACATTTTTGACAATGATGGACGTAATTAACAGTCATCCACACATTATAAATGTTAAAGTGCGATTATTTGTTACCTTTTTACATCAAAGTGGGGCAAAAGGCGTTATTAAAGTTCTAGTTAGTGAAAGTGAAACAGTTAATAGTAGTTATAATCTCTGTCCATTTCACTGCTTGAAACTTTTTTCGGTTTAGTAACTCGTAGTAAGTACGGCCTATACTCGTTTTTTGCGTAATGATTGAAAGATTGATGGATATAAAGTCAGATATCTCATAACAAGCGGATACAATGAGTAATATAGTATTGTATAAATGACCTCATTAATTGATAGTACGTCTTATATCCGAATTCGGTCATTCTCGGCGAATCTCGAGGGATCTCGGCATCACGCAGGGGGCCGGGCCACTCACGCGCAGCGGAATTGATTTCCGATCGGGGCGGGGCGGCGAAAGGTCGGCGTGCGCGTCGCCTGATGGATGGATAGTCTATACGGTTGAATTAAAATACTAGCTTTTACAAATGTTCAATTATAAACACATCACGCCTTCATTCCCAGAGTGGGGTAGGCAGAGCTACAGAAATACCAACAACTCCAAAAAGACTTAATTTGATGATTCTATAACCACATTTTGCACAAGTTTTGTTAAACCAGTGTATTAGTGACAGATTGCAAGCCCATCGCCTAACAGTACTACAAGCCTTTATTCCCTTAGTCGCCTCTTACAACATCCACGGGAAGACATGGAATGTTAAATTATGAATATCATTAAACATGAAATCAGCTTATCTTATGGAGAAAAAAGGTCCTGTAGTGGGGTTCAAGTTATCTCCTTTCCAAACTTCATCAAAATATTAATGCGTAACCACCAGAAACTCGCATTTTAATATTTGTAGGGCAGTAGGGAATCGCCAATTAAAGTTATATCGTGAAATACTGGTAATGATTGGAAAATTTGCGTACCGTTCAACCAAAGTAAAGATGATAATAAATGACAAAATGTCCATAGATAAATGAGCTTAACTCTTTCTATTCTAATAAGACAGGCATAGACAAGAGTTCTGGACTAGCATACACTGAAAAAACGAATAGGTTGATTTTACCTATAGTTAAGGTTGATGCAGGTAGAACCCCGTGAGTTTTGTAAAAAGAACACAATTAAAAGTTTGATGCAACCTTTTCAACATGTTGTTTTTACAAAGGTTTTTGTTAACTCGACTAAACTCACGGAAAGGACCTAATTATATGTAAAATGAAGCTATTATTTTTCAGTGTAGTACAGTTCCTTTAAATACAGCTGAAAAACAAAGACAAGCTGATACAGAGATACTTGCTATGACATAATTATATGTAAGTTCATCAGTGTAAATTGATAAGTTTGCTTATTATCATCCCGTTTTGCGTTAAATTGTTTATCATGTTTTATCAGTTCTTCGAATTAACCGAGGAAATTATTTATCGGTCTCATGTATGGAAAGATGTAGATACAGCTCCCGTCACTCTCGCACTTAGATACTGGTAAGAAAGTGACATGTTTCATCCACGCTTAGCGACATCGATAAACACGACCATGCATAAAATGCACGCAGGCTCTGTATTCCATCCTGCTTCTATATCAGTTATTTCGACAACGTGATGTCTCATAAATATCTTACGTGCAGATAACACTAGGTTAGGTTTGTTTTATTAACCTTAAAAATAACGGTTTCATTAAAGACTTGTGGTGTTCCCTGGTTTTACCGGCAATATTTCATCGTAGGAATCTTTTCATCGAAAGCTTGCTGCTTTTAGTGGTGGTAGGACCCTGTGCAGGGTCCGTTCGGATCGCTACCACCATCTTATCCATTAACCAACCGCCAAGCAATAGTGTTCGCGTTGTTATGTTCCTTAGTGGGGATAAGATAACAGGTGAAATTACTAGCATAGAGGCATTCCATCTTAGTCCTCAGGGTTGCAACGCATTTGAGGTCTTAGGATTATAGTCTTGAGAATTCAAATGTCTATGGGTCTCAGATTCCACTTACCATCAGGTGGCCTGAGTGCTCGTGTGCATTCTCCTTAACATAAAAAAGCTATTTTTTGCTGAAGCCCTGCTGTTCTAGGTTAGGTATGTATGTAAACACTTCATTGTTCAAACGAACTGGACAAATACGTATGACAAAACAGTTAAGTCGTGTC
Organism: Acleris holmiana; assembly: GCA_949316455.1. Lineage (NCBI taxonomy): Eukaryota > Metazoa > Arthropoda > Insecta > Lepidoptera > Tortricidae > Acleris > Acleris holmiana. Next base: position 3,548,424 of record OX438763.1, on the reverse strand, counting down.
ATATCACTTTATTAGATTCCCGGTTACTAAAGACGAATTTTCAAAAAACCCATCCAAATGCAGTTACTGTTTTAAAAAATAAAATCAGGTTTTTTTTTGAGTAAAGTTCACTATTTCCAATATTTAAGGTCCACCCTGTATACATTGTGTAAAAAATTGTGCAACAAAATACTTTAGTTTGACCCCCTAAGACCCACCACACAACGAAAATTGCCAATGGAATATGAACCTATTACAAATACAATAGAGTCAATTTTCTAGTTTGACTGTCCCTCATAAAAACAAAAGAAAACCTATTTTATTTCCTTTGCAATAGGTATATTTTCTAATGAACGTATTATGTACAATTTTTTGTACGGGAGGCCTTAGGAGGTTATTAGAAGACATAATAATAGTAATATTCTGGCTTTCTTGATCCCGTCTCACTCATTCGCACTAGCAGCAGCATATCTTTCACAAAATCACAGACATCATTAACAAATCTCCAAATCCCAGAACTGGAAATCGGCTGATGCCATCTCTCTCTAACACAGTCACATAACCCATCCATCTCTCTGCTTCCGTCCGCGTATCACACCGTCATGGCCGTGCAGCCATTTATTCCGCTTATCAGATGGGCGATAAGGGAACGCGATAGCGCGCGGTGTGAGGGAGGCTTTCGGAACGCATGCGCGCTCAGATGGGGTTTTTATTTTGTTTTAAATGTTATGATGCTAGTGCCCATGGCTATTGTTTTTAATGCACTGAAAACTTAATGTTTATTTTATAAAAATCCTATACTAAAAGGAAGCGAAAAAAAAAACTAAAAACATCCCAAAGTTAAGTATAGTCGAACTTCAAAACAGCTGTATATTGATTGATACATGCATAACATAACATCACTCCTTCATTCCCAGAGAGATTTCATTAGAAACTATGTTGTTTAGTGATCTGTCACAAGTGTTATTATTAAAACATTGACAAATGAATACTATAACGTCTATAACATACATACATAACACGCCTTCATTCCCAGGGTGGGATAGGCAGAGCTACAAAAATACCAATAACTCTAAAAAGACTTGTTTATAATTCCATAATCACATTTTGCACACTCAAGCCAAGAAGTTTACTAGTGTATTAGTGACAGCCCATCGCCTTACAGTACTGCGAGCCCTTATTCCCTTAGTCACCTCTTATGATATCCACGGGAAGACATGGAGTGGCACTATTCTAACCCGACAACCACACGGGGGTAGCTATTGATGTACTAAATTAAAACAATTCTCACTTTAATACGTTACGATTACCACGTTTAAGGTACAAAATGTACAGCTATCTGTGTTTGACTGTAGGAACAATACACAAACTGGTTTTCTAAATTCAAAATGATGGGTCCGTTGAAAATGTGTTTAAGTGAATGTCAATCGACACAAAAGTGACATCATCGCGTGCATGTTTAAGTTTCCGTGGGAAGTATAAAACATACATTTGACTTTTAGTATTTGTAAGTCACTATTCCTTCAGGAGGTGGTATTTTCTCTGCTATAAAATGATTGTTGCCCCGCATCATTAATTATTTAACGCGCCTTTCATAAGAGACGAAAGCAAATTTAAAATATGTTGTTTGTTACGCACATTTTATACCGTCAATTGAACCATGGGGTTAAAACCATTTTTAAACCAAATTGAAGAACCATTTTCATTACAATTCTCTCACTAACATTGCATCCCAAACACTAGCAACGTTTATCAAAAGCTATAGCGTTTCCCGATCCTCCCCCGACGATCCTGCGATCCGTCGCGAGATATTTGATCCTCGGATAGATACGACGTCCTGACGGCTTTAGATTTACGTCGCATGATAAAAGATAGGACGTGAAAGGTTGGGGTGCGAAGCTATAGCTTAAAACTTCATAGTTATGTTTTGACAAGCCTTTGTTCTCTCCTAGCATCTTTTTAGAATCTGGGCAGTCTGCGGTTTGGGCTCTAGGGGGTGTAATTAATAATTATGTTTAAGAGGCCCATTAATCTCGCGGTCAAATAATACGGTTCAGGGTGCGTTATTCATACTAAAGAGGCTATTTCGAAGCCTTGGTTCCTCGCCAGGGGATGCTCTTAGTGACATCTGATGATGGATACCCCGAGCATCGATACAGGACTTTCAGAGTGCCTAGGATACTCAACTGATTGAATCAACGGTTAACGCCGGAATTGTGTATGTTCAGAAAAACATCTAAAACGGCAATAACATGTAAGGAAACCCAAATGCTGACCCAAACCTTCTCGCTGTGGTGTTAACTGATTGTGCGATCAGTTAGGTATCTTAAGAACTTTTGAAGTCCTCTATTTAACCTCGGAGTATCTACCATTAAACTTCACTCACACGCACTCTGAACCGTATTACTTGACCGCAACAGATTTTAAAGCGATTTTTCACCATTAGTTAGATATTTTTTTACGGATGGTTTTTATGTATAATAAATGTACTTAGCTTGATACATAACAAAATTGTCATACTTATACGAAATTTTTCTTTTACACGATATAGTCCCGCTAACGGCCGAACCCTATATTCAAACCGCGGACAGGTAGCCTTACTTCGGATTAAAATTTGAGACATTTTGTACGGGCAAATGTCAAATTTCTACCCGAAGTAAGCCTTATCTATCCGCGGTTTGAATATACGGTTCGGTCGTAAGTCAGTTTTGCGTGAAATAAGTGTCCTATACTTTAAAAGTATTTGTTAGTGTTTAAACATGTTATAAAGCACGAACTAAACGCAGCAACGCTTATCTAAACAACATAGGGGCGTTATCAGATGGAGGCTATCTCTTTCACCCCATAGAGGACCGCGTACGATACAATTTTAAGAGAGTGACGTCAATGTATGGGTCGATATTGTTAATAACGGTTGGACGTGTAATACAGTAAATTGTTGTTGTAATGAAACACGTCAAAAACATTTTATATTTTTTCGAGCGGGCGAGCCTATTCTACTGCGTTATAACGATATCGCGTTTGACGTGTTTTAGAATCGTTAATATCAGAGTCGCCATTATTGTAGCTGACATAAGTGATTCGTGTGAAATATATTAGGTAAGTACGCATTTCTCCATAAAGTAAATTTATAGTTTTCTAGAAACTAGGGATTCTATAAAGGCTTAAGCTTAGTTTGGGAGTAGGTTAATTTGTGTAAGAAAGTTCAGTATTTTTTTAATTAAACAATAATGTTCAAAATCGGCACGATGCCGCAAGTGCAATGGGTGCAATGGAGGGTTTTATTATAAACTCGTAAGAGGCGACTAAAGGGAATAAGGGCTTGTTGGTACTGTTAGACGATGGGCTTGCAACCTGTCACTAATATACTGGTAAATAACTTAGCCTACTTGTGCAAAATGTGGTTACAGAATCAACAAGTCTTTTTAGAGTTGTTAGTATTTTTGTAGCTCTTCCTACCCCACTGGGAATGAAGGCGTGATGTTATGTATGTATGTATGTAAGTTAGTTTTAATTAGAATAAAATTGTTTAATCATTTTTATAAACCAGCACTATCTATATACATCTCTTTTAATTTAAGAGCCCTGCTTTTGAAATTTTATTGTATTTTTTTTTATTAGACCGCCATTACTGTCGAGTGAATAAGAGCTAACAAAAAGTTTGACTATACTAAAACACGTTAAAAGCAATATGGTTTAGCAATAATAAAGACCCTGAAAAGTCTCTCGATTTCCTCAATTTCAAGCCATCCCGTTGAATCGTTAAAGCATTAGGTACTTAATCAAGTGTTTTTTAAATGATTTATTTGTATGCTGATATTTAAGTATAACGGTCGTTAAAGGGCAATAATTCATAGTGAAGTTTGATATATTTGTTTATATTTCAAAACTGCCCAAAGACATTTGTAGATTTACCAATAAACATACCTTTACTACATCAATCATTTTAATGCTACTTAAGTATAGGTATCATAAATGTGAAAGTTTGAAAGTTTTTTACTCAATCACGACAGAACGGCTAAATGGATCTGGAAGGACAAGGCATTTTTATTTAATCGGATAGTTCCCGATGGAATAGCTATGAACGGTTTCTATGCAGACGGAGTCGCGCGCAAAATCTAGTAATAAATAAATAGAATATCCTTCGTCATTTATCCTAAAACAAACTCGAAACATTTCACACCCACTCGCGTCACGCGCGAAGCGAGGCAACACCACCGAAGCATCGAGCGAACAAGCGGGATAGCGCGCATCGCTCACGAGCTAACAAGCGCGCGATCAAATCGCGCCAATTTGTACCTGCGTCCGCGCAGGATTTATTGCCGCGATCCGGGATAGGTGCATAGGTTTATGGGGACAATTGCGAGATCTGTGTAATCGCGTTTGGATTAGATATAGGTGCTAGGCTTTGTTTGGGATGGCTAAATCGGAATTGGAATTGTGAATTCGTTTATACTTACTTTTAAATACTACCGCAAACAATATTCTATACTTCACTACATCGTATAAAACAAAGTCGCTTCCTTCTGTCTGTCCCTATGTGGGTAAGGACCAAATAGTTGGACTAGTTAAGCGTAGTTAACCATACAAACAACAAATGTGAAAAAAGGTCCGTTGTGACTCGAAAATTATCCCTAAAAATGTATTGCTAATTTTCGTATGGCAACGGAAAAGATTCATACAAAATTTAATTGAGTTTGTTAGCGTGGCCAACTTTTTGGTCCATGTATTCTTAGATCTTTGAAACTACGCATAGGATTTTGATGCGGTTTTTTGGAATATATAGAGTAATTCAAGACGAAGGTTTATTATGTGTAATACTTACACAGGCTCCCTGTCCCTAAGCAATGTGCAGCGTTCTTTCAACACGTCCCCATAGTAATAATAAAATCTAATTTAGTACTGTTTCGTATAATTTCAATTTCAATTTCAATTATTTATTGCACTCATAATAATACATAATACACTTACACAGGTGATATTCGTACACTATGGACCCTGTTGGGCGCAGCAATATAAGAGACGTCATTGCCTTCAAGTAATTTATGATACTTTGTGTCATAGTCATTGATAGATAGGTACATATCGTCGTCTTACTTACTCAAACTCATATCTGCATATTTTTTTTGCGGTTGATAATTTTATTTTCGTTCAGAAATACTTAGAGGCTATAAGTTTACCACCGGCAAACAAAATATGTAGATATGAGTTTGAGTAAGTAAGACGACGATATGTGTCTGCATTATCTTTATCTCTCTACATGAGGCACATGTGCTTCATGGGACAGGGAACCTGTTAACCTGGAGCGAAGTGAGGGCGGGTCGCTAGTCACTACATAGTATAAAACAAAGTCGCTCCCCGCTGTCTGTCTGATCTTGAAAACTACGCAACGGATTTTGATGCGGTTTTTTTTAATACATAGAGTGATTCAAGAGGAAGGTTTATATATATATAATACTTTAACCCGGAGCGAAGCGAGGGCGGGTCGCTAGTAACATTATAAATGTCGAACCACTGAAGGAATTTAAGTGAAATTTGGCATGGAAATAGCTTGAATACCGATAAAGGCGACATAAGGTACTTTTTTCACGAGTAGCGATAAACGACTTCTACGCAGACGAAGCCGCGGACAACAGCTAGTTATCTTATACTTATACCCCCTTAGTAATAAACGTGGAATAAGCTTGTAATACCTACCCCATGCTTTGTCCTTATCTGTCATTGCGACGTTTGAATTCGACAGATAAGGACAAAGCATGGCATAACTATTCCAAGCTTATTCCACGTTTTTAGTAAGGGGGTGAAAGTTAAACTCGTGTACATCTATTTACCTATAGATATATGTATTGATTTGACGTCTCTAATGATTGATAGGGACGTATCGTAACTTTGACAATACGATGTCAGAGAAAATACTTAAAGAAGTCATCACTTTTTTATTTTTTATTGTTCTTCTGATACACAGATTAAGGTTTAATATTGTCGTTTTAATTCTCCATAGCTTACCAGAGCTTTAAACTATATATTTATTAAGAAGCGAGATTTCAAGATCGTTCTGTTTTAAATAGTAAGTAAGCAGGCTTATCCACATTCGTACTTACAGAGCCTCTATTCTACGCGATAAATTGGTATTGCTTTTGTAATATAATAGCTTTTGCCCGCTACTTTGTCTGCCTAGAAGTCTTTTATCACTGCTCCCTTGGGAACTGTACAATTTTTTGGGATAAAACTATCCTATGTCCATTTCCGGGACGCAAACTAAGCGGTTTAAGCGTGAAGACACACAGACAGACAGACACGCTTTTGCATATAATTATAATATTAGTATGCAATAGATTATCGTATTGTTTTCATCGGCCGCCATTACTGTCCATTATTTTTTACCTGAGACGTTATTTAAGTTTTTAGGATACAATTAACTAGGCAGGTACAGATTTCAAATACCTATCATTTTCATAAACTATTTTTTCACATGCCGCTTGCAACTGAATTGTACCCACGTACAGTAGGCCCCAACGATAATGTGAAGCGCTTTAGTTCATTTATGTCATAATAAAATTCAAAACGAACATCAAATGACAAGCTTATATAGTATTGATCAGTTTTATTTACAAAAACTTAGAAAAAAGCTAAATTTTTAAGCTATTGCATAGCTTCTATCGCGGGCCTTGAGCGCGGGGACCGAATCCAGAAATTCCGTAACGAAAAAACCTCACGCTCCCCACTCCGACGGGCAAGGAGGTGTGGCTTGAAGGCCGTGCATCGTCTAACGTCGTTTCAGTTCGGCAGTCTTCGACACGGCGTTGTGTGCGATTAGACGTATTGTACGACTCGTATTGTACGTAGTGCCACACGTACGCGGTATTTTCTAGGTATTTAGAGGATATTAAGTCGCAAACTTATGTTTCTTATTTCAGTTATCATAAACCTATAGTTTAAATGATAAATATTCCTGAATAACCAACAGCTACTGTAAGATAATAAAACCCACATGTATTGTAAAATAATAAAAATATTTTAAACAATATTAACTTTTCTTATTTATTTAATAATAGAAAAATTTGTTTTTCTTATCGGTCACCACGCTCAAAAAGTGTAACTTGAATTAATATCAAAGAAAAAGAAATACTGCATGAATAAAATAAATAAATAATTTTATTTATTTAATAATAGAAAAATTTGTTTTCTTATCGGTCACCACGCTCAAAAAGTGTAATTTATTTATTTAATAGTAGAAAAATTTGTTTTCTTATCGGTCACCACGCTCAAAAAGTGTAACTTGAATTAATATCAAAGAAAAAGAAATACTGCATGAATAAAATAAATAAATAAAATTATAATTGCATAAGTTGATACAAAATGCTAAGCAATAGCTTTACCGCGGCAGTCCCCGAGTGCCACACGTCTTTTTTTATTTGAACTATTACAAACGTGCTTCTCAATCCTTTTCATAAAAAAATACTACACAATTCAAAATACCCACGCGCGTTAGTAAAATACAACTTCCCTTTAAATAAAATCCCACACAAAACAACGACCAAAAGTCGCGTGCGACGATTGCGCGATTGCGCGGTGCGACCGATCGCAGCGTTCGTGACAATATAATTGTGCCGCATACCTCATTGCCTTTTAATTTATACCTAATAGAGATAATCTGCAGTTTTTCGCGTCTCATTTAAATTTTAAACCTTTATCGATAGCGATAGTTAACATTTATATTCCGTGGAGTTTAATTGGACGGTGAATGGTTTAGTTTATGTGGATTTTTGTAGTCGAGCTAAAAGGTGAAGTGGCTTTGTTTTTGTTGTTTGAGCCAAAGACTTTATGAACGTTGACCGTAATTTAATTTGAATATTTGAAATAAAAGCACAGAATAACGAAGACGGGAAATAGGATATTAAACAAAATAGCTCGTTACCGATATGTACCTATAGGATTCCGTATCAAAACTTAATGTATGTTAGTAAAAAATACCTAATTACAAATTATCACCAAATGTCAAGTTCATAGGTCAGTGCGAAGTTGAAGTTCTTCGTAACAAAATTTTGTAATAATGACTTTATGTTTTAAGCTCCCCCCTTTAGCTGTATTGGAGCCCCCATAAAAGCATTTAAAAATATTTTTTGATAATTTGTCCGGCTTTCAAAAAGATTATACTGTGAAAATTTAAAGACTTTAGCTTCAATGTTTCGCTCTAAAATCTGTGTGTCAGACGACGGACGGACAGACGGACACGTGAGTGACAGCAGTAGGGTTTCGATAGACCCTTCAGGTACGGAACCGTATAAAAAGACCTCTGTAGCAAAAAAAAACACTTTTCTCTGTAGATTCAGATCCAGATTTGATATGTGTAATTTTTTTTATGACTTGGGGAAGGCCATCGAGCACACAGACCATCTGCCTGGCCACGCCACAATTTAATGCTGAGTGGGATCTAAAACACAAATATTTGTAATCTCTAGACTTAATTCCTAAGATGGAGTGCCCCTAACGTACAACAATGCGAATACAATTAATATAAATAGCAAACCTTATCAAGACAATTACTGTCAAACATTTTTTTATAAAGTTTCTGCCTGCAACTTTATACGTGTCAACCATTCCACAGGATTGATTTCTTAAGGATACCTACAATGTTTAACTAGATGAAAGCTATCTCTATTCTAAAGGGGTTCGGGAAAAAGTGTCATTTGTAAAAGTTATATATTTTTTTAATTGAGCGGCCATTCGTAATAGTAGCATATTATGATAGATTGGTCCAAAATAAACATATTTTGTTATACAATGTCATAGTTTAAAGTGCATCAGAGTCGAGATATTTAAATAATGATATCTGTAGCGGTCCTGTGTTCAAATCCCGGTAAGGGTAGATACTTGTGTGATGAGCGCGAATATTTTTTTCCTGAGTCGTGGATGTTTTCTATGTATTTCAGTATGTATTTTTTTATATAAGTATGTTCATCGTTGTCTAGTACCCATAGCACAAGTTTAGGGCTTAGTTTAGGACTAGATCAATATGTGTGAGATCGTCCCCTGATATTTATTTATTTATTTCTAGTACCAAAAACTGAAAACTTAAATAATTAATATCTATGTTTATTTAGAGGTCCTCTAAATAACTGTAAAAACAGTGGCCACTGAAAAAAAAACGACCGTATACTTCATACAAACTTACCCAATGCCCTTTAATTCAAATCCAAAGTAGTGTCAAACTCACACACAAACCTTCGCATGTTTAATATTAGTACGAGTATGATCTCTCGAGGTGCTAGGATTTCTAAAAGTCTACCCAAGAGCGCCGTCGCAATCCCATCTCTAATTAAACAAAATCGTGTGTCTGTAACCGATACAGCCTCAGACAACATATTTTACTGTGTGCCAATTAAAATGACTGCCTTCCTTATTGATTGTACTGTTCCCAACTTTAGTTTCTAACTATTTTACAACAATGCAACAAACAGTGAACGAAAATAACCCGCTTGTTTACGCAATAAGAGTTATTTTGCTGTGTAGGTGAGAAACAAATTTGTCTTGCAGTGAAATGAAACTGTGGAATTTATTGAATTGTGGGTTTAGGTTTATAATAATTTTATTGAAAAGACGTTCTGTTTGTTTTCAAGATGACTTTGAATGTGATTATTTTGTGACTACCAACTTGTGTCGTTAAAAGTTTGATAATAATGGTTAAGGGTCGCACTCAAAGTCACTTCATGAGTTCATGACTATTGACTCTTTCCTTAATGACGATATTTCATTTAAAAAAAAAGATGTACAGATTCGAACGCAATTTAAAATTAGCTTTTAATTACTTCTTTTTATCCAGTTTTTATGAAAATCAGTTTAAGAAATATCAGCTTGGAAAGTGGTCGCCATTTTTTTTATTGCACTGTACAATAAGTAAGTACGGCGGATTCAATGCCTAGGCGTATCGGGGTTTGTTAGCGATATCGTAAAGTTTTTTTAAAACATTTTTAGTATTCATCCGATTTTTAGTACCTACTTATCCGTGTGGTTAATGGGTTAGAATAGTGCCACTCCGTAAGTATCTTCCCGTGGTTGTCGTAAGAGGTTACTAAGGGAATAAAGGTTTTTAGTACTGTTAGGCGATGGGCTTGCAACCTGTCACTAGTACACTGGTCTTAGCCTGCTTGTGGAAAATGTGGTTACAGAATTATCAACAAGTCTTTTTAGAGCTGTTGGTATTTCTGTAGCTCTGCCTACTCCACTTTGGGAATGAAGGCGTGATGTTATGTATGTATATTTTAGTATTCATTTGTTAATGTTGTATTAATAACACTTGTGACAGATCACTTAACAACATAGTTTCCAAATTCATTTCTCCACAATGCACTAATCTAGTTCGATTTCACGCTGCATGCCTAATGACTGACGATAACGGTGATAGCCGCCGATAACGGCCGATAACCGGTGATAACCGCTGATAACCGGTGATAACGGTTCATTGGTAGCAGGACTGTTGTGCTACTGATAAACAAACACTATTTTTGTTAATTTTTACGTTTGCAATTTGGATCTTATTAGTATTAGTCTTAAATTGTTTTTTAACAGTTGATGCGCATGAATAATGTTGATACTTTGTTGAAATCCAAGACGTTTTTGGAGAAAGCGACTTTATTCTTCGTGGGGTACGTTCAGTTTCAAAGTGCAGATATTTTGTATTTGTTTAGTATGATGCCAAAGAGGGTAAGTTATGCGTTCTTTAATGTTTAACAAGTGTTAAGAGTGTTGAAAGCCTTACAAAAAATAATGTAATAAAAAACGTGCCTGTAATAGTTAATTTGTACGTCATGACATATTTGTTTAATGTATTATTAACAGAGCCCGGAATTTTCGTAGCACTTTTGAGCTGTCATAGGGAATTCTCGTCTATCGACTTCCGATATACATATGTATATCGATAAATACAGGTTACATCTTTTTAAATATGATTACGAGTAGAGGTAAATAACATGGAGTCTTATCGCGAATGAACGATCTCTTCGAGATAACCTTTGGATACCAACTTTTAGGAAATTATCAATAAAAATTAAAACAATAATATTTTATTGTTTCTTATAAATATTCGTGGATTTCTTATGCCTTTTAAACAGTTTTCGAAAGAAATTGCAACGAGAATTAATATCGAGCCTAATTATATCATGCTATGTACTCATAGGTACTAGCCTTTAATCTGATGGATGACCTGTTTATCTGCAAATGTGTCTATCGAGAACAAAATGAAAATGCCTCGTAACATTTTCAGCCACTCAAAACTTATCCAAAAGAGATCGCTAATTAGCGAAAAGGCCGCCTGTTGATTACCTTTACTTTTAATCTTCATTGATATGTTGTGTTGTGTGCTATAATGTATCGATAAAATATGTAAATCGGAAGTCGATAAACGAGAAGTCCCTATGACAGCTCAAAATTGCTACTAAAATTCCGGGCTCTGATTATTAAGTTCTACCTGTACTCTGACTCCGCCCAAGTAGGTTATTCCCTATTCCCTTAAAAGTATCCTATATTTAGCGATTACACCGTGGAAGCGTTACAATCAGACAGACAGAGTTACTTTCACATTTATAATATTAGTACACATTTACATAAACATTAAATAGAGTGTCTAATCTGTGACGCACACCCCTATTACTTAATTTTACGTACATTGATGCCGCCGTACGTAACGTCAATTTGGAGGACGGGGCGCGCCGTATTGGATTGAACACTACTAGGAGCAGGGTCTACAATAAACACATGTAATTGGGTCGTTCTTCTTTTTAACTGACAAAGGCATGTCTTTCGCAAGGTGAATGTCTATTTATTATTGTTTTTTAATACTAAGTTAAATCAATGAGGATAAACACAAAATATAATTTCAAGATAACACGGAAATATGTTACAGAAACCCAAAATAGAAAAAAAAAACAAAAACAACAATTTCTGCATAAAAAACACCGATTCGAGAAGAATGAGCCAGTTAACTATTTTCCAGCTGTAAGATCGTTTGGAAACGTTTAAAAAAATATCAATTGGGGTCTTACCATGACATGGTTAAGCAATTTAGTTACGGTGAGAGAACGAGACAGACTTATACAACTACTATAGGTCTGTCCTTTACACTCACTTAATCACCAAAATAACGCATTTCAAAATTGATGCCAAGTGCAAATCTATTTTTAGGCAAATAAGAGCGGTGTTATAAATTTGACGTGTATCTGTGTATTTGTGTCTGTCTGTGGCATCGTAACTCCCAAACAAATGGACCGATTTGGACGCTAAATGTTTTTTACGGAAAGTTAGTTTAATCGGGCTGGTTCTTTGCTAGGTTTCATAAATATCTGTGGCGTTTTAAGCGATTTAATAGTCATTTCAATAAATTTATCTCTACACCCATCTTACGCTGTATGTGTACTTTGCCTTTTACTAACCTTATCTAACAAAAGAGAAACCAGACCTTTTCCTTAAAAATTGTCACACGGATCGAGTTCCGTTAGCAATCTCCGATCGGACCGATATCGATCTGTCAGTCAACGCACGCGCACACTATGCCTTTTGCAGAAACCACCACGTCGAAACTGAAAAACCACAACTGATCACCATTACAAACTAATTTGAGCCTTAAAACAAGACAGAAAAGTTAGATATGCAAGAATCGCAAAGTTGGTTTAGAACTTAAACGGTCAATCGAATTTCTTTTCTAATGCGTTCAAATTCAATCGTGCCGTTAGAAAACAATGGCCAGTGTCTATTGTCATTGGGGTCTTTATGTCTACGAGACACAATGTGAATTAGCGGAATTTGCATGTGGCGGTTGTGTCTTTTTGTTTTTAATTGGTGTTGGCACGGAAGGCTGCGTACGCGCCGATAGCGGCTAGACGTTGCACCAGACAGTACGTGCGCTGAGTGACTGGGAATGCAGTTGAACCTAACAGGTAGACGCTGTGTAGACTTAAACGTTATTGTAGATAAAAAAATGATTGGAGGTTTTTAAATTTGTAACAGGTGGTATTAGGGTAATAATTGATCTATAAAAATATGTGCTCTTAAGTTTTGTATATGTTCACGAATGAGTTCATATGTTATTGCATCAGATCAAAATATGGTATAGCATGACGCTAGAAACTAAACTAAAGCCCATTTTTACTGAGTTGTACCCCAACGATAATGTGAAGCACTTTAGTGCATTGTCATAATAAACTTCAAACTGAACATCAAATGATAAGCATGATAGTGACAATGACATGGTTCTAAGTATGCTTAACATTTTTATTGGGCAACTGCACAATAGTTAATTAAACACTACAATCAGTATTTTATGTTATAATTGTTGTAATGCATTCATCGTAATAACTATTATTTATTTGTTCAAAACAATACATTGACCAACGCCAATTTTATTCGACGCTTCTCCTTCTAACATAACCAATAAATTCCTAGTTAGAAACCCCCTGTATATTTAGAAAACTAATTTTAAAATATCCGAGCATCGATTTTCTATTTTGACAGAAGCGCTTTTCAAATATGAGACCGGACCTTTCGCCAAAACGCCACGCCATCTAAGATTATAAATATATTCCCCAAACCCACACACAATATCGGCAAACATAACTCAGTAGAGATTTCAATATTAAGATAAGTGGACATCACACGGCGGACGATCTTGCATGCGTCGTCACGTCCCCTTCAATATCCGACCGAGAATTGAAATATCTGACCTCACTAGGGGCCTACGATAGCCAATTTAAACCTATTTACATACGTCATAAGGGATAAGGATAACCATCTTTCTATTAAGAAGGGTGTTGATTTTTATGGTGTGAATTTAATGTGACATAAATTTTGCGTTTACGAGCGTAGGATAGGTAGTCGCAGCGGGACACCCTATATAGAATATAGAATAGAAAGAATCTCTATAAGACGGTGTTTGAAATTTTTTAAGAAACTTTTTTGTCCGTGTTTCTGTTTATACATAATATAAAAATAGGCCAAGTGTGAGTCCAACTCGCGCACCAAGGGTTCTGTACCGCCTTACATTTTATAATAATACTCCGATTTGAATTTGATTTTGAATCGAATTATCTCGATCCAATTCACATTACTACTTTATTTTAATAGTGAAGACAGACGGACAGATAGCTTAGGCTTAGTTATATAATATAAAAGGGGTCCTATTCGACACCCTTCGGGTACGGAACCCTAAAAAGGAACCCAAAGATGATGGCATCGGCGGCAATGTATTTGCATTTTTTTTACGTTTGGGTGGCGCCGATTATTCATAGTTTCCATAAAGTATAAACTCCTTAACCTCTTTTGGCTTGAAAACATATTATTGTCTATGTATCAATGAACATGAACAACTAAAAGCCGGAATGACCATGTTACTTATTGAACTGCTAGTTTCAAAGTTAAAAAAATACTTTAAAAACCTTTGCTAACATCTGAAGATTCCTTAATTTTCTTTTCCGGCACTATAATGCTATCAAATTGTATAATAGCTCGGTAAAACAGTTCGATTAAAATAAGGGGGCTATTCTGAATGTGATTGACAACATCGTCGATTTTATATTAACCACTGCTGGGCAACGGCTTCCCTCCCTTCCTTTCACGTAGCCCTATTTTGGACAGTCTCCTACCTGTCTTGAGTATCGTATTGAGTAAGGCATCAAATTTATCTCGCCAACGTCGCCTTGGTCTGCCGCCAGCCGCGACACCAAATCCTATCGCGTGGGACCCAGTGTGATCACACCACATAAATAATTATGTATATTTCCTTTCTATCCTTAATACTTATAAGAAAAGCCACATCAACTTTACCTAGCAACATTCACATTGTATGTAGTTTGTGCGAACTCATCAATGACAAGCCTTTAAATGAACCCGTTTTATAGTACAATGAAGCTATATAAACGCAATGCATATACACCTACAACGCCAATGCTTCGATGTATCATAAACCAAGTTTCGAAGGCCTAAACGTGATTTGACGCTCGATTATTAGTTGCCAATAGATGCAGTTTTCATATCTAAAGGTTAATGTGCACAGATAACGTATGGTGAGTCAGTCGTGATTCACTGCAGCGATACCCTACATGCAACTATCAGCTCCATCTGTGGATGAGGTGCGCATACTGATGTCGTCATGCAGCGATTGCGAAGTTTAGTGGTTCGATATTTGTTTAAAAAAATGGAATGTTTGTTATTAGAGCATGAGTGCTTACAGAAGGTTATTTTGTGTTTATTCTAGCATAAATGTGTGCAAAATGCAAAGCTACGCAAAAAGCTGTATTATTACATTAATAATTGTTTTTGTGTTGCGTGTAACCAACAAAAGAAAAATAAATAGATAGGTATATCAATTGAAATTCTGATCAAAGCAATGATTCAAAACAAAATAGGTGCTTAGGTATATAGCTTTGAGTCTCACTTAACCTAACATAATATAGAGAAAAAGAGATTCTGTTTTAAATTACTCTAGAGGCTGAATTAATTATGTTATATAATTTCTAAACGTTTTTATAATTCACAACTGTACTAATGCTTACTTTCTTCATTGTTAAAATTATAATCATTGTTCCTTCCCTTTTACGTAGCCAAAATATATCTGAAACAAATACATTTAAAATGTAAATGACAAAAAGTAACGAACAGACATCATGACACGTTATGACAAGATGGCGCGCGGTGGTCCCGCGCAATTTCCTACTCCGTCCGTCACGTTGGCACCAATGCTTATTTCATTCTTCCCGCTTTTTTACTCTGTGTCACCAGAGACTAGATAGATCTGTATCGCGATGTGGAATGATATTTGAATACATTTTTTTGTGGTTGGCATTGATTACATTTTTAACTAAAAAACTTAAACAGTGTATGCTGATGGTAGTCTACGCAGATTGCAATAAGTTTCTAACATTGAGGGCTAAAGATGGATTGCGTCAATTAAGTTGTAATACAAAGAACACAACAAGGCAAACTTAAGTTAGAGGATTGGTGAGTAGCACCTTGGACACACCAACCACAAAACTTGTAAATTTACAAAAGATGCAACAGGAAGTGTCTATGAAATTTTTTCCATTTATTCCTTATTATTATACAAACCAAACTGATGAATCTCTTGGTTGTGGATGAACTATCTTTCCCATTACGAATCACTCACACAAAACTTGCGCATTCATTTGTGGTTTTTAATTATTGTGCTCAGAGTATGAACAGCTTTAAACAAGTAAGCAAAGGAAAACCACAGTAAATAAAGCTTGCTCATTTAAGTATGCTAATGACACCACGTTTGTTTAATCAAATATTCCATTTACTCAGTCGAATCAAATCACAGAATCAAATTTAAATCCGGAACAACTATCTAATCGACTCGCGGCAGAAACAAAGGAGCATCATTCACCTCAGAACGAATGAACAAACGAATGGATTGAGTAAACAATATCTTATTTTGCAATAATCCCGCGGGGGAAGCTCTGCTAATTTCCTGAAAGAGATGGGACGGGGCGTTTACCGTTCGACGTTTTATAGCCCCGATTTACACGTAACGATCGGCTTATTTAAAGGAATTGTTGAGGATGACGATTTTATGTAGTCTTTGTGTATTTTTGATACATAAAAAAAATTATGTTTTCACTTAGCAAAAATATTAGTTATCATGAAGAGTCAGTCCTGTGGAGATAATGATGTTCAAGTAAAAAAAAAAACATCTTGTAACGTTTTTTTTA
Organism: Acleris holmiana; assembly: GCA_949316455.1. NCBI lineage: Eukaryota > Metazoa > Arthropoda > Insecta > Lepidoptera > Tortricidae > Acleris > Acleris holmiana. Next base: position 3,531,727 of record OX438763.1, on the reverse strand, counting down.
ATGCGAATAATCTCTGGTTGTGTTCAATGATAGGATATATTTTTTTATTAAATTCACTATAAGAAGAATAAGAAGTTTAAGAATTCAAACTAGGACTTTAGGGGACCCTCTAGGGTTTATTGAACTCGGAAAGTGTCATTTTCGCTAGAGTTGCCAGTGTGTGTTTTCCTTCCAGTCGAAACTAAGTAAAGGTTGAAAATAAAAATCTGATAAATAGTTTTAATTTAAGCAGGTACCACGTAACTTTAAAAGAAAAGTCATTAATACTTGTGATTTTTCGAGATAGTTTTTGTTATCATAGTTATGGCTTCGGAACCCTACACTGAGCATGGTCCGACATGCTTTTCAACTACCTCAATCACCTACCACCATCTTATCCATTAACCACCCGCCAAGAAATAGTGTTCGCATTGCTGTGTTCCGGTGTGGGGATAAGACAACCGGTGAAATAACTAGCATAGAGGCATTCTATCGTAGTCCTCAGGGTTGGCAACGCTTTTGAGGTCTTAGGATTAGTATTGAGAAATCAAATGTTTATGGGTCTCAGATCCACTTACCATCAGGTGGGCTGAGTAGGTACTCGTAAGCCTTCACGCTATCATAAAAAAAAAACATTCCATGTAAGACTACAACTTAAACTAAAAATCTGAAATTGTAAAAGCCTCCAGGTTTCGCGCCAACAAGTCACGTTACTTATTGTTTTATTCAATCCCGAGATGGCGCCACGCTCGATCGAGCGTGTGTTTATCGCGCTAATAAGGAAGTCGCTGAATAACTGATTTTTAGTTGACTGCGTTCTGTTTTGATTAAAATTAAATGTTGTTTCGTTAGGAACATTCTGAAAGGGCTTATGCTAAATGTTGATTGAGTATGAGGGAAATAGGATTTGGTGAAAATTGGGCAAATAATTGATTTTTATTGGATAGTACCAAATAAAAAACTCATGAGCGAACTCATTAATGATTTAGACGGAATAAAGCCAAATGTATTTCAATGTATGTATTTTAGTCTAAATTAAAAAGTTTTATATGTCAAACTAAATTTAAATTAACTAGTGCGTAGATTAAAAATATTCTGTTAAGTGTTACTTGTGAGCGTGATTGATTAAATGAATTCCAGGAGTAAGTGCGGACAAAGTGCTCTGTAGTTTGGCACGATTATAGAATAAGAAAACATGTAATGCTTAAAGTAAATAAATATATTTCATTATTTTCATTAAAACAACGACCATTATTTAAATTTGTATAAAAAAATCTGTAGCAGTTTCAGTTAAAAAAAATAGTTTTAATAAATGCCCTTCTGGGCAGGGGCTTAAAATAGTGTTCTAATTAAACATGAAATTTTAAAACAGATTTAAAAGTGTATAGCAGCGGCTAGTAATTTAATTTTATACTTACTTTCCGGCGTAGGCTGGAACAAGTGGCGCTGGTATAAGCTAAAGTTTAAGCTAAGTAATGAATGTTGTTGTTGATTTGAGTGTCTTTTTGCTTAAAACTAACATGTAGGTTTAGGACCTACCACTCTCACCCCCTTACGTATAAACGTGGAATAACGCCGAGGTAACTTATGCCATGCTTTGTCCTTATCTGTAATTGTGACATTTGCATCTGACAGAAAGTGGCAAAGTATGGCATAAGCTACCCCACGGTTATTCCACGTTTATAAGTAAGGGAGTCTTTGTTTTTTTTAAACTGTAAATCCTTACTAAAGCCTGACAAGATTCTATTTGGCCCTATTTCAATACAAATTTGTATAGAAATAGGGCCAAATAGAATCTTGTCTGGCTTTATTATATTATTAGTGTGAAAGCGTGGATATTTGTTACGCTTTCACGCAAAAACTACTTGACGAATCATCATGAAACTTTGTACACATATTCTGGGAGGTTCTAGAAGTAACATAGAATACTTTTTATTTAAAAAAATATTTTTTTTCAAAAATAAAAAATAAAATGTCAAGAAAAAAAAATTGCAGCAGGCGAAGCCGCTGGCGGGTCGCTAGTGCAGTATAAAAGTTGAAAAAAGCATACTTCATTTAATTTTATTATTGATTCAAGACGATGCGTTTCTTATCTTATATTTAATCGTGAGTATAAAACGATATTTTATATCGAGATCTATCTGAGCGAGATCTCGATAAGATAACGCATAAAAATGCAGGTGCAGATAATGCATCAGTGTCACTCCGATTGTGTGAAGTCGGAGTTCGTGATGAATCGGTTGTACCAGTTGCAGAACCAGACAGCTGGTCGTAAAGTAATGAGTGTCATTTCGCGAGTGTACACAGTTTTTTTTCAAAACAAATAATCAATTTTACCTTAAAGTTAGAGGTCCCGAGTTCGATTCCTAGAAGCAAAATCAAATTACTTCCAAATCATTGTTCCAATCATTTTATAATTACAATAAAATTATAAATTACACTCAATTAATTCTTTAAAAATATGATGAACACTTGACGATTCCCAATTCGATTGAAATTCTCCCCTAGCGTCCTAAGTCCGAGGTCGGCCCAATAGGGGCGCCCTTAGGCATGCTAGTGTAAAAACGCTTTTAAGGTGTGGACTCCCATCAGGAGTCCGCCCTCTCTCCGACGAAGTAGTCAAAGCCATAAGAGGCTAACTACGTAGGTCCCTCAAAAAAAAAAAAAAAACTTGACGATTAAGTAATTGACTTAAATTTACAGTGGCCAAAAAGGGTAAAAAGATGGCCAAAACTTACTTCTACATGTGTGATGAGCGCGAGTATTTATTTACGAGGCCGTATACGAAATTTTGCCAATTTCGCTGATTAACGTGATTTTACAGTTGAAATACTTCACTTCTACAAATTTTTATGCGCAACACGAAAGATAATTTCAATTTTTAATTTTGATTAATCGATCTGAAACTGGCGACTGTTTTGTGAATTTAGCTAGAATATCGCATATTCACGAATCGTTTTGACGTCTAAAAGGTATGAAAAAATTATATTTTATTGCTGTAAAAGTTGACTAAAAATGTATGAATCACTTTCTACCACCTTTATATATTTTTTGTGTTAAAACATTGGTAAAATTTTAAAGAAAATGGGCATAAAATTGTTTCAGATTTCGGCTACTTTAAACTCTCGTACATAAACTTAAAACAACAGTAATAAACATCTGTTCAAAATCAATCCATTAACTCAAAAAATCATCCATAAAATGAAAAAAATGCAATATATAATGTTTTAAAAATAAAAAAGTAACCCATTTATTCGATCATCAGAACTGAAATGATATTTCATGATGTGTTTAATAAAACTTATAGAAAATCAGTATTTTAACTGCAAAATCACGAAAAGAAGCAAAACCGGCAAAATTTCGTATTTGGCCTCTTAGAATCTTGGACGATTTCTATTTATTCCCCTAAAGTAGTACGTTTACCGCTATCTAGTACGGTCGACATTAAGTAGCCGCAGACTTTAGCGCTTTGTCACGGGTAGGTACGTCATGTTTTACTTAACTGCTGCAGTAATCCGTCAAAGGCGTTAAGGCCGACTGTGCGAGTACCTTACACACCAAGTTTTTTTTTATGTTATGGAGAAGGCACACGAGCACTCAGGCCACCTGATGGTAAGTGGAATCTGAGACCCAGAGGCATTAGAATTTTCAAGACTATAATCCCTGAGGACTACGATGGAATGCCTCTATGCTAGTAATTTCACCGGTTGTCTTATCCCCACACCGGAACACAACAATGCGAACACTGTTGCTTGGTGGGTGGTTAATGGATAAGATGGTGGTAGCGATCCGGACGGACCCTGCACAGGGTCCTACCACCACTTAAACTAATTTACTAAATTGTTTTTTTGCTAAACCGACAAAGAATCGGTTCATCAGTTTTCTCTCAGAAATTCGATAGATTGGACTCCGAAGAAAATTTGGCTAATTTTTTTCCATTTTGTGTCAATTTTAACCTAAAAGGACCAATATCTTCAGTAATATTAGTGCGTAGGTGTTAAATATTATTTCTACAATAAAGCAACACTTGATTGAACGCTATTATTAACAAAATCCGCGTGTCAATTTGTCGCAAGCGCAGCAAGAAGACAGTTCTTTGTGTTAATATCTGCAGCTCGGCTTCATTTCCTGGGCCCGGCTCTTGTCGAACTGGGCGCTGGTCCAAGACATACGTGGCCGCGGGGTAGATTAACAGCGTCCAGGATCAGTGGGTTAAATGGCAAGGAGAAGGCACACGAGCACACAGGCCACCGGGTAAGCGGGATCTCAAACCCATACACATTTGAATTCTTAAGACTGCAATCCTGACTCCAAATGCGTTGCCTACCTACCTAGTAATTTCACCAGTTGTCTTATTCCAACAACGAAACACAATGCGAACACTGTTGGTTATCGCTAACCGACAGATTCTCAGCTCATCCCGTACCCTGGGGCTGGGATTGTCACTTATTAATAAAGTTTTGTATGTAGCAAATGTCAAATTTTAACGTGGCGTCACACTTTATCGCGACGTTTTGAATATAGGAACCCAGGGCATAAGTCCGTCTCAATTATATTGACTTTTATCGAAAATTGACAAATAGGTCCGGCAGCTTACGTTTATCGTTTTCGTTCGCCGAATTTATGCATCTTGTCTAGGACCAGGGCCGAGATTCTACACGTTAAAAACGATATCGTATATGACGTGTTTCCGTATTGTCAACGTTTTGATAACTCTTATGTCATTAACAATAATGGCGACTGGGACATAAATGTTTCTAAAACACGTCAAAAGCGATATCGTTATAACGCAGTAGAATAGAGGCCCTGTCATGATGCGACAGTAACTTCTTCTTCTTCTTTTTTATTAATGGCTGTCCACCGCGATATACGCAGTGCTTTCGCCAATTTCAAGTGAGCCGGACATCTTTCAATCGGCCATTTTCCCTCTCCGAAGATTACCGGAAGCCGACAGTAACTTGCTCTGAGGAATCGCTGAAACCCCACGTTTGTACCACAGAGCTAGCAAGATGCGGGATTATCACATTGTTTTGTGTTGATTCATTGCCATTTGTTGGAGTTTGCCACTTCGCCGATCGGATGTTTTAATTTATACTCTGTGACTTGGGTGTGATAGTGTGGGTGCGTCTACACTCTGTGACTTGAGTCGTAATAGTGTTTGAAGTTTGTTTGTGTGGTAGTTTAATAAAGGGTGTGCTTACGAATGCCTGAGTAGGTAAATATGCAGAGCTAAATTAAATACAGCTATGACATTAATTCGGATACATACACCTTAAAAAGCAACTCCAGTTTTTTATAAAAAAAAAACTTAAATAGGATATATTAAGGAGCTACATAACATCACGCCATCATCCCCTGAGTGGGGAAGGCAGAGCTACAGAAATACCAGCAAGTCAAAAGTCTTGTTGATAATTCTGTAACCACATTTCGCATAAGGAGGCTAAGAAGTTTACTAGTGTATTAGTGACAGGTTGCAAGCCCATCGCCTAACAGTACTACAACCCTTATGAATTTCAATAATTTCGACAAGTATGGCATATTCGTATCCTGTATAACGCGTAAAGAGAATTTAAATAAGGAGCAAAATATATAGCTTTGCTAGTGTAAGTAGGGTACATTTTGCAACAAATTGAATCTGGTAGTTACGCGGTGTTGCACTATCACCGACGAATAAACCAGTCCAGTAAACGGAAAGTTAAAAAAAATAGCACGCCTTTCATTTTTTCTTCCGATTCCGGAAAAAAAATGCACGTTGGTAGGGGACTATCAATTCTGAACAAGAAAAATAGAATTCCTGATATGTCCCCAAAAAGATGTATGGAAGTGTGCGTTTGTTACCTAAATCCAATACATTTCTTGGTACACCCTTTCCGGCCTAGCTCTTCTAAAACATACACATTTACAAAAGGTTTAAAAGTGTATAGCTGTGGCAAAGAACTTTAATACTTACCTACTTGGGCGAGGCCTGGAAGAAGTTTTGAAGATATTACAGGTGATGGAGGCTTCAATTGCATGAACATATATTTTATTTAAAAAATACCGTCATCATAATCACCCTCACACGCGTTCAAAAGTAACGTTCCTCTTGGGTCCCGATAGCTAACTTGAACGGAGTACCATTGACGCGGATGGTAGATTAGCCACTCGCTCACTTCGTCCTCGTCACGCCGCTCGAGAGCGACAGAGATAGCACACGGACGAAATGATGCTTATTTCTGCGGAAAATATTCAAGTTCTGGTTATTTACGTCCAGTTTTTAACGTAGTTGGTTGGGGTGGTGGAATGTCGTCAAAATTTGAAAATCAGAAATAATTACAGCATCAGCATCATGTCTTGGATATCTCACACAAATACGACTTGGGCGCTGGCAAAACAACAGCAAAATGTTATTTCTAAGTCTCATTACTTTCTTGTTATGACAATGAAAATGAAAATCTTTAATCTGTAAGACTACTTAAACACAGGGCCTACCCTGTTGCCAACCCTAAGGACCAAGATAAAATGTCCCTATGCTAGTAATTTCAACGATTGCCACCCCCATACTGGAATAAAAACTATGCACACATTGTTTGGCGGCAACTTTTAACGGGCAAGATGGTGAACCCAGCACCGGTCCTACCACCACTTTTTATTAGTTATGTATCCTTACGCACTTGTACCACTAAAAACCCATTTCCAAATCGGATAAACCACTCGTCTAATTCCCACAATTGCCCAATAATCATTCTCGTAGCGATCGGCGCGTCGAGGCAGATTGCCCGCGCGCGGCGCTCGCCGATGGTGCTCGAGATGCTATCGCTTGCTCTTTCCACGCCACGACTCAACCTCTGAGGGGTTATTGATATAGCGCCGAGTGGAAGAAACCTTTGCTTTATTGGAATATGCGGTGCGGGCAGATTTAGGAGGGTCTAAGGTTTCAAATCGGTCGATGATTCCAGAAATGTGCTAAATTACTGGGATTCTACACGTTTATAACGATATCGTCTTTGAATTGTTACCGTATTGTCAACGTTTTAATAACTCTTGTCATTTACAATAATGGCATGTGACATAAACAATTCTAAAAAAACGTCAAACGCGATGTCGTTGTAACGCAGTAGAATATAGGCCCTGGTAAGGTACTATTAATTTTTGGAAATTTGTTTCGTTCCGTGTTATTGCCGGGTTAGAATAGTGCCACTCCATGTCTTCCCTATCGAAAAAGGCGACTTACGGAATAAGGGCTTGTGGCAAACATCTTAGCTTACTTAAATAAATAAATATCAGGACTAGTGAGACTAGGTGAATTATTGTGAGATTGTTAACTAAGCTAGAGCTTAGTTAACAGTCTCTGTGTTTATCGTTGTCTAGTACCCATAGTACAAGACTAGAGTCTTGTACTATGGGTACTAGACAACGATAAACACACTAACCTAACCTAACTTACCCAAATATACCTTTCTTATATTCCAACAATTTTCCTTTTTCCAGTCCTAACGCTAAGTATTTCTATTCTCAAATTGACTTAAACAACTTTAGCCTATATACACAATCATTATTTACTTTAGATTTTACATAAACAACATAAAACTAGCCGTCCGCAACGCTTTAGTTATTTAATAATAATAATTGTGTGTAATAAATAGTACTTTCTATAGGCATTAAAATTGAGTAAGACAACATATTTAGGTTTCAAATCGATAATGAGGCTAATTCGGATCAGTATTCTCTTATTTTGAATACCAAGGCTCTGTTCCACTCGGTCAAAACTAATTGCTTTTGATATGTTATAGTGCTGGGCAAAGGTCTCCCCTCTCTTCCGTTTTTTGTCAACGTTATCACTGCTCTTATTTACGGTAACTCATCATTTTATCGAATTTCACTTCACCGAATGTATCATTTCATCGAATTTCATTGCATATTATTCTGCTGAAACCATGTTTTCGGGGTATCTTTAACATTATTTACGTGGGTTAGGTTATGTTAGATGTTTAAGATACTCTGAAAACATTATGGTTTCAGCGGAAACTAGCGTTCGATGAAATGATACATTCGATGAAAGGCGTTTCGATAAGTTAACAACAAATGTAATAAATAAAAAGCCACTTAAACCTAAATTTATATACGTCAAACTCGATTTGTTGTTGTAGTCTAGAATTGAGTTTATCGCTATTTTAAAATTAACTTTCACATTCAAAACTAATAATAACACAAACGAAATCTAAGCAGATGACGATAAGATAGCATAGTATATAGTGCAGGACTATCTACCGATCGGCTGCGCAAACGCAGCCCTTCCGTTAACAGTAAACAGTCCCAACTCACAAAAAACCACCAACTCATTTTCAACCAAAACACTATGAGCTTAAAGTGTAAAATGACTATGCGTGTCTTGTGACTTAGGTTACTGCTGTGTAAGCTAGTTAAAGGCTAGGGTATTCCCACGCGGTACTATATCTACGGCGCCATATTGAATTCGTAATTATTATATCTGAAACCATGGGCGGGAGTTGCAAAAAGCCTTACGTAGTGTCAACACTAATATTGTAGTGTCAAGCAATAGTTGACGTATAATGACGTATTTTTTTTACTTTTATTTTTTTTCACAAGGTAAAGAAAACGACCTACTCTGTTTCGCAGATAAAAAAATGAATAACAAAAATAAATGATGACCTGTTAACCAAAAGTTGGGAGCTTTCACGATGCATGGATTTGATGCTCTTGGTAGGGGGTCAATTCTGTGCCGAGAACACTATTTCACATCTAGCTAACTGATTGAAGACTGAATTTAAACTAGAGATCTCGAAAAAGAAAATTATGGCAATTCCGAATTTAAATTAAAAGAACATTAACTTGGTAAGCGTATTTTATACACGGGTTAGCACGGTGGTTTGATACATTTTTATAATGAGACAAAATATTTAAACATAATTTTACTTTATTATAATTCTGTTAATGTAGGTATTATTATACCAGTAATACTGCTCATTACATAAGTAGAGGTAATGTAACACAACACCGTAATAAAAAGAAAAAAAAAGTGGGTCAAGTTCAATAAAAAAACATACAATAAATTAATCACTCTGTAAAACAAAGCCAACACGACTCCAACTAATAAAAAGTATAGTTTACAAACTTCAAGTATAAAGTTTTAGATATAACCGCAGCGTGAGGGGGCGTGGCGACGCGTACGCGCGTGTTAATGTCGGCGCGTAGATCATAGTGCGCAAGATTCGATCTATCGGCTTGCACAACCACTTTGAGCTTAGTTTGAACTTAGTTTGAACATTTAAAATTAATTGTTAGAATGTGATGCTTGAAAAGTCATTATACGATTATATTATGCCCTACTAAAAAACACCAAAAGGTCTTTGAAATTTGTAGTATTATGTATGACGCATCATTTCTAAATTATGACTTTCCTTATGTCTTTAAGCATTATATCGCTTCAAGTCAATATTTATGTTTCTACTTTTGCAATAAGAGACAAACAACGCAAGCTTCCTCATTTTAAGTTTTAAGTCTGTGCATCGCTCGCTTAGGATTTGCTTATGACAACTTAAAGATAAAGGTTATAAAGTTACTAGCCTCCCACTTAACCAATTTGCATCATAACATAAGTTAGTCTATCCTGAAAGTGTACCAAAGAGACAGACAGAGTTATTTTTACTTTTTTTTAATTTTACTTAAATAAAATCTTTTATAGCTTTGAGGTTCCAAATGTTAACCAAGGTCAGTTGTAATGCCAACAGTAACGCATCTTCAGTAGTTACATCAAAACCGAATTCAATAGATCACGCTTCCAATATCCCTCGACGTAACGTTTTATCTGCGAACACCACACTATTAGGAGCCTCGCAAACAACAGCTCTTAGACTATCTCTCGTTATCTATGCAACTGTGAAGCTACAACCAGTTGACAAAGTGCACTACGTGATATTGCAACCATTACTCCCCGTGATTCATATCACACTCCCCCCCAAAACCCCCACGAGCCGAAGCTCCGCTTTCTAACAGATAACACCGCACGCTGTCCAGATACCCATTAAAGACGTAACCACGAATACAAACAAACCTAATGGTATTGACAAAAACTTCGCCTGTGCAGCGAAGCAAGTCGATACGAGAAAGAACCTTTTTAAAAAACACAAATGTCAAAGTGACAGCGCGCCAAAACTAGCCACAAAGCACCGGTAAGGTGAAACAATCAACAAATTCGCATCACACAAACGGATCGGACATTTATTGTCCGCTATCGTGGCATTCCACCTCCGTTGTTTACAACAGAGACGCTCAATTTGCTCGGAGGACTTTTTATCTCATTTTTGCTAGCTTTTTTTAACAAAGAGTCGATATGACAGGTTGCGATGTATAACGCTGGTATCGTGGAGGAAAAAGAGCAACGAGTAATCGAGCAATCGGACAAAAACAGAAGGAGCGGGCGGGCGCGGCAGCGCGTGACAATTGCATCTGCAGGGACGCCGGGCCGTATTGGATTATTGCGCCTGTATTTCGATTAAGCGTCTCGACAGGTTTGTTTTAGTTTGTCATGTCCCAATGTAATTGCTTCCGTTTGCTCAGATAAGTTTTGACTTCAGAGTTATTCAGTGCATTAATCGTTGGTTTATGCGACTGTGAGAAATGCAAATGGAGTTTTTAGGGTTCCGTAGCCAAATGGCAAAAAACGGAACCCTTATAGATTCGTCATGTCTTTCCGTCTGTCCGTCCGTATGTCACAGCCACTTTATTCCGTAACTATAAGAGCTATACTGTGGAAACTTGGTAAGTAGATGTATTCGGTGAACCGCATTAAGATTTTCATACAAAAATAGAAAAAAAACAATAAATTTTTGGGGTTCCCCATACTTAGAACTGAAACTCAAAAATTTTTTTTTCATCAAACTCATACGTGTGGGGTATCTATGGATAGGTATTCAAAAATGATATTGAGGTTTCTATTATAATTTTTTTCTAAACTGAATAGTTTGCGCGAGAGACGCTTCCAAAGTGGAAAAATGTGTGTCCCCCCCCCCCCGTAACTTCTAAAATAAGGGAATGATAAATGTAAAAATAATATATGATGTACATTACCATGCAAACTTCCACCGAAAATTGGTTTGAACGAGATCTAGTAAGTAGTTTTTTTTTAATACGTCATAAAAACATTGATCAAAGCTACAACGAACTTTTATATTATGTTACTTGCTGCTACGGAACCCTTCATGGGCGAGTCCGACTCGCACTTGGCCGCTTTTTTATGTTACTTGAAACAAAGGTTTTTATGAGTATATCTACTTCATCTACTCCAAATTACGTGTCTCACGGAATGCTGCCATTTTAAGTATCGAATTGTATCACTGAATACACACCGCTCCCACAGAACTTTACACTTTTTTTGGCATGTTGCTTATAGGATACTTTTGAAGTCTTACCTGCCGTAAAAATATTTAAAATTTTATGCCGCCATCTCCACATAGATAGGTTAGCTTGTTAAAGTACCACGGAGTCTTAAATATCTAGAAGCCTACAGTTAGAGAAATGTACTTAGTTAAGTTGTCTCACAGTACATTTCTTATCATCGGGTAAATTTAAGGTCGGTGAGACCTCATCTAAGATCACTTTGGTCTGAAATGTCATTATAGATGTTTAAACCCTTACACTTAGCTGCGCCTTACAACGGTGTTGTGCCTCAAACTTTTCTTATTTTAATCGGCTAGGTGTAGCGAGTCCGGGCAGCCGTGTGGAACGCCGATAGCAGGCCGGCCACCTCACTCGATACGCCGCTTTGCCGCGGAAATCTATTCATATTTTCAATTTTTACCCAATTTTAGACCGTTAAGGTCCGCTGAAACCTGAGAGAGATAGCGGGTTAGGATAAGCTTCGAGATGGGTTTGAATGTAGTTCATTTATGAAGAAAAGATTAAAATGATGAATTTGAGCATTTAAACCGTTCGATTACTTAGTTAAGGTATCGAAGTTGAATATTTACTGTATCTAACAAACTTGCCTGCGTGTAGACTTTACTTTACTGTGTGGAAGTAAAGTGTTACTATTTATGTTGAAATTTTCCACATAATCCGAGGGACGTTTCGTATAAGGTACTTACCTATCTCTAGTCTTTGTCGTATAACCACCACATTATTACGTTGTACTTGTTGATAAAGATCGTATACAGTACAGATTGCGATTATAATCTAGATAACACAAGCAAGGCCATTTTGTTTTGCCACATAATTTTGCTTTGTAATAATTGTTGTAGAACAGAGCTACGAGTATCTTTTTCTAATACCTAAGAATCTGTCAAATGATTATTTAAATGTCATTATTTAAATGCAAAAATACCGACAGTCAGCACCATTGCCGATGAAAACTAAATGGTAGTACTTGTGCGCATATGGACTTTATACGGTTATACTTACTGCCTTTGTCTTCACCGGTAGAATTAAAAAAATAAGTCTCTTATTAGTATGCACTTAACATCTTAAAAACCACACATATCATCGCTACGCACGGTTATAGAAATAATAATCGCCAAATTTTATTTTTAATAATAATTATATATTCATCCAACAAGATGGCTACAAGAATCATTATGATGGAGTCATTAAATTTATTTTATTTTATTGATCTACGTAAATTTTACCACCGCTTGCAGGCAATATATCCTTGACAGACTTAAGCGCTTGGAATTTTGCGCTAGAGTTTGTCACCATGTTTCAAGCAATTTTACCAACGTTACTCGTATATAGATTATTAAAAGATGTCACTAAAATTACCTTTTTCAAAACTCGTCAGTAAAAACAAAACAAGTTCGCGTCAATCGCACAATTTAAACTGCCTCGGAAGCAATCGCTCTGACGTTGCGAGATGGATTCGAAAATTAAAATCTGTGTTCTGCCGCGCTGACGGCTGTCGCTGCCAGTTTGGTTTCAGGCTTGTTCTAAATATGCCAACAGTTCTTTGTTATCGAGCGACGTGTGCGCGGAAATGAAAGTCCATCGCGTAGAGAACTCCATTATCACGCCGCGTATTATATTGAGCGTGTGAGCGAATTAATGGGTATTTAGGATTATGATGCCAATTGTTGGTTAAGGACTAATATTCTCTTTGGTCACATAGGAACAATTGGGAATCGGGTTTATTTCAGATGTGATTTGAATTGCTTGAATTCATATTTTATAGAAGAGCAATATTCTTTGACAGTTCCTGTAACTCATCCAATCCGTTAAGAAGCCCATAGAAAAAGCAATTTCAAAAATCGAACGTTCAACACCGGCGGCCTGTCAAAAAGAAACGCTTAGCAAAAATCCATTTCAACTTGTCGACTCATGCAAAATGTGATAATTCGGAATGCGAAGAAAACTTACATGAGTGACGTATCTGGGGGTGGCAGGCGGGGTATATATACTGTGTATACAGGGTGTATATTACCTAACGGAGTCGCTCACTCGTCAGGCTAAGCCGTCTGCAGCGGTACGCGACGTAGTTGAAAAAGTTCACGAATGTTACGAGCGATAGCGGTGCCATTCAAACCGGGGTTCATAGTCGGTGAAAAACTGTCGAGTGTTTTTAGGTTTATCTGGAGTTTTTGTTGGTTTTGCGGAAGTCAATAAAGGTTATAGGTTGGTTTTGTAAAATTGTTGTTTGTTTTTGTTTTTATTTGTTACTAAGATTTGAAATTAGGTAACACGAGCAAACTTGAAAATATTTCATCACTGTATATAACGGATCACTATTGTCTATAAAGGAAATGTAGTACATTATACAAGATACTTTTAATCAAATAAATAACAAGTGTAATGACAAATCTTACCTACTCCTAATGGTAGGACACTACCTGGACCTCCTCTTTTATTTGCTCATAGTAAATGTTCCTCGGTCTTCCCCTGCCTCTTGTTCCTTCTATGATGTTTTGAAGATAAGTGGCGTGTCGTCAGTGACAGTGCAGTTGACAGAAGACCGGAGGGGTTGGTGATTACTTCACTAACGAGAGCTTAGCTCTTAAATAAAAAGAGAGAGAGAGAGAGAGAAACTCCTGATGGCTAGCGACGAAACTTGATACTCACGATCACTATTATATTGAATATTCAAAGTTATAACATCCGTTTATTCTCAATTCAAATTCAGATTTTCACTGACACTTTACCTAGACTCCAAATGTTGTCAGCGTGAAAAAATCCAAAGGATTTATTAGCATGTTCAATGTATCGCCGTCACCTGTCCGGCGATGCGATCGCGATGCCATTATATTTGCTCAATCGTCAAAAATTCTTTTGTCCGCGCGAGATAAGCCGCACCACTGGGGTGCGGTAGGCTAACTACGAGTATGTACGCGTTAAGGACTTTGTACAAAATGTGTATAGTGTTGTTATATTAAACGAACAATATTTGTATATTGTAATCGGGAGTCTATCATTTCATCGAAACACCTTTCATCGAATGTACAATTTCATCGAATTTCATTTCATCGAACGCTATTTTCTGCTGAAACCATTATGTTTTCAGGGTATCTTAAACATCTAACCTAACCTAACCTACGTAATTAATGTTTAAGATACCCTGAAATGATATTCGATGAAATTATAGATTCGATGAAGTGATGAGTTACCATTGTAATCACGTTCTTGAAAATGGCTCTAACGATTTTGGTGAAAATTGCGTAAGAGGGGCTTATAGGGTCAAAAAATCGATTGGTCAAGTCATCATCTTTGGGAAATTCGGATTCCGCTGAATCATCGGGTTCGAGGTATTTGACGTATATAGACGACACTATCAAATTAGTATAATACACCCGAGTAGAATTCGGACGCCAGGGTTTTATTGTAAAATGAGACAGTAATAAATATGCTATGACGTCAAAGATACATTATCTCTTCTCTTCTCTGTTTTCTAGTCGGTAAAACCATATCTATTGCTTTGACATTTCATATTATGTTTAACTCGGCCGCCATTACTGTTAATTAAATAAGAGCCTAGAATCATGACAATACGATAACATGACAAGCTATGTCATTTTACAAAGTAAAATAGAGCCACAGGTTGATATATTATAAACAAGATGGTCACATCTCGATTTGAACATTTGATTTGTTTTTTATAATTCTTCCTTGCTATTGTATGTTCTAATTAGGCTATACCTTGGAAGGATAAATGTAAAAGATATTCAGTTCAATTAAAACTAAATAATTTCACAGTTTACAGTTTTATTATTAATTAACGTTCATCAGTTCCTCTACTTAGTGTCATAAAAATCATACAAAAGATAACCCCTTTCTATTACAAACTTCAAATTATCGGTAAAATATCAGCACTTCACCGGCTGAAAACCCAAGTCATTAAACCAGTGGCTTGTTTATATTACAAGTACAACGTAGATCGTTATCGGGGTGTGTAATCCGCCGTGTCCACTGATAATATTGAATCGTAAAAATCGCACTTGATTAAAAACTTTATCGGTTTTTTCGATAAGAAACCGATACGGCTGAACGCGGTTAGTGCCTCGACGCGCGTCGGAGCCAACGCTTGTTGGAATTTGAAATTCGAATTTCGAATTGCGAACTGGCTGGTTGTAGTGGCATACAGTTGGGTTTTTTATCGGGAAGATTGAAGCGGTTACTGTTTTTAGAGGTACGTTGGCCATAATTACGCTGTTTTATTGTAATTTTATGTTCGTGCATAAAGAACCTAAGGTTAGAACCATTAGTTGCATGATGTTTTTGTATTTTTAATACAGTCTTTTTTTGTTTTAATGAATAGATGGAATTTAATAGTTGGAGGGGAAGTTCAAAAAGTGACAAACTGAGAATCGATAACTTTTGATGTAGGTTACTTTCTAGACGATCTGGGTTAAGTTTATATTTGTTAGAATAA
Organism: Acleris holmiana; assembly: GCA_949316455.1. Lineage (NCBI taxonomy): Eukaryota > Metazoa > Arthropoda > Insecta > Lepidoptera > Tortricidae > Acleris > Acleris holmiana. Next base: position 3,515,898 of record OX438763.1, on the reverse strand, counting down.
TAACCGAAGTCACTTGAAATTATTTATTAGGTTAGAAAAAACAGCTATGTAAGTAGACCAATAACTGTTTGATAATTGAAGGCTTGTTTTGTTTTGTACAAGTTATAATTTATTGTAGGTCATTTTGATTCCATCCTTCTCTAAAAAAACTATCGAGAGAAAATATTGATAATGTAAAAAAATGCTGTTAAAAAAGTAAGAAAGTCTTATTATATTTGATTAACTCTAGTTACAGTGTGTTTAAATTTTTACCCTAAGATTTTTTTTAGGTACAGTCAACCAATTAGATTCCTAGGCCACTATGGACTATGTCAAAGTGACGTTGTCAACCTAAACATAAGAGACTTTTTAATTTGGTTTACAACGTCAGGTTGACATAGTCCAAGGTGGCCTAGGAATCTAATTGGTTGACTATACATACATATAGTCAGCAAAAATATTATCACACACAAATTTACAAACAAAAAAAATGGTGGTTAATATATTACCCCTTACCCTTAGCCTCAAATCCGCGGCTTTCTACAGGGTGACTTAAAAGTAACATTCCGACTTTTCTTGCTAATATAAAATCGCATTTCCGTCGATATTTCCAACAAAACCGTACATTAGTTTTGATTTACGATTTTCTTATCATTTTCTGTAACTACAGCATTTATTGTTATCAGTACCGTAAAATCGTTTCAGTGGCGAGATAGTTGTGCGGGTTGCTATCTCGGCCAACGTTTGGACAAAGCTTGGATACACCTTATCTGAGAACTAGGATATATTATCTAAATCAAAAGTTATTTTTGTAGATTTGTATCTCTGATTATGTTAAGGTTAGTGATAAAAGTAGAGATTTCCTGCGGCTTTGTTTAGATGGAATTCGCTTTTCGCTAGTGAGTAATTTCAAAGTGATTTGTTTTGAGCTTAGTTTGGGACTAGGTCAATTTGTGTAACACTGTCCCGTGATATTTTTTTTTCATTTATCTTTCTAAGTTGGTCGGTTTACGTTAGTACAGCAGAGCTTCAGGTGCCATCGTCTGATTCCATCTCCCATCATCAGATCGGTTCCATATCTCCGTGACATTACACGTGTATTTTATTGGGTTTTTAATTATGTAGGTATTCCAAACTGACTTGCGACTTTTAATTTGAACATACTCAAAAATAAACATCAATAAAACCTTATAAAAACGGTTTATATTTTCATATTTTATCTTTGGTTCCACGTAAATATTTCTCTTTTTGCATAGAATATCAACATAAAATTAACGTAAGCATTAGTTATATTATACTTACTGGCTCTCATCACTTCAATACTAAAATACCTAAACTATAACATCCGGTGAAATCGAGGTCAATCATTGAAAAATCCAAGAAAAAATAGTTTTCTACACATTTCTAAACAATTTTAACTCAGTAATGGTGTCATGTTGCAGAAAAAACACCTATTACAAGGAGTGTATGTTTTGCGTTACTATTTTTCGGTCGTAATTTTTTCTATAACATATCGACACTTATGATTATTTTGCTGGCTGTACCTACTACTAGCTGTCATCAATTCAATGATAAAGTAAACTATTAGCATCTGGTTAGACAGAGGTGAATGGGTGGTAAGTCCAGGATAAATAACAAGTCCTACACATTTCTGAACAATTTTAACTCTTTAATACAAGTATACGTCAGGTTACAGATAAAACACCCTTTATGTGTAGATCTCGTTGTCTTTACGTAGACCTTATTTCAAAGTATAAAAGTACCAGTTTCCAACTGCTATCTTGCGTCAATGTTTGCCAACTGCACTAACGTTTGGCCAACGCCCGCATGCATTTTTCCGATTTCCACTGCACTGATAGCTTATCAGTAGCTGTTACGGCTTGTTTCCAATCAATGAATGTTTAGATGTGAGCGTTTAAAAGTCTTGCGGTCTTACTATTGTTTTTAGTTTTGGTAATATATCGGATTAGGAAAACTAGTAATTTCGCCCAAGATTTTTAGATGCACGTAACCGTAACATGCTTGTGAATCACCCTGTAGATTATTTTTTAATCTTACTGAAACTATTATTTTTCGATATAATAATACAGAGTGTCCCAAAATACAGTACAAAGTAATGTTTACTTATCGCCGTGTTGGAATTTTTGAAAGAAAAATGGATGCCTTAAAGGACGATGGGTAAAAATGTCCCCACCCACCAACAGTGATGAAACATGTGCCAGTTTATAGATCTTGGCAATATGATGTATTTTTTCTATGGCGACGATCACCATATGTATGGGGTTTTCTTGAAAAATCATAATCTCATCGTATGGAACTATGGAATTTGTTTGAAAATGAACACGTATGTAGATGACTTGCCTTGCCTGGCCCTTTGTTTTCATTAAAAAATTCCCATTGATTTTGCTACGAAGATAAGTATTTTGTCTTTTATTGGGTCCTAATGAACATATAGACCTGCAGCCCGTTACTGTTGGAGGGGGGGACGGGGTCCATACAAAATTGCCCATCACCCTTTAATCAATATTACAATTGATAATCGATTTTACAACTTAAGACATTTTTCCTAATTTGTAACATTCATTATACTAGATGTTGACATTTTTATTGCGATGTCAATGATTAATGATTATGCTATCATTAAAGCTAATTACAATTGTTTTTCTTGTAATCACCTCGATTTTTTTGTGATAAGAGTTGGTAATATATGTAATAAAACTCCGGTTATCTAGTAGATTTAAAGATATCGATAGCAGCTAAATAAATAAACGGGAGCAGCTGGTAGAATAGAGTTATATTTTCCTTTTTTACAAGGTAAGTAGGTATAGCAAAGAAAACATGTTCAGTTTTTTTTGTTATATATAATCTTCGGTATACAAAATCTAAGTCTTCAATAAACACATACTCTAGCTTTAAGCTTCTAAGAACCAAAATGTCAAAAACTTCATAAGAGATAAAAATCTTAAAACTAATACTTAGTTACAGTCAAAGTCATAAATATGTGTAGTATATAAGTTCCCATTACGACAAAAATATCTATACGACCCTATGCCACTGACAATAAGGTCTATGTTAACATAATTTGACATGATAGCTGTATAATTATATTAATAGATGGCATATACAACGTTTTACAAAATAATCCGTAAAAAAGAAATTACAAAAGTAGTATCAACCCTTATTAAATAACGTCAGTTCAGTATCTCAGGTATACAGTATACTAGGGTTGACACTACTTTCGTAATTTCTTTTTTACGGTATTTTGTAACACGTTGTATAGATAAGTGCATAATGTGTGTATAGTTAGACCGCCACTCCAATGTCTGCCTTGCCCAAAGGTCAACTGGTAGAGAATGCCTTAAGGCATTAAGTTCGCCTTTTGTATACTGTGTATTCGCCTAGTGTATTCTTTTGTGCAATAAGGATTAAATAAATAAATATTGCTTTCCACAGTACCTGAAAACTGATTACCTATGTACTCAGCTTAACATAATAGGTATAATTGTATAAATAGGTCATTAGGTTGCTCTCACACTTAAGGTTAAAAAAACAATAAAGTTCTCATTACATTTACTTAAACAATCTACCGGCAAATAGCAAATTGAGTCATGCCTTTCATTTTACAAACCCGCGTAAGCTCCGTTAATTTTTATCCGTAGGTATATTTTTATACGTACAAGGTGTTTCGTAATTAATTAAACTTAACTTCACTTAAAATGTAACACAAATATACAACTTACAGTGGCTCACACGAGTCTCATGGCGACTTATAAGCTACACACTTTAATAGCCCTAAACACTAATATTCAACACGTATTAACATACAAACTGGCCGATAACATCTATACGGCCAATAAAACTATCGGATTTGATCAGATCTGGAATCTAATATTATAATTTTATTGATATTACTCGGTATTAACTTACAAATGGTTGGATGTGGCTGATTAAGTTTAAAGGTCGTAAACGCCCACAGTTGTTGGCTTATATTTATTTTATAATAATACCTACAGTTAAACTGAATAATGGTACGGAACCCTTCGTGTGCGATACAGACTCGCACTTGGCCGGTTTTTTTATGTTAAGGAGAAGGCACACGAGCACTCAGGCCATCTGATGGTAAGTGGAATCTGACACCCATAGACAATTGAATTCTCAAGACTACAATCCTAAGACCTCAAATGCGTTGCCAACCCTGAGGACTAAGATGGAATGCCTCTATGTTTTTATGCTATGCTATTATTACTAGTAATTTAGTAATAACGACGCATTTTTTAACTACCCATGCAGCTAGTAGAAAAAAACATAGACAAGTAGGTCTTATCTTACAGATGGGCCCTTTCGAATGCTGTTCGAATGTGCAGGTTACCTCACGATGTTTTTCGTTCACCGATAGACAGGTAGGTAATTTAACCGTTGTAGTTTTTTTTCTTTTAAATACATTTCTCTTCATTAATTGTTGCTTAAAAATTGTTGGAAAATTCGATATCGTTACTTAATTTTATTTGAATTGAGGGCAGCTATACTAATTAGTAGGTAGCTAAATATACAGGCTGTTTGCGTGGTAAGCTGCCGTGTGGTGCAGCCTGTAGTTCTTATTTGTATTTAAAGAAGAGTAGATAAAAAAAATTAACCTCTGAAGACGTCAAATTCAGATACTTATTATGCCTGGTACAACATACATTAATTAAATATAACCTCGTTTGTCGCGTGTCACCTAAATAGCCGTACATCGTGACCGGATTTTGTTGTTCTAAGTGTAAATATGTATTTATCCATGCATCACCCCTATGACTGCCACGTGGCCCATCCAGGAAGTAGTCACGCTAAGAGCCTCGTAGTGGGAGGTGCGCACGCGCCTCCTCTTGCTCGCTTCCTGCTTCACGAAATAACTCTCTCTTGAGAAGAGGGCTTAGCTAAAAACCGGGCAAGACCAAGTCGGGCCATGCTCTGTGTAGGGTTCCGAAGCCGTTAAGTACTACAAACATAAAAATCAATAAGTAATGACTACTTTTCTATTTAAAGTCATTTGGTGCCGTCTTAGATGATTTTAGTAGGTATAAACCCTTTAATCGCCTGTATCTCAAGAACCAATGATGTCTACTTAGTCGTGATAGTTTTCCTTATAAATTCGTTGTATGCACTTTCATTCAAGACTTTTTTCAGTTTTTTAGTGCTTGTAGTTTTGGTGTAGGGTAGACACTAGGCTCTAACAAAAATTAGCGATTAAATATTTCCTAAACGGATTCTTTAGTCGAATAATTGTTTTCACAAACCCGTAATATTTTTGAAATACTTATCTTAAAATACCCCACACTATGGGATAGACGAGGAAAAAAAATACATCCCCAAGTTACGTGTAAAAGAGGTACACAAAAAAAAACGTTAAAAATATTGTACCACTTTGTTGGCGTGACTAATATGTATATTCATGCCAAATTACAGCTTTGTAGTACTAAGAGTTTCTGAGCTAGGCTGCGGACGGACGGACGGATGGACAGACGGACGGACAAACATGGCGAAACTATAAGGGTTCCTAGTTTGACCACGGAACCCTAAAAAAATACAAATTATATCGGATTGATGTAAGCCAATCGGCCGATTATGTCAAATCCATACTGCCCTACGCGGAACGCCAAAGTTCATTATAAAATTGCAAATTAGATTATTGGAACTCGGAAAATGTATCTCATACCATTTTACATCATAATGATCACTCTTCATAATCAATATTAATCATACACCCGTTTATTTTCAGGATTTTAAAAAACATCCAACTGGTAAATTTATAAGGTTAGGTTAGGTTTGTTTTATAAACGTCCTAAAATCGGAACGGTTTCAGTAAAATTCACTTTAGGAGTTGCGATTATTATGAATAACAAATTATGAACAAAATAATTATGAGCATAATTTTTCGGAGAAATTATGAGTGTAGTCACAAATCGTTCGTTATATGGACTCTGCACTACGGCTTGTATAAGTTGTAGTTTCTTGCGTGTCGCTCAGTGCGTCTCTCTCGTTACAGACTAGATAGAAAGAGAGATCCGAGCGACAAACAAGTCGCAGACAACTTGTATTAGCCCTTCAGCTAAGACAAATGACAGTATCTTAGACAAAACGGGCCTGGTTCAAATCTCTATAAGGGCAGATATTTGTGTGATGAGCACGAGTATTTGTTCCTGAGTCTTGGATGTTTTCTATTTATTTAAGTACATAATTCTATATATAAGTAGTCTAGTACCCATAGAATAAAACTAGAGCTTAATTTGGGACTAGGTAAATTAGTTTTTTTTTATTATTTAGTTACACATACATACGTGTGGTTGCCGGGTAAGAATAGTGCCACTCCATGTCTTCCCGTGGATGTCGTAAGAGGCGACTCAGGGATTAAGGGCTTGTAGTATTGTTAGGCGATGGGCTTGCAACCTGTCACTAATACATTAGTAAACTTCTTGGCCTGATTGTGCAAAATGTGGTTACAGAATTATCAACAAGTCTTTTTACAGTTGTTGGTATTTCTGTAGCTCTGCCTACCCCACTCTGGGAATGAAGGCGTGATGTTATGTATGTGTGTATACATACATACAGTTCGAAGACATTACGTTCTTCTTCGGCACTTGGGTAAAAAGCCGAACTACGGTTCCGATACACATCTAAATTGTTCTAGAGATGCGTAACAACTCTTATCTCACATATTCTAATGCTAGATTTACAATTCTACATATTAAGTATTATCTTTGTAGGAAGATAACTCCACACGCGTCACCAATTAAAGTCATATAATTATAGGTTTAAGATTTAAAATAGTCTGTTTGTTGACATGATTAATTAATTACTTGAAGTTCGATTCAAAATGCGATCATCGATTAATTCGATTATAAATAAATCACGACGGCCTCTTTCAAACAGGAGTATAGATCGACGATAAAATTTTCAAATTTTCTAAAAGAATTTCCGAAATCGATTTTTTCCGATTACTCTCAAGTTATTTGGGTGGGCTAAACAAAATGGCTGACACAAATTGGTCGTTACAACGATTTCTAACGGCCAATGGCATATTTAGGAGCTCGAAAAGATGCCATTTGCATTCTATAGGTGTTGATGCCGTATCTGTTACTTTATTGTATCGACACGAATGTTCCGCCTCTATCTTCTAAGCATCTACAAAGTAAACTAGTTCTAAGTAGGGTTCTAATTTTATTAATGCTTATTTGTTTTTGATTAAAGATACGCTGATTTATTATGTTTTTAATTAGAAAGTTGAATTATAAAAGTAAATTTATTATTGATTTAATTAGATTACCTTATGAGATGCAGCTTGATTAAATCTTATTAATCAGGGTAGGCACTGCATTTTTAGTAGGTGGTCCCCACGGCATTTATTACATACACATGTATTTAAGTATGTATTTCTCTATATAAGTATGTTTATCGTTGTCACTAGACAACCCATAGTACAAGCCTAGAGCTTAGTTTGGGACTAGGTCAATTTGTGTAAGATTGTCCTCTGTTTTTTTTTTATTTATTTAAGAAAGACCACAGCAGTGGGACACCTATTTAGGTTAAGAGAAATAAGAACATTATAATTTTATTTATTCTATAGTGGTGGTAGGACCCTGTGCAGGGTCCGTCCGGATCGCTACCACCATCTTATCCATTAACCAACCGCCAAGCAACAGTGTTCGCATTGTTGTGTTCCGGTGTGGGGATAAGACAACTGGTGAAATTACTAGCATAGAGGCATCATCTTAGTCCTCAGGGTTGGCAAACGCATTTGCAGTCTTAGGATTATAGTCTTGAGAATTCAAATGTCTATGAGTCTCAGATTCCACTTACCATCAGGTGGCCTGAGTGCTCGTGTGCCTTCTCCTTAACATAAAAAAACGTAATCTCTTAAAAAAACAGATCCAAAGTACTAGGACTCTAGAAGGTTGATAGAGTTTTCTTTTTCGTTTGAAATATTCCAGATTGTTTTTCTAACTGATCTTATTTTAGAAACCGTATTGTTTTACCACACGCACGCCTTTACTTTCAAGTGAATAAGAATAAAGTGGAATAAATGCCCAGATAGTGTACAGTCAACATAATAAAAACTGAAAACCGGTAAAATTCCAGGCACCTTGTTAATTAAACTTTCTGGATTTTAATTAACCATCTAGTCTAGAATTTTGTACAGGGCTGAGATTCTATACGGTAAAAACGATATCGCCTTTGACGTGTTTTCGTATTGTCAATGTTTTGACAACTCTTATTTACTTGATAGTAATGGCGGCCGAGTTAAAACCAATACTAAAACACGTAGAATAAAGGCCCTACACATTTATGCACACATAATTCCAATCCCGCTACCCCACAACAATACTCATCATAATAAATATCAATTTTCTTTTTCAGGTAAGTCGAAAACGAAATCAGTGTTGCCAACATTAAGGAGCTTCCATTACCACAGACGCGGTAAGATGTATTGGGGAAACATTAACCGTAACAAATCAAAATGTATGTAAACGCATTAATACTGGTAATGTGGCTCGTGTGGGAAGGCCTTCCGTTAGATATGTTATCTGTGGCGAGTTGATTTAAAGGTGTTTGTAAAGTAACAAGTTTATTTTCAATATTTTGAATCTATGGTTTTATAGGAATCGGGTATTTTGTAACTTCTAACCATAATGTAACAAAAATAAATAAAAAACGCTATAATCACTAAAAGAATTCGACATCTTTGCTAAATCGATGTTAATCCTGTAAGATTAGGAGCTCCAAGATTAGACCGGCGTGAAATCGCCGCCCGACACTTTTCATTGACCGTGTAATACCCTTAATTGAGAGGGGTCTCATTTCAAATTAGCTTGTGTATTTTTCCCTAAGTTTATTTTTTCCGTGTAAAAATATGTTTTAATTAGGAATTTAAGATGAGGATTGTTTATAGAAAAATATAATATAATACTGCTGCTGTCAAATCTCATCCTTTAACTTACCTGTTGTGTTCCGGTGTGGGGACAAGACAACCGGTGAAATTACTAGCATAGAGTCATTACGCTAAACAGTCTTGAGACTTCTATCTTATGATGGTAGTGGGTCTCAGATCCCACTACCATAAATAAAAACATGAATTATTTCCGATCACCATTAAAAAACACTTGCGAGTGATAAACGTTCTTGTAATCGTTAGACGTACTCCAATATGTCACCAAGAGATGCGAAACAAAACAGTATAACCCTCATCCATCTCACCTTTGACCGAAAAATTAAAAAAAAAACTATCGCCCTAAAAGGACCCACATATCTTGTCAAAAAGATAAACCCGCCCACTCGTTGGCGACCGAGAGACAAATCTGCACAATTACTTACCGCGCTAATGACGCGATACGGCGATGCCGCACGATTTATAGTCGGCACATCGATGGCGGGCTTTACATAGCATTATAATATTTAGCGATAGGAAAGGATTTTTCTCTTTTAAGGGTTAAAGGAAAATTTATTGGGTGGTAAAGGGTTGGGATCGGCGAAAGTTGCAGTGAGGATTGATAAGGTTTCGCCCAGAAAAAATAAATTAAAACGGTTATTAAAATTGACTTCACTACATACGTTAAATTACCCGTCCGTGGTGATATTTCAATGTTTTATTAGTAACACATGTGTTTAAAGTTTACCATAGAAAGAAATGTTTATTGATTTGGAATAACGTGATTTTTAATTTAGGGTACACAAGATAAAACAGCGTCAAAAATTGTGATAATGTTTTTAAATTAATTATGTAATAATTCTAAAGATTTAAATCATTATAAGTAATTCAAAAAATATTCTAACGCACCTGCAAATAAAGTCGTTTAAACTTTCTCATAATATTTATACCACCCACTTAATCCGGCTGAAAACTAACCATAAATACAAGAACAACCATTTGCTAAAAGAAAACAAGATTTTTAAACGTGGAACAAAGAAATCAAATTTGGAAGCGAGTCAGTCCATCAAGCACATAGACGTTGTTCGTGAAGTTCGCTTAAACTGTGCTTAACGTATTATGGTTGTTTTAAACAGTTGGTCTGTAGAAACGGTTTTGCTTTTCTAATCTGTGTTTACCTCGGGGCTTATTTGGGAAATAAATTTCCTTTTTATTTATAAAAGGTTTTTTATGTTTGAGAAAAGGCACACGAGCACTCAGACCACCTGATGGTAAGTGGAATCTGAGACCCATAGACATTTGAATTATCAAGACTATAATCCTAAGACCTCAAATGCGCTGCCAACCCTGAGGACTAAGATGGAATGCCTCTATGCTAGTAATTTCACCGGTTGTCTTATCCCCACACCGGAACACAACAATGCGAACACTGTTGCTTTAAAAAACCAACGTTTTAAAGTATTCTTTAACTTATAACATAACAAAGTAAATTGGTTTGAGAAACAATTTATTGTGTTCGTGAAACATTTTAATTGCCTTTTTTTTAAGAAATCTTGGGATGTAACCTATAATCGATATGTGGACCAAATGTTTTATATTCTCACTATGTTCCTCACGACATATTGGTCACGTGTATTATACATATTTGCAGTGGTTTTGGTCTCTTTTTTTTTATAGACCTAAAGATTGTGGCATAGAGTGTGATAAAAATCTCTACATCATCTTCAAAGTCATAGTTAAAGCTGTAGCATTGTCTTTCACAAAAAAAAATACTATTTATTATTTTTGTTAAGGTAAATGTGTATGGCAGCCGAATATAAAGGGGTTTCTTTATAAACAGTTAAACGTGTAAACCTCGCGGAGAGTTATCGCGTGACATTTATCCCGCGAGGTGCAAAAAAGGGACAGAGATATGAACTGTTTCGGGGGTCACATTATGAATTTATTTATTTATTTATAAGTATTATCATTTCTTTTTACTTTTTGTGCAAACTTGTATGTGTCCAACCCCATGGATTGTCCTTACTCATTTGATTCAGGGTTAGCTGGAAGAGATCCCATTTAGGGATAAGTTCGCCTTTGTACATTAATTTAGTATTATAATTGTAATATTTATATTTTTGTGCAATAAAGAGTTTACATACATACATACATACGTCACTCCTTGAACTTTTAGATTACTTCAATTATTTCTTTGAGTTAGAGATTTAAAATTATAAATTTATGGCAATGGTTGAAGTTGCTAAAAATTGACACAATCACTTTTGCTATTTATTTGTGGACCTTATAATTAGTTACTATGATATTCAAAGGCAAGGGCAGATATTTGTGTGATGAGCTCGAATATTTGTTCCTGAGTCTTGGATGTTTTCTATATATATTTAAGTATGTATTTCTCTATTGAAGTATGTTTATCGTTGTCTAGTACCCATAGTACAAGCCTAGAGCTTACTTTGGGACTAGGTCAATTTGTGTGACATTGTCCCGTGATATTTATTTATTTTCAATGTTTATTTTAGTACCTATGTAGATAAACAATATTTCATTTCATACACTAATATAGCATTACATTGGAAACAGACTATAATAAATACTAGATCGCAACAGTTACAGGCCTTATACTAAAATCAAATTAATGCCTATGCTTTATGTTATCCGCAATCACTTAAATTATGGGTTCTAACAGCGAAATTAATAATTTTAGCCTATCCGTACCATTAAAACTGGGCAAGACCATGTCGGACCATGCCCTGTGTAGGTTTCCGAAGCCGTTAAGTATTACGTACATAAAAATCAACAAGTAATAACTATTTTCTATAGTCAATTGGTGCCGTCTTAGATGATTTTAGTAGGTATAACCACTTTAATCGCCTGTATCTCAAGTACCAGTAATGTCTACTTAGTCGTGATAGTTTTCCTGTAAAATTCGTTGTATGTTCTTTAATTTAAGATTTTTTTTAGATTTTTAGTATTTGTACTTTGGCCTGTAGGGGGGGGGGGGGGGACTTGAGTCTAACAAAAATTTGCGCTTCAAAGCTTAATATTTCATAAACGACCCATAATATTTTTGAAAAACCTATCCAACGACACCCTACAAGCTTATAAGTATGTGTAAGCGCATATAGACTCTTAGTACTAACAAAGAGTCTCTGCGCTAGGCTGCGGACGGACGGACGGGCATGGCGAAACTGTAAGGGTTCCTAGTTTGACTACGGAACCCTGAAAAATTTAAACTTTTAACCATTCCGTTAAACTCACCTAAACATTAAACTCATAAAATTATCCAAACACCAACTCCCTGACTTATTAACCTAACATAAAAAGATAAAAAAGCTCCCCAAATCATGTCCGCGGGAGCAATTACCAAACTTCCCGGTGACAAATATCGTCGTCTTTACAAATAGCCCCCCGCGATTTTTTTTATCTCAGCCCTCAGGCGAGGGCCTTGATATACAATTTTTCAAGATATAAGTGGAGTTGAGTCTTTAAAAGTTTATCGTGGCACCTGCGTGATGTATAGCTAGGCATTAGTCATTGTAGAATGTTACTCAGGTTAGAACGTGGCACTTTTAAAACTTTAATCGAGAAATTTTCGAATTTTTAACTTTCATGCGAGTGTATTTTTGACGTACTTGTAGAATCGTGGGTATGTTACATACCTAAGTAAACATAAGTCTGGAAACCGTAAATGAGAATCGGTAATTAATTGTTAAGTGGTCTTTTCTTTTTCTGATTACGTCTTTGTTTTTTTGCATTAGGCAAACGTAATTTTTAATCAAACACTGTACTGAGTTTAAGGATATTGACATAAAAAGTTGCCTCTTGAAACTAAACCTTCAAAATTACCACATTTAGAAGTTTTCTTTTCAGCTCACAACTTATATTTTTTGGTTTATGTAAAACCTTTTCTATTTGTGTGGTAGCCTGAATTGAACACGCACTAAGAACGTATCATTATTTTTGGCAGCAAAGTGTCATAATTCATGGCATAACTGAGTAACAATTTAATATGCTGTATTTATTAACAATGTAATTAAATATAAATGGGCAACTAAACAGGTTAATATACATATTCATTAATAAATTAACCACGAGCGTTAATAATTTGTTATAACATTACCACTTCTAATTCTCACCGAGTTAAGTATTTATTTTCATATAATACCAAACGTGAAATAATTAAGAGAAAGTTATCATACATGGTTTTGATAATTTAGTAGTCGATTATATTAATGTTATAACTAAACCATCTGTTTCCCGCGTCTCCGTCCGCGTAGTTTATCGGTATTCCCTCAGGAACCGTCCAATTTTTCGGGATAAAAAGTACCTTACGTCCTTCCTTGGGACTCAAACTATCTTCATACCAAACGTCATCTAAATCGGATCAGCGGTTTATCCGTGAAAGCGTAACAAGCAGACAGAATTACTTTCACATTTCGAATATTAGTATATACATTATTATATTTACGAATAGGTACATACATACATACATGACATAACGCCTTCATTCCCAGAGTGGAAAAAAAAAACAAAAAGACATCTTCTATAAAGACATGTTAATGATTCTGTAATAACATTAGTGACAGGTTGCAAGCCCATCGCGTAACAATACTACAAGCCTTTATTCCCTTAGTCGCCTCTTACGACATCCACGGGAAGACATGGAGTGGCGCTATTCTAACCCGGCAACCACACGAGTCTATTTACGAATAAATTCATAATAAATCCTAGATTTTAACGAAAATGACCCATAAACCATTCCTCATACAATGCAACCCGAGCCCAATTCGGTGTCAGATACCATCGGTCTCAGGTTTTTATTTACGGTTTAATATCCGGTATCTAGCCACTATACGGTATTGTGACTGTTCCGTATCTAAAGATACCCAGATACGGTTATTTATTTCTCGCCCACTTCACGAATTTACATTTGCGTATTTTGCTGTGCGCAATCGTACGGGATATCGTAGTTTATGTTTATTACTTACTAGCGTTATGACGGCGTTCGTTTGCGTTTCGTTAGCTAATTCTGCAGAAGGGCGATTTCCAAAAAAACGACCTATAGTTAAGGACAAAAATGACAACGGTAATTTTTCCATTACGCCACGAAAATTAGTCGTATTTTTGTATACTGCCCTCATAAGCCAACAGGCGGTATTTCAAATTAAATAAGCATAGCAGATTCAAACCTCACCTGTTAGTAATATGGTTGAACTTGCTACAGGAGTTTTGTCTGAGATACCACTATTTCTCTTAAAGCAGTAATAGTTAATTTTCGTGACGTAATGGAAACGTTATCGTTATTCATTTTAGTTCTTCAATATAGGTACTTTTTTGGAAAACGCCCAGAAATGTCATTTTCCGCGATGAATAATCCGTATTACTTTAACGTACTTTAGTGTTTTTACTCGATGCGCAACCTTCACTTTTCTCAATCTCTCAAGAGTAGCTGTAAGAGTTCCCTTAAAGGGATAAGGTCGCCTTTGTACATTATTTTCTTGTATCTTCATTGCATTGTTTCTGTTTTGTAACTTGTTATTGTAGATCACGTGACTTTTCGTATCACGTGGTCTACCAGTGACGCGATTGGTTTAAAATCCAAACGAATAGCTAGTTAGCGTACGCAGCGTGTCAATTGCTTTTGTTAACTGCATAAATTTAGAGTCGGTAGAAAACTGTGCTTACCCAATATGGGAAGAAGCAGCTCAAGAAGCGAAAAGTTTGCCATGATTGCAATATCAGCTTGGCTTCGACATTTTAGTTTATTCTATCAAAGCGTTTTTCCTAGCCAGTTGGTGCGAATAAGTGTCAAATGCCAGTCTAAGCGCAGCGACGAGCGCGATCGCGCGATATCGCGTGACGGACGGCCGCGATATGCGCGCGCGCAGGGTGGCCGCAGATGCGCGTTTTGATTTACGCGATTGTGCAGCGTGAAATGTGAGTAGTGTGCGTAGGTCTTAATAAAGAGTATTACTGTGATTGGTTTGTGAGGAGAATGAAGTGACAAGGATGAGTTCATTAGCGATGGTAAATTTGTAATGTTGAACGCATTTTTTAATAATTACAAATATAAGGCGGGCTTTTTGCTTGATTAATTGACATTAGAAACTTCTATGAATAAATCATACTCATAGAGGTTTAGTGTCAAAAGTCTCTTTTTTAAGCAAAACGTGGTTACAAACAAAATAAAATGGTTCCGACCACTAGTCCAAACGGGTATAGCAAAAATTGACAATATTCAAATAAATATAAATTCAATAATCATAAGTATCATAACACAAGAAAAAAAAATGCTTTTGAGACAAACCTCCATAAACATATTTTTTTAGAACACCTTTTAAAAAAAGTCCTTTTGTCAATTGCAAAACTTAGGTAACAGATGTAGATTCATTTTAGTATAATTTACATTCAAAACAAAATGTAAACTTTATTATTAACTACATTCGGCTTATACACTTACAGCAATTAATAACATTGAATTCCGTGGAACAGAAGTGTTGTTAAATAAGAGAGATGCCATGGAAAATGCAATGAAATCGTGAAAAAATTAATGAAAGAATTAACTAAAACTTTATAGGTATAGGTATAGTAAGCCTTCAGGGTTATCAACGCATTTGCAGTCTTAGGATTACATTCTTGAGATTTTAGTATTAATAATTCACTTTTCTGTGGGAATTAGATGTCATTGTCATCAGGTCACATGATATCAGGTGACCTGTGTGCTCGTCGCCTTACGATAAATAACAATAATTATTAATTATAGATTTTTATCGATTTATACCAATTAAAAATAAACTTTGGTTTAGTTCTACTAATGCTTTGAATCGATCGTTGATTCAGTTCAACTAACAAAGCTAGGCATTCTTTAATCCTAATCTCGATCCAAACCTTTACCGTTCACATTCCACAGACCCGCTATCAAAAATGCAACTTTTTCGCCATTATCATGCAGATCCCGCATTAATATCGCAAAAAGCCCTCTGAACAATGACGCGATAAGCGCGCGGCAATATTTTAAAAATCGATGTTTTTATGAATCGATAATTTGTTTCGACCGTTTTGGCGCGACGTCTCGAGCCAATCGATGTTTATCTGGGTTGTCACAGCGCTTTGTTTCGATTCGGCCCCATCCCGGGTCCGGCCATGTTTCTCTTGAAATGTGTTTCTTGCTAACATACGAATTGATGCTATCTTTTACACCCTTGCAAATTAGCGTTTGCCGTCCAGCGTGTGTTGCGTTTGTCGAAAATCACCTTTATTATTTCATGGTAGGGATTACGTGTGTTTATTTTCGTGGTTTGATGCTGTCGGGATATTGTTGTTGTGGTGTGGCCGTCCTGTTCATATGCATGCCGCGGGTTCGTGCATCAGGTGTGTTCGATCGTTATTATTTGATACTTTCTTGTCGACGCGGAATGTCTGACGTCCGTGGACGTAACAGAGAGACGAGTAAGGCGTTTTTTGACAGTTTATTGTTGTGTTAATTGATCGTTTTAAGTTAATGAAGTGAGTAATTAAGTCGATGGATGTATTACGGCGTGTTTTACTTTACTAAAGATGCAATTATCAATTAACTCTGTAATAAAATAAGAATGATCTTGATATTTTTTATTAAAATGCATTTTAAAGCTTTGATAAATGCGATTTTTAACCAATATCTGAGTGGCTTGATGTGGGTATTTAATTTTGTGGGTAAAAAACTTAATTTATATTCTGGGTAATTGGTACGCTATCCTGAAACTACCACTTTAGAACAGCGAAACAATTAACCCTCTAATTCTTAAAAAGGTTATCGCTACATAAAAAAACATCATTCAAGCTTATGGTAATTTCATTGGTTCTCTTTAAATAATTGTTATATACTTAGCTTGCATGAATACCTACTTAACCTATCAATATATTTAATGAGGTTACCTATCACAACTTCGAAAAATGTTTGACCGAATTTTGGTTCGACAAATACTTTTCGTCAATTATGGTTTGGGTTTTTTTACGTTTGGCCGAATGATCATTTCGAATAGTTTTATTTATTCATTACTTGTTTTGGTTTTTTAACGATTTGACAAATTATCTATACCTCATTACTGGTTTCGGCGTATCAACAGTTGTCCAATGTAATGCTTTGTCTATTTGTCTTTTTCCTATTTCTGATTTTACCTTAGTATCCTTTGCCCAATATTACGGCTCGATCTTTGCATTGTCTGGATAAATTATACTTAAGCAAGTTTTTCGGGGCAGAAAAAAAATAACCTCGAAAGCCAAGGCGGGAGCAAAGCTCCCGCCTTGGCCTTCTAACCTGACCTATCTGAGTCGGTTCTGCCCTGACTCGTCTTGCTCGTTGCATTTTGTAGATAGTTGAAACTAATTACAAGCAAGATTTTTTGGCCAAAATGAATATTTGACGTAACGTAGCAAAATCTATATGTAACATTGATGAAGTGAAAAATGGGTTAAGAAACAAAATACAAAACGATCCACAGGCTAGTTGTAGCATTGGTGTAATGAAAAATGGGCTTTGAAATAAAATACGTAACAATACATAGGGTACGTGACTACAAGGAGAAAAGTTGCTTGGACTAACGAACCATTTACTTAAAGTCAAATGGTGAAATAAAAAAATGACGAATCGTGCCATCGGAGAAACGATAAAAAACGAAATGTTTTCGGTCAAATGAAATTCGGTCAAAAACTTTTCGAGGTTGCGATAGGTTACCATTTAATGAATCTTTTAATAAGTTTAATGTACCTCTTAAAGAGTAACTTGACCAAAAATGAAATTAATTATCATAGATTAAGTTTTTCCTTGTATTTGCATGCCTAGGTACTAATGGGGTATAAGGTATTGGAACTCGAACTAATTATCTCGAATCACCATCTGATTTAACTATGTAGGTAAATCCAAGATAAATAAACACTGATGCTACTCATACTGCTAGTTACATTTTCCATAAAAAAAAACCGCTATTATCTTTTAAAAGCGTATTTACAATCTCGTCTTTATAACCGAACCGTAAAATTCAAATTCAAACAAATGTCAATTAAAACGTTTTCGTAACCCCGCCCTTGCGACCGCATATCACTGACAGAGTGCGCTTGCGCAGTGCGTCCGCACATCGACCGAGATTCAGCTTACGGCCAATTTTACGAGCCAAATTTGTATTTGGTTTGGCCACATATCTTTTCTGATGCTGTAATCAACTAAAAGATGCACTGTTAGAGGTTTAACTTTTCTGAGGATCTCCACAATGCCGTCTACACCCATCGGAGTCCCGCAAACTTTACCAGAGGCCCTAGCCAAGATGCGTTCGCTGACTAGCGATCCTATTCGTTTGGTTTTTAGGGTTCCGTAGTCAAACTAGGAACCCTTGTCTTTAAAAAATATTGTGGGTTTGTGAAAACAATTTTTCGATGAACGGATCCGTTTATGAAATATTAAGCTTTAAAGTGCTAATTTTTGTTAGAGTCTAGTGTGTGTGTGTGTGTCCCTAGCCAAAACTACAAATACTAAAAATCTGAAAAAAAAATCAATAAAAGAGCATAATATGAAGAATTTGAAAGGAAAACTATCACGACTAAGTATTCATTAGTTCTGGAGATATAGGCGATTAAAGTGTTTATAACTACTAAAATCAATTAAGACGGCACCGTATGACTTTAAATAGAAAATTAGTTATTACTTGTTGACTTTTATGTTTGTAATACTTAACGGTTTCGGAACCCTACACTGGGCATGGTCCGACATGATCTTGCGTCACTGGTAGATCACGTAACTTTTGACGTGATCTACCAGTGACGCGATTGGTTTAAAAACAAAACGAATCGAAACGATCGTTAGCGAATGCGTATTGGGTAGGGCCAAAGGGCCATCATTCTATTCGATATCGTCATCACATTGCTAACGTTTCGTCAGCTCGTCAATAAGAGCTATCGCGCTATCACGATGTTAACAATATGATTACAATACCGAATGATGAAGAAATTGCCATCTATTCGTGGAATAGAAGCCCAGGAATATTTCACGAACGGATAACAATTCCATATACTTTGCGTACCAATTATGAAACCAAGTTATGTAGGGGCTCGTTAACTTTGTAATGTGTACCGAATTATCATTTGCCACTAATATTTTTTTAAAATAGGGGTAAAATCCTATCCTAACAATGAGATTTTAACTGGTTGATTTTTACATTGTATTTTATTTCAAAAATCATTTCGAGAAAATGACTTAATAAACTTTTTTTATATGCCTTTTTCCTTTCGTCTTTGACAATTTGTTTGATCTTTAACGAAAAGCCATGCCAAATAATATTTATAAAGTCAATCAGTTTCTTTAAATGTGCTATTCTACATTATTTTTCCATAATAATTACATACTGTTCGTAAATACATAATTTCTCGCCTTCATTCCCAGAACGGGGTAGGCAGAGCTACCAACAACTAAAAAACTTGGAATCAAACCATAATAATTAAATGTTTAAAAAACGATAAACCGACTCCAATATCTTCATGAGTTCCGTTGACTTTCCATGGGTCCCCTCTTATTTGAAGAGCTCCCTCGAATTCTACAGGATCCCATGATCAGATCCTGGCTTGATGACCCTTTCAAATGAAAAAATAATTTTCCATATCGGTCCAGCCGTTTTTGAGTAAAAAGATTCCTTAGAACTTAAATAAAAAAGGAGTACTTTTTTGGGTTGCGCCAAAGTTTATACAAAATTACAAATTAGATTATTGGAACTCCGAAAATGTATCTCATACCATTCATTATACATCATAACGATCACTCTTCATAATCTATATTAATCATACACCCGTTTATTTTCAGGAATTAAAAAATATCCAACTGGTAAATAAGGTTAGGTTAGGTTTGTTTTATAAACGTCCTAAAATCAGAACGGTTTTAGTAAATTCTCTTCAGGAGTTGCGATAATTATGAACAAACAAAAAAAGCGCATTTTTTTCGGAAAAATGACGAGTATCGTTGCACGTTTTAATACAAATCGTTATTTGTATAAAAAATCGAAAGAACAATTTTATATGAGCCGATATGGGCCCACTTCTTGGACATCAGGATTATTTCTTAGTTTCTTTTAACCAGAAAGCTTCCTTACTAATCCGTTTACTAAGCTTTTAATGTGTGTACATTTGTATCTCTGCAACAGGTGCGGCGAGGAATAATTAGGTTAGCTTTAGTGCTTACTGACATGACACTAGCTTACGTCCTAACTTAGTGGCTAGCTGTGAATATGTTCAGTATGCTCAGGGCTTGGTGAATTATTTTTCACGTTTTACTGCGGGATTTAAGTGTACGACGATTTGTGTTATAATCAGAGCCCGGAATAATGGTAGCAATTTTGAGCTGTCATAGGGACTTCTCGTTTATCGACTTCCGATTTACATATTTTATCGATACATTATAGCACACAACACAACATATCAATGAAGATTAAAAGTAAAGGTAAACAACAGGCGGCCTTTTCGCTAATTAGCGATCTCTTTTGGATAAGTTTTGAGTGGCTGAAAATGTTAAGAGGCATTTTCAATTTGTTCTCGAAGGAAATTGCAACAAGAATTGTCATCGCGTGATTGACATAGACACATTTGCAGATAAAAAGGTCATCCATCAGATTAAAGGCTTAGTACCTATGAGTACATAACATTTTTTTTTTTTTTTTTAATTTATGTAGAACACATACAGTCATATACGAATGCAACAACAATACAACAAAAACATGATATAATTAGGCTCGATATTAATTCTCGTTGCAATTTCTTTCGAAAATTGTTTAAAAGGCATAAGAAATCCACGAATATTTATAAGAAACAATAAAATATTATTATTTTAATTTCTATTGATAATTTCCTAAAAGTTGGTATCCAAAGGTTATCTCGAAGAGATCGCTCATTCGCGATAAGACTCCATGTTGTTTACTTCTACTCGTAATCATATTTAAAAAGATGTAACCTGTATTTATCGATATACATATGTATATTGGAAGTCGATAGACGAGAATTCCCTATGGCAGCTCAAAAGTGCTACGAAAATTCCGGGCTCTGGTTATAATTATCATTTGTCGGTGTAGTTTAGTGGTAGGATGTTGTGCAGGGGTCCTTTTGCATCGCTAGTGCCACCACCATCTTATCTTTTAACTTACCGCTAGTCAGAAACATTCGCATTGTTGTGCTCCGCTGTGGGGATAAGACAACCGGCGATATTACTAGCATACGTTCAATCCATGTTAGTCTTCAGGGTTAGCAACGCATTGGGAGAATTAGGATTGCAGTCTATGATCAGTAGACCCCGGATGTTTTTGGCAATGACGTCACAATAGGGTAATTTGGGGAGTAAATGGAACGGTGTTCGTTAACACGGCAACCTAGTCTATTGGTGTTCTACGGAATTAAAATTTTACTATCAGGCATCCACGATATAAATTACCTATTGATTAATTAACCGAAAATGTTCTTTCGTTAACTGACTCTCCACGACAGATCATTTTTTTTTTAAATGACTTTTTTTTCATTTATTTTTCAAAGGCACATATACATAAATAATTTTAAAGTCACTCGCCAAACTGCCTACGCAGTTTGTTGGCTAGACAGCGCTCATTCTTTAATTTTCTTAAACTATGCACCTATATGAGTAAAAGTTGGTCCCCATACCACAGAACATAATAGAATAATAACACATCTAATAATAATACAAAGTAACACATAGTAATCTAATAGTAATACATAGTAGCTGAAATCAAGGTAAGTTATCTAAAAACGTTTTCTTTAATTTACTTGCGGTGATAATAATATTTTTTGTCGTGAATGCCTAGTTAATAAAAAATATACAGTTACAAAAAGTATTAATTAACAAATTGTATTAATTAACACCGTTCCATTTACTCCCCAAACTACCCTATTGTGACGTCATTGCCACAAAAATCCGGGGTCTAATGATCAGACATAGCAGTTCTTGTGGCACGAATAAAATTATCCTAGGGACTTCTGAATGATATAAATGTATCGATAAATTGTACTTTCTAATGACAGCTATGACTATACATATAGATAACGTATAATATGAACATGCAACTAACTATTATGCTACACAATTTCATACAAGGCTCTCTCGATTCAGTTTACTTTCAATGGAAATCGATTAAATATAATTTTAAGAAGTTTTTGTGTAAGAAACTCGTTTATAATAAACTCTTATTTATTGAAATTGATGTTTATTAGAATTTTTAAATCCCTATAAAGTTTGCTCAATAATGCCCATGAATTACTTAAATTAAATATGACCTATCAATATATAACGTCGATGGGTGAACTTAATACCTTTCTACTATGAAATGTCACTTTGAAATATGTATTTGAAACAGTTATCGATAAATTGGATATCGAAAGGAAGTCCCTACTTAATTGACGTTTTTGCCACAAAAACTCCTATGTCTGCTTATGATTGGACTTGAAGATGCATATGTCTATGGTTTTCGGATTCCACTTACTATCAGGTGTCCAAATACTCCTCTATACTACTAAAAAATAATACGACTCGATTTTGGCCTTCTGTCTTATTTGGCCAAAGTAGTATCTAAACCGAGTCCTTTCGGAATTATTCAATATTTAGATGTCTTACAGTACGATTACTGTAAGTTTACCACTGACAGAGAGCTTGCCTTCATTTAATTTTCAACTTTAATGTCATACAAATAAAGGAATTTTCAGAATACTGTTACCCACGTCTACCGATTTAGTAATAACTATTTTATTTGTATGAGATTAAAGCTGAAAATTAAATGAAGGCAATCCATCTGTCAGCTCAAAATAATTCTACTGTACTTGGTTTGTAAACTTGTAAAGCAGTTTGTAAACAATTGCATGTTTTTTTTTTTAAATTAATGCATGTTTAGATTTACACAGTAAAAAACAAAAAATTCTAAAATAAATATTGTGAAAATGAAAAATGAGGTACAAAATTGGGCTAGTTTTTTTTATTATTGAACTTGTGTTTTTCAACTCATACAACTGCCATGTTCCGCCGCTTCATGACAATCACTGAAATTTACATACATACGTAGCATCACGCCTTCATTCCCAGAGTGGGGTAGGCAGAGCTAGAGAAATACCAACAACTCTAAAAGGACTTGTTGATAATTCTGTGCTAATATAAATAATCGAGCTTTTTGGATATCCCTTTAGGCCTATAATAGGTTTCTTTAATTTTTTTAATATACATACCTGAAGTTGAGTATTTTGTGCAATGTAGACTGTTACGAGTATTGTGGCAAGAAACACATTTTAATGTTACTCTAACACTATTATATTCTCATTGAAACGTATACCTTATGTTAGTTATTATGTCAGTCTGTGAGGTCGTGAGCCAAGACCTCAAATTCTAGGAAGACAAATCTCAGGGCCTGCCGTGATCACCATGTCACGTGTAACACTGCGATATAGAAAAGTAAACCTTCAGCGGTTGGACTAAGCCGGTGGAAGTATGCAGAGTTAAATTTGTATAAAAGAATGACTGTGTATCACACCGTAATGAAATAAATAAGAAATACTGAGATATATCTTATCTAATTTGGTATAGTGGTTGTTTACTAACGAAAACCACAAGATAGCATGGCAGTTAAATTTAAATACTAGTAATGAGTTAAGGCGTGTTAAGGAACAGGCGTAATAGCCAACAGTAGGTTGATACAGGCTGGTTGAATGCATGTTTTACGTGTAATTTTATTTTAATTTTACTTCACGTAATCTTTTATTGCGAGGACAATTCCAAAAGGGGCCTAATCGTCACAAAACGCTAATAAAGAGCGTTAAGGTTTTTTTGATATAGGTAGGTAGGTAGGTAGGTAAGTATCTTATAAAGAGATTAACGTAATTCTACCCATTATGATTAACGATCTATTATGCCCAATGTTTTTGTGAAATCCATGGATTTTCGGTTTTTAATTTATAAATCGCTCACTTACTTTATCCCGTGTGGTTGCCGGGTTAGAATAGTGCCACTCCATGTCTTTCCGTGGATGTCGTGAGAGGCGACTAAGGGAATAAAGGCTTGTATTACTGTTAGGCGATGGGCTTGCAACCTGTTACTAATAGAACTGTTGTTAGAACTTAAGTAAGTGTCATCATCTTCATCACACACTGTTTTCATTGCGTGTATTTAAGTATTGTTTATATATTATATAAACTTATATATTATTTATGTATTATATTTTTTTATTTTTTTTTTAAATGTCAAGTAGCTATTTAGATTTAATTTAGTTTTTAACACTGTTCATTTCTCTAATTGCACCGGTTTATTTTTTTCTCTGTTGAACATGTGGTTGACTGGTAGAGAATGCCTTTAGGCATTAAGTCCGCCATTTGTACTTTTTACATTTATTTGTAAAAAGCACAAGCTTCTTTGCACAAGCAAAGAAGATTAAATAAATAAATAAATAAATAATACACAGGTACACATCTTAGCCTGACTATGCAAAATGTGGTTACATAATTATTAACAAGTTTAGAGGTTTTGGTATTCTGTAGCTCTGCTTACCCCACTCTGGGAATAAAGGCGTGACGTTATGTATGTATGTATGTAAATCGCTCACTTTAGTGTTATCTTTACTAGACCCCTAGACTCTGTTCCAATTTAAAATTTCGCTACCCATACAAAGATATACCCATATCGTAGCAAACCAATTTACCATGTCGTTTAGTTAATTACGTTGTTGGAAAGGAAATGACTACTAACTATAAATAATGATACTTATTACCCAACCTTGCAGTAAAATATAAACATTAAAACAATCCTTAACTGAAACATGTTACTCTGCGAATTCGTTACACGAACATTCCGCCCGGTGTGACGCGGGTCGTTTATCGCAGAATCGCGCGCGGGGTGGCCGCGTCGCGCGATGCAGGCCGCGATACGCGCCGCGCGATATTTCGCGACTGACACGACGCGCGACGAGTCGTGGCCAGTGAGTGGGGCCTTTATGAATTGCGTTTTAATATCGTGAATGGGGGGTTTTGTTTACTTACTTGCGAATAATTAAAGGGTCAGGGCTGGGATTCTACACGGTGATAGTGATATCGTCTTTGACGTGTTTCCGTATTGTCAACGTTTTGATAACTCTTAATAAGAGTATGTCATTTACAATAATGGCGACTGGGACATCAACGACTCTAAAACACGTCAAACGCGACATCGTTATAACGTAGTAGAATAGAGGCCCATATTGATTTTTTTTAATAAGTCAAGTCAATAAAGTAATCAAACAACGTTGCTTAATTAATTCTAGTGGAATATATTGAGTTTAATGACACGGTTCACACGATTTTAGAGCAACAGTGTTCGCATGGTTGTGTTCCGGTGTGGGGATAAAACAACCGGGGAAATTGCAAGCATAGAGGCATTCAGTCTTAGTCCTCAGTATTATTTACAGAAGGTCACTGACGTCATGAATCTGAGGTAAACTTCTTTAGGATTTTCAATTAAATTGAAAACAAAAAAGATCTACTTATCTCGGAAATGTTATTAATTTTCAATCAAGATACGTGATCTTTTTTATTACCTAATAATAGTCTCTACCACAAAACTCCGCACAATGCTTATATAAAAAGACATCTACACCATCGCTTTAAAAAAAAACCGAACACCTGTAAGCACTGAGTCACTAATAACTAGTGGTGTTGAAATGTATAGTCTCGATACTGTCATCATAAGATTGTAATCTAAGGGCCTGTTTCACAATCGACAAGTAAATTTATCTGTCACATAAAGATGTCTCTCTCTCCTTGTCTATTTTCAAGTGTCAGAAAGAGAAAGGGCTAAGTTTATCTGTCAAATAAGCTTTACTTGTCGATTGTGAAACAGGCGGTTAATCTTGTAAATGCCTATGAACTTCACTTGCCATCAGGACTGTGCGCTCGTTTGCTATCTCTATGCTATTAAAAAACAACAATAAAAAAATCACACCTCGTCAGTATGAATTAGTACAAATTGTATTAGAAAGCGGAGATTATCCACAATCCTTTCACTGGCGCCTCGGTTTCCAAACATTATACAGCCTGGTTCCAAATTACTGGCGTATTAAGATGCCCCAGACATCGTTAATGCATGACTACAGTGTCTGATGCTGTCCAATGAGACGTGGTATCGCTCCGCCCCGCTGCGCTCGCTATCGTAATTGGTAATAACCGCTTTTGTGGTTAGCGGGCCTAACTTCCGACGCTTACTGAGCCTGAAGCTTAGGTAATAGGTAATTTAGGATGTTGGAGTACCTACCCTGGTTTATGTGCGATTTGTGTAGCTACCGTGTTTTCCTGACAGTTAACACAACTTATTTGGTAGACTTTTGTAGTAAATCATACTGCAATCCATATTTAAACGACATTAATGACGTTTCCATAGTTCATCTGTGGTCTTTTGCTTCGGTAGAACTTCTGCCTACAAAGGAACTTAGAAAAAAATACTCAAACAAAGGAAGCTTTTAAAAAAACGCAAATATTTTTTTTTTAAATGGTCAGTCCCACTGAAGTCAGCTTTTGGTTTAGAATATAGTGGGACGATTATAAATAAATTATTTCTTGCGGTTTTGTAGGCGGTTTTTTTTAAATATTTTTTTTATTTTAACCCCCGACGCAAAAAGAGGGGTGTCATAAGTTTGATGTCTAAGTGTGTGTGTGTGTGTGCGTGTGTCTGTCTGTGGCACCGTAGTTCTTTGATGAATTAACCGATTTAAAATTTGTTTAAATTAAAAGTTTGGGGGTTTAAAAGCCCCGAAAATAACGGAGACACCTACTTTCAGAGCTGATACCTCTTAAACGGCCCGAAAATTTCATTAAATCTTACTAAGAACCATCTTGAATAAAGTAGTTTTTAGTTTTTTTTTTTGTAGTTTAGTTTTGCGTTCAAATCTGTTTATTCGTTTGGGAGCTACGATGCCACAAACGTACACTCAGATGGAGAAGTTTAAAAAGCGTAAAATAAGACGGTAATAGACGGTAATAGTATATTGAAACCATTTAAATGTGCTTCGTAGTCAACTATTTTAATAAGACATATCGCCACCCTTCTGCCCTCACAAGCCAATAGGCAGTATCTCAAGTTCTATAGCCAAAGCAGATCCAATCCTCTGCTGTTAGAAATAAGGTTGCATTTGTTACTGGAGGTTTGTCTGAGATACCGCCTTTTGTATTAGCAGGGCAGCCTTGAGGTCTTCATCATCAGTTCCACTTCACCAAAATATACTTTTTGAATGCATATGATGGGCTTGATAATAATATTTGAGGAGTTCCCTTGATTTCTCTACGATCCCATAATCACATTCTTACGTATTGCAATGGAACCAAATAGAAAAAAAAAAACGAATTGATCCAGCGGTCTTTCAGTAAACCTCCTCCATTTTCGACGTATATATTGTTTGAATGATATATTTTAATAAAAATAAGCCTAACTGAACTCCAATAATATATACATTGACGTAACCATGTAGTGTCAATTTAAATGTCATGGCGCTACTACGCGAATTAAAATAAGTTATTCCAGTTTCCGAGGCCAAATCACTCGGTAGAAATGCTTGGTAAATGATGATCCAAGAGATGGGAAGATGATATATTTAACTATTTAAAGAGACCAACCTACTCACCTGTGGGATGGTTTTTCCTAATTTTCATCAGTGAAAGTGTAAATGCTTGGTAAGAAGGTCCGAGAGGTTCCAAGCCCTCATGATCTTGTATCAATATCATAAATTATTTACAGATATTAGTAAATAGTTCAATATTTCATCAATATAACTGTATATAATAACAATCATAAGCAAAAATAACAACAGTAACTAAAAAAGTATATTACGCAAACAAAATCCTTGTCCAACCATAACACACAAAAAGACAATGTGCGCGACCGGCTGGGCGGGCGGCGTCCTTATCAGCCCGCCCTGTAGCTGCAGCTATGATTCAGCGTGATAAAACGCCGTAAAATCGAATCGTGCGCTCCGGGAAATTGATATGGCGTCGGAAGTCGGTATTGAATTTGGCTCCTTGGTGTCACAACAATAGGCATCCGGCTAATATTATAAATGTGTGAAAGTTCGTATGGGTGTTTTTACGTGTCTGAATACTTATATTTTTGATTCATGACCGGTTAAACGGAACGGCACGTTCATTACGGCGGTCCGCGTTTTTAACACCTTACCCAATGATATAAAAGTGTTAGAGGGTAATCTTTTTAAGATTAAGTTAAAAAGCTGGCTTACTAATAATGTATTTTTATAATTTAAATGAATTTTACGTCCTAAAATAAATAAAATTGTTGTATTTTGCCTTAATAACAAATTTTGTATGCTCGCAATGGGCAACTGTTGATACTGATGTAATTTACCATTTTCTATCTTTGTACACAGTTACAATTGATAAATACTTACTTATTTACTAACGGATTTTGGATGAAATTTGGTGTGGTTGTCCATCTTAGATTAGAACTTAGAAGATGGGATACTTTTAGCGTCGTAACAGTAAATAGTTTCAAAAGGAAAAGCCATAGACGAGTTGTACTTGGACAAAACAATTTGAAAAAGTCACTCTCAGTCATCACTTATGGTATAAGTAGGATTAAGTGTAGTGATAAAAACATCAATGCCGTGTCGTTTAATACGGTAAAAATGACAGAGAATAGAGAAAAATAGTTATTACTCTAACACAGGAGAATTAACTGACTTTGATGGCTCATTGACGCAAAAAGATTCTCCGCTTTCGAGACGAGATGCGCAACTGAAAAGAGTTCTTATATAACATGATGATAGTTAAACTAATATAACATAACAATGAAGAAGAAAAAAAAAATTACGCAAATACGTCTATACACACTTGCGGTTGTAAGGTCAAAGTTTTTTAATTATAGTGTTTATTGTCCCTATGTTAGACGTCTTAAGGATGTTGTTAACGTGTTTACATCGCCGTATCCTTTCTTCTTTCTCTTTTCTATTCGTAAAAGGTAAAGACAAAACACAACATATAAAATGTATCATACCTTGATACTATTTACTAAAGTACATTACTTAACTTAACTATAATACCTCATCTCGATTAACTCTAGGTTAGTTTCTAGATCAAGCTCAGACTCCTTGGGGACCTAGTTCTGGCTCTAGCTATTAAACTAGTCTAGACAATAACGGAATTCATGACGAAAAGTCAATTAATTTCTCTTGTAAATAGCTAGGGATCTAGTTGATTCATCTAGGGACGAGATCTAAGTAGAAAATTGGTTTTCAATGTGGCATAAGCCCTAGGAGCTATCTTTACTCATTTACCAGCAACGCATTTATGCATTTTCCTAGCGTTTACCTCTTCGTCTTTAACACGAATATGCGTTTTTATAGTGGGTACTTATGCGAACAACGGAGCCTGTGCTTTATACTCGTGAGCCACTGATTCATTATCCTTACCCACTGTTACCAACGTAGCCACGAGAAATCATTTAATAATCAATAACTAAGCGGTAGATTTCAGCTGGATGCAAAATCTATCCATGATGAAGTGAACGAGCATACATCACCTGAACTATACGCGCACAGAGCATCGGAAGTGGGTATTAAATCGTTTTATTAGTTGCAGCCGAGCGGCGCGGGCGCAAACTAAAAGCGATGAGCGTGTAAAGTCCACACCAACTGACTTGTCTCATATAGTAACCACTTTTAGGTATAACATATAATGAATTTCTATACATATAATGAATTTTTACTGTGTGCCAAATAGGTACTATTAAATGTAATTTGGAAATATTTATTGGTATTTGCAATTCCTTCTTCTTGATATTTTCTAAGTGATTATTATTTTTAGTGACATATAATGATATGAATTATTATGAATATGAATATAATCTCAGCCTTGTTTTTGGCTTAAACGGCCGTTTTTAGTGAAAAAGAAACTAAAGATCAAATTTCGCACACCATTTTCCTGATTTTACGTGATGGATGGTTTTTTATGACAAAATTGTAATTTTAGGCAAGAAATGAGAATTTTGAGGTTATAAAAGTGTTAAAAAAGACACGTCAGATGGTATGGAGTATAGTTCATTGTCGATTAATATAATATTTAGGGCTAAAATTGGAATGGGTCTTAAATATAAAGCCCGGAACTCAATTGGTTTCATCAATCTCGAAAAATGTTTATAAGTATAAAATTGGTAGGCGTAAATTTTAAAATGTAATGTGATATTAAGGGCGGGCGCTCTTGCCGCCTAGTTGATGATAAGCCGCCCAATAATATTTTTTTGCCGTCTGCTGAGCTTTGAAGTTGAATCAGTCTGTATAATTCATTGAATTATAAAGACCTTACACTTGAATAAAGTCGCATTAAGTCAGTATGTTTTTATGATTGTATGTATGTATGTAAACTCTATTGCACAAACAAAAGATAACAAAGTAAAAAACGAAACAGAAACACAAAGGCGATCTTATCCCTAATCCTGATCTTGATTGTAATCCTGCAATTCCTAATGCTCCGGCTAAATTAATATTTTGCCCATTTTCTCATTACGCGTTTTTTTAAACAATTTGATAGGTTATTTTAGTGATCCTTATAACAGATATTTTTAAACTAAAATGATTTCTAATTTTTAAGTCCCCTATGACTTCGACAGTGGCAAAGTCGGTGTGAAATATCGGAGGGCGGGCGGGCGTTATCGCGTCCGCGCACGCCGCCCTATCGCTGATAAGACGCCCAACTAGCTCATACCGCGGGCTTCACCCACGGGTATTTAACTTGCAAGCCGTGTGTGAGATGAACGTTATCATTTTAGAAAGGTTTAAAATTAATCGAAATTTCAAACTTTATAATGTGATAGACAGTGTTATATTTTGTCGATGTTTTAAAATCATCGTGTGCAAAAGTTACGTGCCTATAGTTAAATATATAAATAAAAGCTTTCATACATAAACAACACCTAAGACTCAGAAATGTGGAAAATATTCTGACTTGTTGCACAAATATTTGCTCTTAGCTAAAATCGAATCCAGGACGAGTGTCAATACTAACCAACACCGCTATAAATGTCGCTTTAAAAGAAACAACGATTAGTTTCTGACAAAAATGTCATTTTTGGGATTTAGGGTCAAACTCTTGTTGCCAGCTGTAAAGAGTTTGCGTGTTATGGTATTACTTTTAACTCGGCCGCCATTACTGTCAAGTAGATGAGAGCTATCAAAATGTTGGCAATACGGAAACACGTCAAAAAAATAAGGTTTTATAGCTTACGTCAAATTTCAAATATATAATGTCGATTGGTCTATACTGTGGTGCTAGACAAGTTGCATTCGACACTCGCTAGCGATTATGTTTCGATTGAAAAATATATGGAATTGACGTAAGTGTCACGTTACCATCTCGGTGGCTTACGTCAATTCCATACATTTATCAATCGAAACATAATCGCTAACGATTGTCGAATGCAACTTGTCTAGCACCACAGATGTGTTACAACAACATACAACAGGTCATATACTTATTTTTTTCATCTATACCGTTAAGTATCTCAGCCCAGTGTAAATAGAACAAAAGTTTGTAAAAATATCTAATTCAATACCACAAATGCACTGCATGTTACCTCATTCCCTCCCAAAGCGATCGAAACGACCACATAACGTTCGATCAGGGTCTCTTTACATTTTCACTACCCCAATGGGTAACTTATTAATTTGTTAATAAATGCGACCGAATCATAAACAAAACAAATGCAAAAGAGGTAAAAACAAAGTAATAAACGCCCTTGGTAGTTTCCCAAATTTATTCTCAAAAACCTCAACCCGAACATTATTTACTGGCAACACGTAATCAATTCAGTAGGTACATAAGGGGTCCTACTCACACAATATCAATTCCGAGTGTCGTGAGACAAAACCCTGGAGATACAATATTTGGAGCGGCCGAGATAGGGCGGGTGGCGGCCAGCGATAACCGCTCGCTGCTAGGGGTGCCGCTAAATGAAAATTCATATTAAATTTAAAAAATGATTATCGTATTGCGTAAATAAATGCGTTCACAAATCCAACAAAACATAGTTCGCCAACTTTAGCAAATACAAGATGACACAAAAATAATAGGTTATTAATCAAGAGTAATTCAGACAAATTTACCTTTTCCCGAACATCCGGAAACTGCAGGCTTACGAGTATATCATATTTAAGCCATTGTAGTGGGCCAACGTAACGATTGTCTGTAGTCTTGTCTTAAAACTTCCAATAAGCAAGTATACTACTAGTAATGTGCCACTTTAAATACCTACATAAGTATCTCGTGATCAGGGACTCAATTTACTGGGCTAAAACGATATTGTTTTGATAACTCTTATTTGTTTGACAGTAATGTCGGCAGTACCAAAACACGTCAAAGAAAATATCGTTTGAACCCAGTAGAACAGAGAGAGGTTTTGCATTGCGTAAATAAATGACATCACAAATCACAATGACAAAATTTATCACTTATTTAGGTCGAGTTGTTTGCTCAGAAGTTAACTCAACTAATGGTTAAAATTCGAAAGAAGAAACGAAAAAAATTGTTACTTTAACTACTGATCAAACAACAGGCCCAGGCATGAAGTTTTGATTATTTTTAGTATTTAAGAGTGCAATAATGTGGAAAGTAGATGTTTTATTAAGGGGCAGCCCTGTGCCATGCGTCTCGCAGATGCACTGTTATCAGCGCCGCCCAGCTATCGCCGCCCAAGCTTCTCTTTAAAACATTATGAATTACCGCAGACATGGGGCAAATGTGCCGCGGAAAGTGCACTAAAATTGAGTTTAAAAACTGGTTCGGTAAATAAAAACGTCGCTGTTAAAACTACACCGGGCGTCCAGTGGCGCCCTTATTCATATGATTCGTGTTTTCTAATAAACTAAAGATATTGAAGTATGTTTCTTTATGTTGGCAATTTAATGGAAAGAGTTACATATACCCTATCAACTATGTATAACAACTTACAAAAAAGCCATCCTTCTATTTCAAGATAATACTTTACTTTATTAGAAAACACAATAAAAGTAATGAGGGGCGCTCTGGGCCGTTTTATAAAGCTACGAGTTACAAATTACAAGCGGAATCCCCATTCTAGCAAAAGGAGTTAGAAAAAGACTTCCGCTTGTAATTTGTACGTTTATAAAACAGGGCCCTGGATGCTCGGTACAGTCTTAATTAAGGTAAGTTTTTATAAACAATCAAATATCAGATTAATTGTGATTATTAACTTACGTAGCGCTGTTAAATTTGTAATTTGCTTCATTAGGAAACTTTGTTTGGTGTTTCCAATCCCAGTGAAGTTTCTCTCGAGGTACTTAGAATAAAGTAAAATGGGCTCTACGAATATATTGTCTGCCATAATTATGTATTTTAAGTAACAATTGCTACAAAACATTAATAATTTTTGAAACACCACTGCGTAGGATTTTAACAAAACTAACCGAACTTACGCAAGCTTTATCTACACGTGAGATATTTCAGAAATTCTGTTTTTTTTTTTGGTTTAAACGATATAAAAAATATGTGTGTTATTTGTCCAATCAAAATTATGTGAAACGAAGGGATCCGAGTGAAACGATCGAAAATATTGACCGAAGACTTGATTACAAGTTTAATGCCACAATTAAAGCCTAAGCTTCATTTAATAACTTGTTTTTTAGACTACCAACAACCTGAATTGCCAAAGCCACCGAATGTATCAAACGTGGAGCCCAACAGTGGGACAAAGCCCACGAACATAACGGGCATGCTCTTATCAGGGCCGCCCAGCTATCGCGCCCGCCCAGACGCCTTCTCTTTTCAACGATGTGTGCTGACTTTACAGCTTTCAAATATTATGAATTAGCTGCAAAAGGTTTATTTAGCTTTTATTTTCGCATGCAAGATTTTTCTGTCAACATTACGATTGAGTTTTGGGTATGTAAGCGTTAAATAATAAGATATCATTAAAATTAAGTATTAAATATGCCTAATAAAACACGGACAGTGCCAACTATTTTTGACATAATTAACATATATATTTAATTTACCATTTTACATACATACGTCACGCCTTCATTCCCAGAGTGGGGTGATAATTCTTGTTGATAATTCTGTAACCACATTTAGCACAATCAGGCTAAGATTTTTACCAGTGTATTAGTGACAGGTTGCAAGCCCATCGCCTAACAATACTACAAGCCTTACCATTTAACATTTTATTTTAAAAACTAACGAAAAATATATTAAACAACAAGTAATAAACCTGACTTATACTTATTTTAATCTAAATCTGTATGAATTTTGTAATAATGACCATCACGTAATGAACGCATTTTATTCCCCCTTTTTTTGATATTTTTCCTTCCCTTTTTTCCTTTCGTTGTTAAAAATCATTGCAAATATTTTACTTTTATTTGTACTCTTTTCCTTATACCCGTTATTTATATATTTAAACTGCCCGATGCATCGTTATCGGCGCCGCCCAGCTATCGCCGCCCGCCCTAACTTTTCAAGATGTGTGTCGTAATTTATTTATACTTAAAGTTTTAACTTTTAAAAGTGAGACAAACTGTTGCAAAAAATACCAAAGAGGTTAATATAAAGAAAAGCAACAAACAATGAAGACTAGGTATTTCAGACAGCTACGTCTGCTACGAGTAATTACGGTGAAAGTGTATCATTTATCTTCTATTTGTAGTATGAAATTGAAGTTTTATTTAGAGGCATAATTTTTTGTTTTTTTATTCATCAATGTAATATTACAATATAAATTGCATTGAATATAAAAAAATACGAATTAACATTGACATTGTAAATCGAACTTTTGAAAACACAAAAGATAGTTTCATATATTGATGACTATATTACGCAGGCAGTGGCGCCATCTCTACTGTGAAATCCCTAACTCGCAAAATAGCCGAAGAAACCTCAAACCATCAACATAGCCTCAAGATCGAACTCGTGCAATGCTTATTATAACTGCAGTGGAATCTGTATTACATCTCAATTGTAAGACAATGTTATCTATCCCAAACACACCAATCAAAAACCAACCTTACTTGCCTATAAGTCGCTTCAATCTCCAATAAAACCCCTTAGAACAACGTCAAGCTCAATCTTCGAAGAAAGTAAGTACACTTATGTATCGATAGGAAAGCGGCTGTATTGTTTTCCGATAAGGTCGTTATTGGTTTGTAGTGTTTATGAAATAAAGGGTAGACGCCCCCACAATGCAGCGTCTGAATGCAGAGATCGTATCGGAAACTAAATATGTGCAAAAGTTGTGTTCTTGTTTATCTGAAAGTTGGTAAGAATGTCGAAGTTGATAAATTATACTGGAAATATCGATAGTTCTTAACTTAAATTCAAACGCAATTTAACTCTTACCATTACAAACTTAACTATGCCATAGAAGTACGAAAGACAACCGTTTTCAATTACTTGGACCTTTGCTTACAATTTTTAGGTTTTTTTTTATGGCATATCAATGAAGTTAACTCACAGTGTCATGGATACCATTTTAAAAATGTACAAACCATTAATAACAAGTATTTGGCCATTTGCACTGCGGCAGTTTCACAAATTAGATAACAAAATGATTATGAAATGCATTCTAATTTCAAAATATAAACATGCCCACGAACGCGAATCTTTTTTGCTATCTACATTCTTTTGTGCCAGTATCATGGTCGCTTGCGGCACATTGCTGCTAATGTATGAACGTAATTATGCGTCGTGATAACCAACCAGTAGTGTACGGCACACCAGTGACGACAAAAATACACAATTTGTTTCGAAAAGTGTCCTATAATTTAAATAAGAACTTTTTCAAATAATCCCGGTAGCCGTATTTAAAAAATAAACACGTTTTTGTTTCTTAAAACTATTACGACATTAAATTTAGGTGCCATGTTAAAGTTTTTCCACAAACCAGAGTACCTATTTAAACAGTATGTCTTAGAGTAAACGTTTGCTCGGCCGCGTCGGGCTCCTTCGCGCCACAATCGGAAAACACTAATAATTCTGTGTTTCAGTTTGTTTGGGAGGCGTTTGCGACAGCCTAGCTGTATGGTTACTGGATGAGCTCCGTTTTTGAAATTTAATTAGTTTTTCTGCGTTAGCGTTAGTGTTCTTTACTTCATTTTTGGTAATTATCTGTGAAAAGTGTTTTTTTAATGGTCATTGAGGATTCAAACTCTGAAACACTCTGTGAATTCTAAAACAGAGACGGATAATGTTTAACGTAGCTATAAATAAATAAATAAATGTCACGGGGCAATGTCACACAAATTGTCCTAGTCCCAAACTAAGCTCTAGGCTTGTAGGTACTATGGGTACTAGACAACGATAAACATACTTAGATAGAGAAATAAATATTTAAATACATAGAAAACATCCAAGACTCAGGAACAAATACTCGTGCTCATCACACAAATATCTGCCCTTACCGGGGTTTGAACTTGAACCCGGGACCGCTGGCTTCGAAGGCAGGGTCACTCCCAACTAGGCCAACGTGTCTAGTAGCTGTCAAAATGACATGTATGAATCTCTCAGTCTTAAATCTACATGGTTTTGTCTTCAGTTCAGTTTAGTTTCATCTATATTTATAGATTTATCTATCTCGTAACGCCCGCTGCAAAAATATCGTTAGTTAAAATTGAAATGTAGATATTTGTCATATGAAGTTCAAAATAAGTTTGACAGATGGTCTTTTAAAAGGCCTTTGAGCGTTACGAGCAAGAACACGTGTTCCTAATAGATTTCATAGGTTTTCCCATGGCAACTCCGACTATTTTCAAATGCAATTTACTAGAAACGTAAAATATCTATATTTTTGTAACACCATTAAAAGGAGTGGATGTGTTTATCATTAAAAAGGAGTCCGATGTAATGACTTAATTGTTCAATAATAATTCATAGACGTTGTACTTTTTTTTATTAAGGCTCTTCCACACCAGCTACATCCGTGGGCTACGTGCCGTATCGCGCGCTGCGCTCACGCGCTAACGATTTATCCGCGCCGTTACGACGTTTGCTCAGCGTCACACGGGCGTTTTTATCGCGTACGCGCGTGGTCAGCCTTTCAGGGCAAACGGAGGCTTTGTTCACACTAAGCGTGTTTGACCACCTCTTGTGAAGTAACAACATTAATTATAAAGGTTTCTTGGTAATCAGTCTGGTATTGAATTGAACATCAATCAAAATAATACCTGGGTGACCGAACTCTTCTCGGATAGACACCATTAAATCACAATTTGATAGTGTCGTCTATTCATTGAACAAAATAAAATAAATAAATAAATAAATATCAGGGGACAATGTCACACAAATTGACCTAGTCCCAAACTCTAGGCTTGTACTATGGGTACTAGAGAACGATAAACATACTTAATTAGAGAAATATATACTTAAATACATAGAAAACATCCAAGACTCAGGAACAAATATTCGCGCTCATCACACAAATATCTGCCCTTACCGGGATTTGAACCCAGGACCGCTGGCTTCAGAGGCAGGTTCACTCCCTCCCAACTAGGCCAACGTGTCGTCAACCTCCGTTTTTTCGGTGGAATCTAAATTTTCTTGAAGATGACGACTTGACAGATCGATGTTTTGACCCGAAACCCCTATTCCGCCATTTTTATCAAAATCGTTAGGGCAGTTTTCGAGACCGTGACTACAAATGTAAAGTCTGTATGAATTGAACTTGGAAAAGATGTAAAAAAAATAGTACTGTTTGACACATAGGTATGCATAACCTCAAATATTCACCTAGCGTGTTTTTATTCAAAATAACTGATATATAATGAATAGTAAAATAATGATCTAGTGTATAAATCATTGCAAAGACCTCACTTGATATTTAAAAGTACGTGATTATCAAGTAATCATGGTGCATTGGTTCGTTTGGTTTTATTTAGATCTTTTTAATTCAATTGACATAGACTTTATACAAATATTGCTCGTTAAATAGTAAAGGATAGGATGTAGGGTCGGTTCTGGCTGAAAATCAGCGCTGCAGGTGTCTGACACCTCAGCATTTTGCTGAGCCAGAGTCCGTTTCACTGCCGTGACGACACACTTTTCCGGTGGGCTTAATATTCTATAATGTATAATGTTTTATTTATACCTATGTGTGTCTTATGGCTTTGAATAAATGTATTTCTTCTTCTTCTTATGGGCACTTCTTAGTTACTACATTGGGCCTATTATTGTCATGTTTATCTATGCGTATAATTGTGGATCTGTCTCTTTCTGATCAGTTTGCAAGTGCGAGAGTGACATACGCTTTATCCACCAATAGAACGACAAACTAATAACTTTAAGTAATCCGATATTTTATCTAAATAAAATTAATCGCCTTCTCCATTTAATTCAGAAATATAAATCCCATAAACACCGTTCAAATGCACGTATTAAGCCATCAAGCTATTAAAGTAGGCAAATTTATTAAAAGTAATCGAGATACCCGTCTAATCCGCCAAGGGGCGCTGCGGGCACGCGCGCCTAAGTCTTAAAAGACTCACTTAGAGATTATACTCATCCTATAAAATAAACTATGAAGTCTAACCCACAGGATGTTAAAATAAACTAATTTCGTAACTACTAAAAAATTACTAAGTTAATTAATTTTGTCAACACAGAACAAGCAGTTTTTATGGTATGGAAAAGGCAAACGTGATCGTAAGTTCCAAAAGATCCATTGAAGTTTTCAATCTTAAGACGACTGTGATACCAGTGCAAATGCGTTATGGAATATCATTTCACTTGTTGATGAAATTGTCACAAATAAACCGTATCCTATAGATTCGCATCCCTAAATTAACTGTCCCGTGCTTCTCCATGAACAAATTTTCTGTTGACTCACAGTCAAAGTATAGTGCTCAATTAGCGCATCTTCAACACAAAATGCTAAGTGATCTGGTGTTGGTACAAATTGAGACGCGTCACATTCTTGGCGTATCGGTTGAATGTTAATTATACGGTTTAGCGATTGAAGATGGAAGAGTGGAGCGGTAAGCGATTAAAATGTTTTATATATTAGTCGTAAATGAAGTTCGATTTGAAATATTTGCTATTTGATTGTTGCTGAACCAATTTTGGCCGCGTATTTACTATTAAACAGGAATTGACCTTTTTTTAAAACACTGTAATATATACCTAAAGTACTAAACTAAAATCCGTACCAATTAATAGTCCGATTTTTTTTTTGATGTAAAGGAGAAGGCACACGAGCACTCAGGCCACCTGATGGTAAGTGGAATCTGAGACCCATAGACATTTGAATTCTCAAGACTATAATCCTAAGACCTCAAATGCGTTGCCAACCCTGAGGACTAAGATGGAATGCCTCTATGCTAGTAATTGCACCGGTTGTCTTATCCCCACACCGGAACACCACAATGCGAACACTGTTGCTTGGCGGGTGGTTAATGGATAAGATGGTGGTAGCGATCCGGACGGACCCTGCACAGGGTCCTACCACCACTAAATCAACCTATACCTATATTTTTTTTATGCAAATTGATTTAAAATATGCATCCATTTAAAAGAGAGAAGGGAAGAAGTACTTATAGAACCAACAACTTCATCTATCTTCTCCCTAAAAATAATCCAGATACACAGGAAGATACGCTCCTATCATTTGATTTGACGTACCACGATAGCGTAAATGTACCTACGTAAAGACTTATAGTAGGGCTTGTCTTTGTGTATTGAAAACACTTTACATGCGCCATTTTTCAACCCAATTAAAACGTCCATGTCTACTTGTAGTTATTCAACATAAAAGAGTGAGATTATTGTAAAACAAACTTACGAGCGTTAAGTCCGGAGTATCTTCTCACTCGAACACTTTATGCAAAACAGCGCGATAAGTGTGCTCAAAGCGCGCTTACTGTGATAAAGTAGAGTCATTAACTTCCAATACTAGCCTGCCCTGTGGTTGCGGTTGCGCAAATTTTAATGTTTATAAAAAATAGATCACATCCTATATAGCTTATTAATCTATCACCATACTCTGGTTCGGACGGTCGTAGATGGTAGATAAATAGAACGGATAATAACGTAGATTAATTAGTTGATAAACATTAATAATATACCTTTTTTGTCAAAAGATGAGTAAAACATTTTAGCAAAACAAAACCTAAATGTACATGTAAATGAAAATATTCATTGAAATCAAACTTGGGGAGTTTTCATATACCTACACCCTGTATTAAATTTTTAATTAAATTCATTTAAAAACTATCTTACACTGAAAACTATACACGATGGAAACACGTATGACACGCAATTAAATGATTAAAAATCCAATTGACTTTTGCCACAAAAATAAACGTGACAAACCAAAGCGTCCATTAAAAATAAAAACCATTTAAAAGCGGCCACTCGTACTATCTCCGCCATTTGTGCACGTGTACCTGCCGTCGATATATATTCAATTAGGAAGGCGGGCGGCGATGCTATCGCAGGGCGGGCGGGAGATAGTTGTGGCCTTTAATTCTGTGCTAAATGCACCTGGAAGGGTGTTTTAGGGTTAATGTTGTTTGCGATTTGATAATAGGGTTTATAGTTTTGGGTGTTTGAATTCAGGTTTAGTGGCTTTTGTTCGTTGTTACAATGTGTTTTAAAATGTTGATTAAAATACAAACCTATGTGCTTATTGTAAATTAAAACAAATTATGTGAATGTAATTTTTACAATTGCATGTCGATTGATTTACTTTTTATTTTTGTTAGGGCTTTGATTAGATATTTATTATAACTAGCATACGCTTAAAAAATATAAATATAGTGAAACAAGAACACTAAGAAACATATACTCGTAATTCCCACGAAAGCTAAACCTAATTGTCCTTTACAAAATGATAAAGTAAAACGAAAATAAGTATAAATGTGCTTTATCTAACTTTCTTAAATCACAAGGCTAGCATAAACACGATTATATCTCAAACCCGCCCAAGCTCCAAATCTATTAAGACACTAAATGGCGCCGTAGTGTGCCACAGCATAATACCGCTCTAAATATAATAACACAACAACAAATTATCTAACCCCCCCAGCATCGCGATCGAGATTTACGGTTCAAACACAATCGGGCTTTTTTGAAAGTCGGTACGGGGTCCGCACAAAGCTGTAGGAAGTGGCCGCCTCTAACGGCGTCGTTACAGCCGCTAACGGCTGTTAACGGCTGTTAACGCGTTATCAGCGATACAGGGCGGGCGGCGGCCACCTGGGCGGCCGCGCGATACTCGTACCTGGGCGCCGCCCGCCCTAATGCATCCGCACTTATTTATTCTCGTGTTAGCGCGATATGTTTCCTGATCGCAATCGACCACGTGGGTCAGCTTTACTCTTATGCGTTCCGGAGCTCTTGTTTTTGAGGTTGGTTTTTATTTTTTATGCATTTTACGGCTTTAATGAGGGGTATTTTAAGGTGGTTTTCATCGTTTCTCGGATCCTATGAGTACTGGAACTAGACATATGTATTTTTTTTATTTATCCTGTTTATTATGTAGAGAAAAGAAAATGTTATATCGGACATGTGTAAAAATCTAGACGTGTAGTTTTAGAATTTCTACAAAACGGCATTTATAAATAAACCTAACAATTTCACTGTTGCAAAACAAATTCAAAGGAACTTTTCAGCTGAACACTGCAAAACGTGCTGAAAAGCTTTTGAACTTGCTGAATGATTCCGAGGTGTGTCGTCCCGCGGCGGCGGGCGACCTGTCACCGAAATAGATGGAAACCAGGCCATCGTGAACGCATTCAATGCCCGAATGTCAATATCGGGTCCGTTCAGTTTCAAAATTATGAAGCCTGGTTCTGAATGCGATGCCGCTCAAATGTAATCACTCGCATGTGCAAGTAGATCTCCTTATTAGGTTAAATTGTATACTATCCATTTTAGTGACAACTATCTTTTTCTCAGTTGAAAGAAAGGAACGTGCATACATTATAACACCGTCGGTGATTTTAAAATAACTCAATAATAAAGTAAATAATTTAGTTTATTTTGCATTTTTATGACTTCCATATTATTATTAACAAATAGTTCTCAAGGTTCTGACGCATTGAAGTCTTTTGTATTGAAAAACACGACAAATAAAGTTCCTAATCTAAACAATTAAAAAAGACGTGTGGCACTCGGGGACTGCCGCGGTAAAGCTATTGCATAGCATTTTGTATCAACTTATGCAATTATAATTTTATTTATTTATTTTATTCATGCAGTATTTCTTTTTCTTTGATATTAATTCAAGTTACACTTTTTGAGCGTGGTGACCGATAAGAAAACAATTTTTTCTATTATTAAATGAATAAAATTACACTTTTTGAGCGTGGTGACCGATAAGAAAACAAATTTTTCTATTATTAAATAAATAAAAAAAGTTAATATTGTTTAAAATATTTTTATTATTTTACAATAAATGTGGGTTTTATTATCTTACAGTAGCTGTTGGTTATTCAGGAATATTTATCATTGAAACTATAGGTTTATGATAACTGAAATAAGAAACATAAGTTTGCGACTTAATATCCTCTAAATACCTAGAAAATCAGCTCGCCTCGATTCGTGCGAGTTTCGTAGAGTCGTACAATACGTCTAATCGCACACAACGCCGTGTCGAAGACTGCCGAACTGAAACGACGTTAGACGATGCACGGCCTTCAAGCCACACCTCCTTGCCCGTCGGAGTGGGGAGCGTGAGGTTTTTTCGTTACGGAATTTCTGGATTCGGTCCCCGCGCTCAAGGCCCGCGATAGAAGCTATGCAATAGCTTAAAAAAAACTTAGTATAAAGTGCTCACTTCCAAACTAATTTCTCAACAAATATATAAATACAAATTTCCTCAATTTATATTTCCCATTAAGACAATACCGCAAATGCAGTGTATTTTATTAGCCAACACATACTTAAAGCGTATATTAAACTGAAGGCAAGTTAAGCAAGAATGTTATCACGTAGCATGCGCCGGGGCAACATTTGCGAGACATTAGACGTGAAAACTAACATAACAGTTTAATTAGAACTGCATCTAAGGAGTATTAGATGCAGCGGCACAGAGTATAAGAGAGAGCGGAACCGCTAATACTGCGTGGTGACGTTGCACTTTATGTTTAATAAAACTTTAGTAGCAAAGCAAACAATATTATTCAAAAACGTTGTTATACTTTAATCTTAAAACTTAAATCACAGCCTCTTCTGGTGTAAAATCTTTATTAGCAAATCCAGCAATATTTTTCAAAAAAATCGTTCTTAAAACTTATCTTAAATGTCTTCTGCACACTAAAATATAATACTACAAGCTATTTAAAAGGAATGGCATCATAAAAAGCGTGATAATCTACCTCCAATACCTCTTTTAACTGCTGCAAGTGTTCGAATTTAACGTCTTGTGTGCTAACGGATTTAGTCAACCTCGCCCTCTCTGGCAAGAGTGGCAGGGGGGAGTTACGAGGTGTTTCTTGTACAAAATGGCGGTCGGGAGTTGCGAGGTTTTCTGTTTTGATTTTTAAATAAACGGATTATTTTTGGTATTTAAGTTTTGCCGTTAGATGCGTTCAGAATAGTATTTACTATCTAAAAGAGTCAAAACATAATTAACAAATAAAATGGAGTTACGAGGTTTGCGACTTAGGCCGACGTTTTATTTATGTAGTAACGCTGCAACGAAACAAAAAATAGAAATACTAACTACTTATATAATGCGCGGCATGTAAGTAAAAACTGCGCAGAAGTCGATTTTAGGGTCTCACCTGTGGTGAGAGCGGGGCGGGAGTCACTTCTCACCTCCGCCACCCCGCGCACGCGTCGCTTTCGCCTGGGAGTACAGTCGAAACTACCTACCTGCGCAGTAGCGGCCATGTTGGTTTTTACTTACGTGCCGTGGATTATAATATAATAAGTGGCGAAATTAAGAACTCAAAGTGTTATTACTTCCAACAATTTTTACGTAATCTCTCAATTTTAATATCTATGTAAATACCTGATTCTAGACTAATATAAAAAGAGTTTCTTTTAAAAAATTTATGATTTGACGTTTGAGTTACTATATTTAGAATTGGCCCACTTACTTCCCCGTTACTTTAAAATGTCTACTTCTAGGTTCCATAATTCCCTCAATTTAGGACATTAGATAAGAAAAGAAAGTCAATAAGTTAACTTATATTAGCTAAATAAGCAATAATCCCATCCGATAGAATCCGTAGGGCGTCCCAGCCTAGCACTCTTAATTCTTATAGTGAAATATGCCGCTGGTAATATTGGTTACGGTATTTGAAACACCCTATGTTTGTTATTGGACCCTACGCCACCTCCAAACTTTCGGCAATGTCTCGTATTGAATCTCAGAAGTTGCCCGTATCGACATCGAGATGTCTTGCTGTGCCACGGCGTTGTTCAAGTAACTAACATGTTACAACATGTTACTGGTAGTGCGATGGTCGCGACTGTATTACCACGTCTTAAACTTTCTTGGTTTTCATACATAAGGTAATGAACACATCTCCGAAACGGTTAAAGATATCATGGTTATATGTTCACACACAATTTGAAACAAAATGTCTTGAAGGAGCTTGCGGTGTTTATCTTTGTTAAAAAACATTTGTTTTTAATAATTTACGAATGTATATTACCTCCGAATATTAATTTTACATGCGCTGTTCACAACATTTAATTGGAAGAGAAACTAAATATCAGTGTTGCCATCCTAAGTTTAGCTAAATTATAGCCACATAAAAAGCTACATTTACCACAAAAAAAAAATGTTTTATATTTAAAATGGTTTTTAACAACCTTGATGAAGCCGTTAAACATAATTTAAGTCTGACAGTTCCATACATTTTGACACTACCATAACATTCTAAAAAAGGGCAGTATTAAAGTGTGGTAGAACTGTCATAATATAAAGATCAACTACCTACTTTATTTTATTACTGCAAATAG
Organism: Acleris holmiana; assembly: GCA_949316455.1. Taxonomy (NCBI): domain Eukaryota; kingdom Metazoa; phylum Arthropoda; class Insecta; order Lepidoptera; family Tortricidae; genus Acleris; species Acleris holmiana. The sequence continues at coordinate 3,471,077 of OX438763.1, read as the reverse complement.
CCTTAGAATTCAAATAAATATCGGTCCTGGAAGATAGGAAGAAATGGACAAAGCTATCATTCGATAAAAATTTGCCTGCAATTTCCTTATGGAAAATCAATACAAGAAAACTCTTATGTTGTGTAGAAGCGCAGTATTTATATATTTCCCGCTATCTTAAATCAGTGGAGTTTGGATGAAAAATGTCGGAACGTAGTTTTAAAGCGAACCAAACTTTTAAAATTTCACCGGACGCGATCCCTAGTATCGCGATGTAGAACTTCTGCTGCCTCCAGATACGGAGCCATGTGATACGTTAGTTTAGAAAACTGATTTTACAAAGAGATTTTGGAAAAGTTGAATTTAGTATCAATAGCGCACCCTGTATCATGAAAAAGGAATTGCAGTTGGACGCAGTTACGCAATAATGTAACAATCCACAACTATTTAGCAATAAAGTGTGTTTTAGTGGTGGTAGGACCCTGTGCAGGGTCCGTCCGGATCGCTACCAGCATCGTATCCATTAACCACCCGCCAAGCAATAGTGTTCGCATTGTTGTGCTCCGGTGTGAGGCTAAGACAACCGGTGAAATTACTAGCATACTCTTAGAGGCATTCCATCTTAGTCCTCAGGGTTAGCAACGCATTTGAGGTCTTAGGATTATAGTCTTGAGATTTCAAATGTCTATGGGTCTCAGATTCCATTTACCATCAGGTGGCCTGAGTGCTCGTGTGCCTTCTCCTTAACATAAAAAAATCTACATCTCTTAAAAAAACAGATCCAAAGTACTAGGGAGTCTAGAAGGTTGATAGAGTTTTTTTTCGATTGAATTATTCCAGATTGATTTTCTAACTCGTCTTTGACCTTTATTTTGTTAATTAATTGTGAGATGACACATTTTTGCGTGACAGCGTCCAGTTATGGTATTGTTTATTTGTGGTTTCAGTTTGAAAATTCGAAGTCTTGTCTATTTTGAGCTCGTGATTTATTCGCAACAGGGGCTTTTATAAAGATGTCCTGAAAAAAAAACATGATAATAGAGTTTGGTCTCAGAAAAAAATATTCTTTGAAACAAATTTCTGCTAATGCCTCAATAAGACTGTGAATCAAAAAAATCTACCCCTTAAAAGCCGACCGAATTTTCAGATTTTTGAATTATTGTAGATATTATGAAAAACTTCGTCTGTACGTATCTTTTCCAAGAGAATATCAATTGGAAAGAAACAACTTATGAAACCAAACGGAAACGTACAAATCTTGTTTTTCATGTGATCTACAAAATATTTAAACATCGTGGAAATTGGGTTAGATTCAGGGGGCAACGTTATCGCCCGGAGCTAAATTTGTATGGATTCTGTTTGACAGCTACGCGATTTAAGCATTGCTTCACAATCCTCTTGAACTTACGCCACGTGGTCTTTTCTACGTCACAGCTAGTGTTAGACTTCAAAAAGCGGCCAAGTGCGAGTCGGACTCGCCCATGAAGGGTTCCGTAGCAGCAAGACGAATTATGACGTATTAAAAAAAACTACTTACTTACTAGATCTCGTTCAAACCAATTTTCGGTGGAAGTTTGCATGGTAATGTACATCATATATTTTTTTTAGTTCTATCATTCTCTTATTTTAGAAGTTACAGGGGGGAGGACACACATTTCAACACTTTGGAAGTGTCTCTCGCGCAAACTGTTCAGTTTAGAAAAAAATGTTGTTAGTAACCTCAATATCATTTTTGAAGACCTATCCATAGATACCCCACACGTATGGAATTGATGAAAAAAAAAATGAGTTTCAGTTCTAAGTATGGGGAACCCCCAAAAATTATGTTTTTTTTCTATTTTTGTGTGAAAATCTTAATGCGGTTCACAGAATACATCTACTTACCAAGTATCAACAGTGTAGTTCTTATAGTTTCGGAAAAAAGTGACTGTGACATACGGACGGACAGACAGACAGACATGACGAATCTATAAGGGTTCCGTTTTTTGCCATTTGGCTACGGAACCCTAAAAACAAAACGCGGTTACAAACAAAATGTATGTAAATACGTCCTATTCTTCTACAATAGTCACCTACGAATTGGCAATTTCGTTAATAATACTTCTCATAATTTACATATTCCAAACAAACTTATACGACTTGGAACTTCATACACTTTGTTATTATCACGTTACTTACATGATGCAGATAAACTCCCAGAGATTGCGTGTCCTCCGATAGGGGAGAGTGGCTTTTACGATAACGAGTATGACTTAAAACCGATGGACATTGTAAAAAGTTCAAGCACTAACCAAGTGGAGATAGTTACACGATTTTTCAACATGATAGACAAGTGGTTATCAATATTAATATTGTAAATGGTAATGTGGAAGAAACTCTGTCTGTCACGGATAAACCGCTGAACCGATTTAGATGAAATTTGGTATGGAGATAGTTTGAGTTCCGGGGAAGGACATGGTTTTGTTTTAGACCTATCATATAAAAACATAACTTATATGCACACAAGCTATTTAATTATTGACCACAGGGGAGACAACTTTTGTTTTTAAGAGTGTGTATGACCCAGATGCAAAATACCATTTACAAAAATCTTTTTTTGTAGTTTGGTGGGCCGTTCGAGGTAATAGAAGACATTGAACTAACTTAGTAACTGGAGCAAAAAAGGGTCAGTCAGGAGGCCCAGATGCATCGGCAAAATGTAGAGAATTAACGTAAAAGAAAGAAAGAGAAACATTTATTCTTGACAAACAACAACAAAGAACGGAGGAATACACACAAGAAGAATGTAGTCACGAAATGGTCCCAACTCAGCGTAATGCTGGAATTCGTCAGCGCTGGTCTTCCGTTGGAGCCATACGTAAGCTGATGGACAAAGAGATCGAGAGAGAGTTTTCTTCGTTTCTTTTTCCTTGATGTTACTCATGTTGTTTTTCTTTTTACATTGTTTTCGGTTCAGTGTGTCATTTTCCGTGTCTTCACCAAGCGGTCCCAACGGAAGACCAACGCTGGCTCTACGGCTAGCGAATGCTGGGCGTTTCGCAATAATTTATCAGGGGCCCTAGCCAAGATGCAAACGCTCCTAACGTTTTTCTTTTCTATCGCTCAAAATGTATGGGATGACAGTCGATCACGTGGTTTATCGAAACGCACGAGAATGTCATCAGTCATCACGAGAAAAGAAAAACGTTCGGAGCGTTTGCATATTTGGCTAGGGCCCCTGTGTCTTTTTGTATCTACGACTTCTACGAGTAAGTAATTAAATTTTTTATTGGTGCGAATAAATGTCTCTTTTTCTTTATCTTATTATGACATCTACATAGACCTACAGTTTTAATTGAAAAAATAATCGTATAAACTAGTATTGCGTTGTAGGTATATCTGTCTTCAAAGGGTGCCACTTTCCAAGTGAAGTTTGAAGGTTTGTCATAAACTCATTCACAACCGACCTTCCTAATTTTCCAACTAAATAAGCTCAATCTGGAGTCCCAGGCACTATTAACCCTTTAGAAATTAACCTGTCTACAGGCTGTCACAAAAATCAATTCCGCCGACGCAGTATCGCGCCGCCCAGCCTCAAAGGGCGGGTATCGCGGCATCATCGGGCTTATCTTGCCGCCGCAGACGCTGTTTAAAGTAGTGCAAATATCATTAGACACGGAAGGGAAGCAACGTGTGGCAAATATGTGACAGTGCTGGGGTACTGGGTTTTGTATATACAGGGTGTTTTGAGATGAAAGTCACAGTTAGCACCGTTTTTGGTTAGTAATCAGTTATTAACCTGAACTGGTGTGAAACAGTGAAATTTAACACGTTTTAAAGATTTTTTATTACTTTAGACGAAGAGTGTGTTGTGAGAGAATTAGATGTCACACACATAACATCGAACTTTATTGAAAAAATGGTAGGTCAAATTTTTACTAAATTACGTTTTATCATGTAATTAGATATTAGTATTAAATGTAGCTTACAAAACTGCTTATTCTAAATTCTAATCTAAAATAATCAATCAAAGTTAAATACTGTTAATGTTCATACCACACCGTCCACTGACTAGCATTATAATTATTTTAATTCTAATATCCATTTAGCGGCAAAAAGCTAAAAGTGGCATAGTGCGAAATAAAACACAGCGTGCGCGCGCAGATAAGCGCGTACGTGATGGATGCAACCGGGAGATACCGCGAGACTTAAACACCGTCAAAAGGTAAACACTGCAGTGCTTTCGTTACACTAGCTACGTTTTAGGGTGAGTTTATAATAAAAAGAAGTAATTAGACTGCGTTATAGTCATCATTGTGGCTTTTAAACATAGTACATTATTTCCGAAGGACTTTCTCCGTGATTTATAGACAAGTTCTAGTCATATAAGGCTGAAGGATGGTTATTTGGCATTTCAACCTCATGTCATTGTTGTCTTTAATATTTGTCAAAAATAATGATAACTACGGCCAAATTTTGATGTAAATAAAGGCAGTACCGGGGATAGTTTCTATTTCTTCTAAATTAATGAAACACTTGTTAATTATGTCCGGAATAATATGCAAAGACAACAATGACGGCGGTTACAACGCTGAAGGATCACCTATTTTAAGAAAACGGCTTGTCATAAAAGTGATGACCCCAAACTAGACCAAAAATGTACATATTTCCTAGCAGTTAAAAAGGTTATTTAAAGGTTGAAGGAAAAATAAACATGGTCAAAGGACAACGATGTAGTCTTATCTATGTAGGTATATAAAAATCAATTGCTGTTCGTTTGTCTCGCTAAAACTCGAGAACGGCTGGGCCGATTGGGCTGATTTTGGTTTTAACATGTTTGTCATTAGTTTAAAAGGTGCGAAAATAATTAAAAATCGACCGGGAAAGTCAGAAATTTGCAGCGGGGCGAAGCCGCTGGCGGGCCGCTAGTTACTAATAATTCTGTTTTAGTAGATTAAACCACCAGTAGATGAAAAGAACTGCTTCAGTAATAAAGGTTGAAAACGTAAACGTTGCAGAAGTGCGATTCTCTTGCGTATAACTTTTGACGCTGCTCTATTAACCGGCGAGTTTAGGTGGTCCCGTCAGAGCGTATAAAACACATTTAGCGCGTGCATTTTTCAATTATGCAGCTTTATATGACACTTGACGCTCCTCTCATCACCTCTCTCGTAAGGTTCTTATGTTAAACTATGTTTCTAGCATTTGTTTGTTCTAAGACTTACATATTTTATCGACATGTCATGCCGTCATGAGCTATAAAGAAACGAATCATACTGATAAAAACCGGCCAAGTGCGAGACGGACCCTATATCACAATTATCTATACATTAGACACTATACTATAACCTTTTCCTAGTTTCACCTGTCCCGGTGTCTGTCTGTAACCACGGTGTCTGTATTAAGATCGAGAAAAAGACGGCAAAAAAATCACTTCAGTTGTATTGGAGCCTTTTACTTTATTTTTGGCGGAATATTTTAAGCGTCTACCGTTTAATTATTGTTTTTTGTTATAGTTGCAACAGAAATACATTATCTGTGAAAATTGCAAGTGTTTAGCTATAGCGGTTCATGAGATACCTACAGCCTGGTGACAGATAGACAGACCGACAGTGGAGTCTTAGTAATAGGGTCCCGATTCTACCCTTTGAGTACGGAACCTTAAAAAAACTAGCATCTGACTGCTAAAACCGCAACTATCTATTTTCGGTCGTAGTCAAGTAAAACAAATTCATCCATGCCCTATATTAACACATTTGCAAATGACCAAGTTCTCAGTCCGAACTGCCAACGCCATGACACATACGTAATCTTATCACATCAATACAAAAGCTTTCAGATCTCAACCACGTCCATTAGCAGGCCATTTTAACATCTGTTTATCTGGACCGGTTTGTAAATATAAATTATAAGAACAATAACGCTCTGTAGCCGAGTCAAAGATATAAGATGTTAGGGAAAAATATACGTAGGAGATTGCGCGTGTCCATTATGTGGCGTTATTTTGTGTGATCTTTAAGTACTTATGTAATATAAAACAAAGACTCTTCAACGTAGAGCCAAAACTGCTGAAACTAGAACCACGACATTTAAACTAGGTACCCATACCCAATTACCCAGACCTAGAATTTAAATTAGAAGGATAACGTCAATTTATAGTGTAGGCAAAATGATTTTGTGCTTAAACCATTATGTGAGACAGAATACATGGGCTTATTAGACCAATTACCAAAACAAATCGTAAAATAAATAACAAAAACCCGCCTTCAAAAACGCAAAAAATAACTTCTTTTAAAATTGTAGGCAGCTACCTACTTAATAGGTTAGTCCAACCACGTCCAACTGAAGTCGGCGACCACACTGTCAATATTTTCACCAAAAAAGCCGACTTCAGTTGCACTAACCTTAGGTTGCGTTTTAGCAGGCGGTGTGTTTTTTTTTTATTTGACCATATAGTTTAAATATGATTTATTTTGGTCATCTAGGTAGAGGCACGTGTATAATTAATGTAGGTAGGTATGTATGGGCCGAATATCTGATGAAACGATCAGCTGCCCGTCTGTCTGTGTCCGGTCGGCCTCACCAATCACTACCATCGACATCGTGTATGTATATTTCACAAGTATAATGCTAATGGTGCTAATATTCACTAGCTGTGCAAATACTAATAATTCTAAAGTTAAATCACGATCACTAGTTAATAATACATTTCTTTTTTATTCACTATATCCACCTTTCATCCTATTTTCGAGTGTTTAAAGACAGCAGACGACATTACAAATCGTGTGAGCGCAACTTCATTGTTACAAAAAACATATTAATACAATCTGGACTAAGTACATTGCGTAGGAAGGTTATTTGTAAATTCTTATAGTACTTTGACTTGATAGAACACTACCTCAAACGCCGTGTACAAAATAAGAAAACGTGCCGTGCCGTCGCACAATGAAAACGCAGCCATCCAAACTCAAGATAACGACGCATTTGGTGGCTGATAACGGATCGATTAGCAGACGGGCTGATACGGTATCTGCGCAGGAGCGTCTGGGTCTGCTTTAGATCACTTTGGAGTGAGCGAGGCGGAGGATCAATGGTCTCTTTTTACTGTCAATTAAAGAGTCTTGGGAAAGTAGGCACAAAACCTAGTTTACAGTAACGATTTGAACGAATGATTTTATGTGTCAAGAAGTTAAATAAATAAATAATAAATCACAGGACATTGTCACACAAATTGACCTAGTGCCAAACTAAGCTCTAGGCTTGTACTATGGGTACTAGCAACGATAAACTTACCTATGTATGGAAATATATAGGTACTTAAATACATAGAAAACATCCAAGACTCAGGAACAAATACTCGTGCTCATCACACGAATATCTGCCCTTACCGGGATTTGAACCCAGGACCCCTAGCTTCGAAGGCAGGGTCACTACCAACTAGGCTAGCGTGTCGTTAGAGCCATGGTTAAGCAAAATTTTACTACTAATAGTACTGCACGTAGTTTAATACTAGCCTATACTACTTTGTCATTATAATTTTATTAGACAGGAGAGCTACCCTCCTTCAGAAGACTTTATTTTTTTGTAAACCTGCCAAAGTAGATTCAATCTTTTGCTCTTAGTAATGAGGTTGTGATTGCTACAGGAGTTTTATTTGAGATACTGCTATAGCTTATAGGCCATCGAGCTTTTACATTTTACAAAACATACACTTTTTTTGGGAAATAATCAAGACCGCCGATGAATAACTGCATCTCAAGAAGAGTTGATGGCCAGCCCAAAAATCCCCGATTCCACAGTTTAACCAAAACTCTTCCTGAATACTATATCAAAATTAATGAGTAAATCGTGCGAAATGTTATTTCTTTTAATTCTAGGAGCACCAACGAACCTTCTCGATTTGTCTTTTTGCAAGAGATGTGTCCACGACATCAATTCCACCACTATTTCCCGGAGGAATGGCAATGCGTCTTGTATCTGCAACACATCGCGAGTCAGGACCTTCGATTCTGCGATGGCTCTATGCCTTTCTGCTAAACTGCTCATTGTCTAGATCCCACCCACGTCACCCGATACTGTGTGAGCATAGGGTTGACAACAAACCAACACAAACTAGGATTTTCTAGTCTCTGAAAAGACCACAAAACTTTGCATCGAAGATGAAGATGATGAATACAGTAAAATCACAAGTAACAGCCTGGAGAACTGTCTTTTTAGATACATACCATCACGCCTTCATTTCCAGAGTGGGGTAGGCAGAGCTACAGAAATACCAACAGCAAAATACTTGTGTATAATTCTGTAACCACATTTGGCTAGTGCATCCACTTAACTTGTGCATTAGTGACAGGTTGACAGTACTACAAGCCCTTTTTCCCTTAGTCGCCTCTCACGACATCCACGGGAAGACAGAGTGGCACTATTCTAACCCGACAACCACGCGGGATTTTTATTACATAGCCGAAAAAAATTTGCTACACGCTATAGTCTATAGCGTAGCACTTGCATATTGCCTCTCATGTTCTTTTGCATTCTATCAGATGGTATCTACACATCCACGGGAAGACATGGAGTGGCGTTATTCTAACGGAATGGCTTAAGATCAAGGATTGAGAAGCAGAGCTGGAGTTTTTGCTGTGGAAAAAATGTCTGACCGATCTCTTTATGACTATATCAGCCCCCTATTTCACCATCATGACACTGACATGTGTTCGTCAATTCGGTATACATTGCAAAGTTAACACGCAGATACGTCACTGGGTTTTATATAAGCTGCGCCATGTATACTGAAATGTCAACTGCCACTTTTACAGCCTTGAAAACTTGATCTTGAAATTATAATCATAGGGATGTTCCATCTGCTTTATACAGAATAATAATGTATTTTTTGTCCAGTTAATTGTATCATTGCTATTCATTCAAATACTATTATATTCAATTAATTAATCGATATTCTGACTAGACTTCTCTGTGTAGGCAGCCCTAGTAAAGAAACCGCGTTCGGCGGCGCTCGGGTCGCGTCGGGCGGGTTCGGGAGATGCCTCGATTGTGCCCACGCGCATCCAGATTGAAGTGTGGAAATTTGTGGCTTTGTCCGTCATATTTTAAGATTTTGATACGCGATTACGTAAGTTACGGCCTGTTGTGTTGTCAAAACTATTATTTACAGAACGTTTCGGTTCGCATTGTTGCTGGCAAGTATTTAAAAGGGAATTTTATCTGTTGCTTCAAGAAGTAGGTAATGAAATAAGATATTTTTAGTTTACACTAAGACTTGTTCAAGACATGATTAATGTGCGTGCACAGGCACTTTTACACGTAAAAATCTACCACCATTTTCCAAGAGGAGACATCTAAAAGAAATTACTTGTCCAAGAAACTAATAGATCTGCAATTTAGCGTAGCATTTTGGGTATTTAAACAATCATTCAGGGCCTCTATTCCACAGCGTTATAACGATATCGTTGGACGTGTTTAAGAATCGTTTATGTCACAGTCGCCATTATTGTAAATGACAAAAGAGGTATCAAAACGTTAACAATACGGACACAAATCAAAGACGATGTCGTTATTATCAGCCCTGTTTCTAGAATAATATGGGTTTTGCTTGAATGAACGAATTAATGAATTAATTATTTATTCGCTGTAATTGTGGGTTAAACCAAATAACAGTAAAATGTTCCCCATAAAATAAACACCTTTCCACTCTTTGTTTCCACCTACACAGAAATACCCTAACAAGAACTCTAAATACGGACACGGCAACCTGATAACGATCTACACTCGGCGTCAAAAATATCGCCCCTCCTCGGATAATAATTACAACCGACTTTAAACCCTATTTGATCAAGGACAACAATATGATTGTTAGGTATCATTTGAAAGGTAATAAAGTGTTTTTTTATGAAAATTTAAAAAAAAAGGATTTTTCCTTGGGGTCAAAAATTAAAGGAAATGACATTGCGAACAGTTGAAAAATGTTTATTCAAGTTTAAATTTACAACAATAAATGGATAACAAAATTTTACAAAAAGTGCCTAAAATTAACTTAAAACCTAGTGTTACCCCCCCTTGCCCTTATCACTGCCTCTAAACGGTCTTTCATTGATCGCACCAACTTTACGATGTCCTCTTGTGGTATGTTGCCCCATTCTTCGATGACTGCATCCTGAAGATCTTGCAGGGTGGTAGGGGCGGCATCTCGTGACCGAACCCGTCGCTTCAGCTCGTCCCAAAGGTGTTCAATCGGGTTTAAGTCAGGACTCCTGGCTGGCCACGGCAAAACGGGAATCCCGACCTCCTCCAGATAATCCCGAACAATTAATGCAGTGTGGGAGCGAGCGTTGTCGTGCATTAATGTGAACCCAGAGCCGACGTAACCCGCATATGGCATCACATGCTCTTCCAGGATCTCGGTAATGTATCGGCGAGCATTCAGGGACCCTTGGCCGCGAGTGCCTCCAGTCCTGGAGACGTAGACAAGATCGGTTTTGCCGTCTATAGACATGCCCCCCCAGAACATGCAAGAGCCACCTCCGTAGCCCACTGTCTCTTCAATACAGGCTTGAGCAAATCGTTCGCCCGACCTTCTGTAGACTCTGGCCCGCCTGTCGTTGCAATAAAGACAGACTCTCGTCTCATCGGTAAAGAGAACCTGCCTCCATTGCTCAAACGTCCAATCGACGTGGTCGCGGGCAAATTGCAAGCGATCTCTGCGATGCTGTGCGGTCAACATTGGGCCTGTAGCAGCCCTGTGAGCCACGATATCCTTCTCCCGCAGTCTTCTTCTAACCGTAAAGATGCTAACTGATCTTGTCCGAGCTTCTCTGAGGCGTTGTTGCACCTCAACAGCACTAGCGAAGCGATTGCGTAGAGATGATGTCACGATGAAGCGATCATCTCTTTCGGATGTGCAGCGTCGCCGACCAGCCCCACGTCTTCTGATGTAGCCCCCAGTCTCCTGGAACCGCTGAAATACTCGGCGGACAGCATGACGGCTTAAATTGAGTTGCCGAGCGACATCACACTGCCGAACTCCTGCTTGCAGTAGTGCAACCACTTGAGCTGATTCAGTAGAGGTGGTCTCCATGTTCGAGGGTTGTTTTCTTGCTTGAGTTCCTTAGATGTGTTCTCTTCGACGTCTGGACAGGCATTTTATACCCCTGGAAAAGGGCACAACTCGCGACCCTTCAAACGAGTATTTGTGCACTTTTTTTTCGAAACGCTCTGATTCACAAGCCATTACGCTTTGTTTAAATTAAACATTATTAATTTAAAACACAGTAAACGTGCTTTTAATTGATACTAATATTAATTATGTAACATAATTTCGCTAAGGTCTAGATTAGCTTGAATCTGATTTTCGCGGAGGGGCGATATTTTTGACGCCGAGTGTAGGATGAGGCGTTGCAATAATTCACGAGATCTGGGCCTCTATTCAACTGCGTTATAACGATATCGTGTTTGACGTGTTTTAGAATCGTTTATGTCACAGTCGCCATTATTGTAAATGACATAAAAGTTATGAAAACGTTGACAATACGGAAACACGTCAAATACGATATCGTTGTTACCGTGTAGAATACCAGCCCTGACTATCAACGGGGCCAGGGGTTCGGAGGAGGACTCTATTTGGAGACTCTCTCTCTCCTCGTAATCTTATCTTATCTTACAGATGGGCCCTTTCACTAGGGCCCACTCAGCTGTTCGAATGTGCAGGTTTCCTCACGATGTTTTTCCTTAACCTTAAGAGCATCGGGTAATGTACTTAAGTTAGAAAAAGTCATTGGTAAGTGGCGACCACGGGGGCTCGAACTCCAGGCAACTTCCTAAGCCACTAGGCCACTACCGCTCTTCTCGTAATCTTAAATGTGTTACATATTTGTTTGAAAATATTTACCGACTGCATTACTTATTTTGGTTGTTAATTAAGGAAGCTGATTTGAGGCGATTCGGTGATTACATTACAGCCCAAACACCTAAAAAAATAATTGGTGGTTTTCGGGAAGTCCTTTGGCTATAAGTTTGGCGGTTAGATGTAACAAAACCGGCCAAGTGCGAGTCGGGATCGTATACAAAGGTTTCCGTACCACGATCGAGCAATAACGAAGCCTCAGTAACAAGAGACGAAACCCTAAACACACACACCGAAGCCTTTCCAGGATTACTCGTTTTCCAATTTGTACAATTCTTTTTAAAACCCAAAGTTAGTATTAAGTATACGGAATTTAAATAATACCTTCTAGTCATTGAATTTCCGTAGCCAATTGAAAGGGTACCGTAAACTTACCTGCAAGATATCTATCTACTCGTAGAATGCAAGACGTTCAAAATGTGTACATTTACATCCCAAAAACTCCCGCCGCCCGCCGCCAATGCTCACTGTCCACAAAAGACCAAAAACAATAACGAATCAATACACCAATTTGAAAAAGCAGAGATACCGCAAAAAGGCTACAAACTCGGTACGTACTCGTAGTAGTAAATTAAGACGGAGTGAGATAGGCGCCGTAAATCAGCGCTATCGCCGTATAGGCGATCAGATCCGCTGCACGGAGAGGGTTGTTGACCTAATTGCTGCATTTTGGATGCTGGGCGCGAGATCGTTTAGCTTGCAGATTAGTGTTTTAGACTCGGTTTTGTGAATTAAAAAAACTCTGTAGTCTATTAGCTTCAGTAGCTTGAGCACAAAAATTTCAAGCACACGTGAAACGATTCGAAAATATGAACGGACGGACATTTTCAGAAATTAATATTACCTCTTAGATTCACCATTTGATTTTGATATTACGCCTTAATCATTAATATCAAATCCAAAAGGTGGAACCGCACGTGAATTAAATCGCTGCGCAAATTGATTTTAAAGTTAGTAATTTTCGTGAGTGAGGTTTCGACGTTTATTTCACCTTTTTTTTCTTTTTTATCATGCCAATGTCGAGTTGTAGACATAACGCACGTGGGGAAAATGTTGGGTGTCGGGGTAAATCATCATTTTTACTACTACACTAGTTGACGATAATTATTATTATGATAATATTAATTATTTTAACGTTACTTACTCTATCGAAGAATCGTGTTGAATGTGTATTCGTCCACCGGCGCTCCCTCTACGAACCCCCCCCCCCCCCCCCCCCTCCCCTAGAATAAGAACTAAAGGCATAGAAAGAGCCTTAAAACGAAAGCGTCAAATCTATACCGGTTTAAAAAATATCAATATGAATATTTAATAAGTTAAAAAAGGAAAACTAGCCGTACACGCCAAGGTGCTGTTAACTCATGTAACCTGGTCTCCAACGACACCAACTGGACACCATGATCGTAGATTATATTTACAACAGTGTGCAACAGCAACAGTGTACGACCATGATAATTTAGCTTATAGAATTGGCTCACCGAATCCCAATAAGACTATGCATATCAGCTATCTGTATGTTGCCTTTTATTTATCGTTCCTTCTTAGAAAATTAAAAATTACTTAATTTTTAATACCGTGTGGTTGCCGGGTTAGAATAGTGCCACTCCATGTCTTCCCGTGGATGTCGTAAGAGGCGACTAAGGGAATAAGGGCTTGTAGTACTATTAGGCGATGGGCTTGCAACCTGTCACTAATACACTGGTAAGCATCTTAGCCTGATTGTGCAAAATGTGGTTACAGAATTATCAACAAGTTTTTTAGAGTTGTTGGTAATTCTGTAGCTCTGCCTACCTCACTCTGGGAATAAAGGCGTGACTTTATGTATGTATGTACTTAATTTTGGTGAAATTACTAGCATCCATCTTAGTCCTCAGGGTTGGCAACGCATGTGAGGTGTTAGGATTATAGTCTTGTGAATTCCAATGTCTATGGGTCTCACATTGCACTTAACATCAGGTGGCCTGAGTATTCGTGTGCCTTCTCCTTATCATAAAAAAAAGATTCCGTTAACTGAATGTTGGTGCTCCCACTCTGACCTAGTTCGTCGGCACTCCAATTTGAACCGTGCTGTCTCTTGGGTCCCTAAATGATTACCATTCGTAGATTACCCGAAATTCCGGCCAAATATGACAAGGCTTGCACGTCGCGTGTCTTATCACCGTATCGCGCGTCACGTGTCACGCGACGCACTTTGACGCACTGTACAACTTACGAGGCGGAATTATTATGATGGTATTGTTTTGACAGTGTTTTTGGGTTGGCAATTTTTGTTAGAAGTTAGCTGTGCACGTATGGCTACACTTTTTCTTATTGATTAAAATTTAGGCGCTACCCAAGGGTATGGATTCCCAAGGGTGTTGATACCCAAGGGTGTTGGCTGATATGACATGGCTATCTCACGCTGGATTTTGTATTCTTGGTAGTTTTTTTGGGAACCCGGCTTACATATGTAGCAAGACCATCACGTCGGTGTCACCAATGTAGGAAGAGAAAAGAAAGAGAGATCTCTCTCCAGACGGGTGTTATGCCTGGGGACCGAAGTCCATTTTATGATTTGCCCCCCGGACCAAAAACTGGGAAGGAGCCCTTAGCTTTCTACGCAATTTTTACCATATTGTAATTACATTGCTAACAACACGAGCCATATCGCAAAAAGCAAAATGGAGTAGTTATTTTACGCGGATTCAAATTCGGAAAAGTAAATTACCTTTTTAGGGTTCCGTAGCCAAATAGCAAAAAACGGAACCCTTATAGATTCGTCATGTCTGTCTGTCTGTCCATCCGTATGTCACAGTCACTTTTTTCCGAAAAAGAACTACACTGTTGAAACTTGGTAAGTAGATGTATTCTGTGAACCGCATTAAGATTTTCACACGAAAATAGAAAAAAAAAACATAAATTTTCGGGGTTCTCCATACTTAGAACTGAAACTTTTTTTTTCATCAAACCCATACGTGTGGGGGGTATCTTATCTATGGATAGGTCTTCAAAAATGATATTGAGGTTACTAACATCATTTGTTCTAAACTGAACAGTTTGCGCGAGAGACACTTCCAAAGTGTTGAAATGTGTGTCCTCCCGTAACTTCTAAAATAAGAGAATGATAGAACTAAAAAAAATAAATGATGTACATTACTATGCAAACTTCCACCGAAAATTGGTTTGATCGAGATCTAGTAAGTAGTTTTTTTAATACGTCATAAAAACATTGATCAAAGCTACAACGAACTTTTATATTATGTTACTTGCTGCTACGGAACCCTTCATGGGCGAGTCCGACTCGCACTTGGCCGCTTTTTTATAAGTTACGAAAGGAATACAGTTACCGCAAGCTTCAAATTCCTTCCCGTGAGGGGTTGAGTTCCGGAAAATCATTTAGTGTAAGTGCTACATTATTATGATATCATACATTGTACATTACTGACATCAACTGTTTACGCTGTAAAGTCGACCAATTTATTACCTAGGCCACAATAGACTGTCAATTTGGCGTTGTAAACCGAATCACAAAAGTCTGTTCCGTTTTGGCTACGTCATTTTTACATAGCCTATAGGAATGGTTGGTCAATGGTTGACTGTACGTAGGCTGCCAGACAGTCTGTCACGTTCAGGATAGAGTAATATTTAGCACAATTAAGTAAACAACAATTTGAACTTTTTTTAAATATGCTTAGGGCAGTAATAATAAGCTACTTTTAAATAAGTCGTCACAAGAAGGTTCACATAGTTTTTTGTCGTTTCTCTAAAGGGGTTACTCAAGATTTGTCTATACGCCCATAGTCTTAACGTCTAATGTGTAGCAATTATTCCTAATAGCTATTAAGTACATAGATAATAAAAACCCCGTTATTATTACAACATCTACTTTCTAAGATGATATCTCTTAAAATAACCGATTTTCATGAAACTTAGGTACAAAACCATTCCGATAAACCTAGCTTCCTTTTTAAAAATGCCGCTTCTAAATCGATGCATCCGTTTGGGAGCTACGATGCCTGAAACACACAAATAAACAGATACACATACACATAAAGCCCACTTGAATTTCTTTACTAAAGAAATGAGATGCTATATAATGAAATTAAATATGTTCTAATATAACTCTTTAGAAATAATTATTTATAATATAAACTCGCCTGATATAATAACAATTCCATCTCAGAGCTGTATTCCAAAAGACCCAACCAATTTTCTAGAAATCTAGCTAATAGCATCCTAAATAAACTAGTTTTTTTAAACGCGTCTGAATCAACCGTTTAGGACATACGATACGACACACAGATTGACACACGTTAAACTTATAATTGACCGGGTCATTCAGTCAATCATACATTTAGGTTATCGTCTATCCTGCGGACACACCGGAAGTTAAAGTTTTTAACCCTTAAATTGGCAAAAATTAAAAAGTCGTGAATTCAAACCCTATTTGATTTCGAACCAGCATAAAAAATATCAAAACATAACATAAACATAAACTCACGCCTTCATTCCCAGAGTGGGGTAGGCAGAACTACAGAATTGCCAACAACTCTAAAGACCTTGTTGATAATTCTGTAACCACATTCTGCACAATCAGGCTAAGATGTCAATTATTGATGTCAATGTCAATGTCAATAAAAAAAATTAAAAAAACAAAAAGTGAACGTTATGGTATGTTTCCTGTGGTCACACTGCCAAGTTAAGGGTTAAAGCCTAATTTTTTGGCGAAGCCCTTTCCCGCATAAACGGCGTCAGGACTGCTTTGGACCTATCATGTAAAACATAACTTCTATGCACACAAGCTTTTAACTATTGACCACAGGAAACAACTTTTGTCTTTAAGAGTGAGTATGACCTGACCCTTCTTTTTTGGGGGTTTAAAACGGGATCCTATCATTTCATAACCAATTATTCACAAATGATTCATTTCACAAACATCATTTGACAACCCGCGTTTTTTCCGAAACTGTAAATAATTAATTTGGATTTATTTTAGGACTATCGTGTAGAACTCTATAGGTTGGGTTTGGTTAGTTTTATAAAAAACCTGTGGGGCTAGTCAAGTTGCATTCGACAATCGTTAGCGATTATGTTTCGATTTAAAAATGTATGGAATTGACGTAAGCCACCGATAAAGTCACGTGGTACTATCTCAGTGGCTCACGTCAATTCCATACATTATTCAATCGAAACATAAGCGCTAACGATTGTCGAATGCAACTTGACTAGCCCCACTGAAATATTTGTAGTTACAGAAAAATATGCGGGTTGGAAATTAATAGGTTAATAAAGGCAGGGAACCTAAAATACATATCATAGCATACAATATCATTGCACAATATTGAAACTTCTTCAGAAAGTAATTGCCCGTTTTCATTGCTATGGAGTGTATTATACAAAACGCCTGTCAAAATAAGCATTATGATAATGAATGAAGCATCCACGGGGTCGCAGGAGTGGGAGGGTTGTCACAGTGTACTTTGCGGGCTGCGTGCCGATAGCGATCTCTTCGTGACACGCGGAAACTTAACGTGTGTTTATATTTGTTTTTATGCCGTAAAAGTAGCTGCTTTGACTATACGTTTTACATTAAAAGTGAGTTGACTGTAATAATCCTGGGCTGGGATTCTACATGGTAATAACGATATCGTATTTGACGTGTTTCCATGTTGTCAACGTTTTGATAACTCTTATGTCATTTATAATAATGGCGGCTGAGTTAAAAACGATGCTAAAACATGTCAAACACGATATCGTTTTATAGTAGTAGAATAGAGGCCCAGCACTATTAAATGAGCAATATTTTTTTAAATATTTGTAATCACATTCTCGAAAACGGCTCAGGGCTGGGATTCTACAAGGTAATAACGATATCGTTTTTGACGTGTTTCCGTATTGTCAACGTTTTGATAACTCTTATGTCATTTACAATAATGGCGACTGTGACATAAACGATTCTAAAACACCTCAAACGCGATATCGTTATAACACTGTAGAATAGAGGCCCTGGAAATTTTGATGAACATTGCATTTGGGTCAAAAATCGATGTGTCAAGTCGTCATGTTCGGTAAAATTCGGGATCCGCTGAAAAATCGGGTTCCGAGGTATTTGACATAATATATATAGACGACACTATCAAATTGTGATTTACTAGTGTCGTCTACATACGCCCGAGTAGAGCTCGGTCGCCCAGGTACAATCTATTTACGGCCGAACCCTATATTCAAACCGTGGACAGATAGCCTTACTTCGGATTAAAATTTGACACATTTTGTATGGGCAAATGTCAAATTTTAACCCGAAGTAAGCCTTATCTATCCGCGGTTTAAATATAGGGTTCGGCCGTTAGTTTGAATAGACGTAAAATCGTTTTATTTTAAACTAGCGACCCGCCCTCGCTTCGCTCCGGATTAAAGTATTATACATATAAACCTTCCTCTTCAATCACTGTATCTATTTATAAAAACCGCATCAAAATCCGTTGCGTAGTTTTAAAGATTTAAGCATACATAGGGACAGACAGCGGGAAGCGACTTTGTTTTATGGGTGAATCAACTTTTAAGGTACTCCCCAATTTTCGACATGTCTCACTATGTCACCTTAATTTGGTAGAATACAATATTTTTTTTTGATGTGGACAATATATTCAATAAATCAGACAGTTGAACTTACTTTCTAGCTGACAATTTTAAAAATTCTTCTATGATTTACACAAATATATCAGGTAACGCAGGGGACGACGTTGTCCCCGGGTTTTGTATGAAAAACGTGCATTTTCCACTGCGTTACTATGTTTTTACAAAATTATAGAATTGGTTTATGATTATGAATAGTGAAATCCGAAAATCTGATTATCTAATTTTAACATGTGTAAACCATTATCAATCTCACATATTCTAGTAAGTTTTCATTAGCGTGTAGAAAAGGAGGACTTTAAAAGTTGATTCACCCTTATACTATGTAGTGACTAGACGACGCGTAAATTAGTTTCCCGTTCCTGTTTAAGTCGGTTAACTTAAATTTCTATTCTTACGAAGCGTGTCAAATAAAATCTCTAAAATATGAGACTAAGTAAATGTCCTTAACACACCCGATATTTTTAAATCCCTTTCTCATGTGTCATTTTTCTTTGCAGGTAAGTGTAACGCTAACGTCCGAGGTAATTTACTTGCAACACAATGCACCGGGCAACGCCGCCGGGCTAACGACTGCACTGCAAATGCATTTATAACTGCACTGTAAACTGCATAAAGTTACTATTTCCAAAGAAGCCATTCAGAAGAAAATGCAGAGTAACGTGCAGCAGTTTATTTAAATTATTTTTATCTTCTTTCATATTATTTTTAAACATATTGAACTCTTCCATGAGTGACTGACTGACTGATTGACTGGGAATATTCCAAAAGGTACACTAAGTAACTTTTTTATAGCACGCAGAAGAGGTCACGTGATGTTAAGTGGGATCTATGACCTAGACATTTTTACTCTTAAGACTGCAATGCTAAGACCGAAAATGCGTTGCCATTGTTGAAGTCTACGAGGAAATGCTTTAAGTTGACGTTTGACGACACGCTAGCCTAGTTGGTAGTGACCCTGCCTTCAAAGCTAGGGGTCCTGGGTTCAAATCCCGGTAAGGGCAGATATTTGTGTGATGAGCACGAGTATTTATTCCTGAGCCTTAATTGGATGTTTTCCATGTATTTAAGTATATATTTCTCATAAGTAAGTTTATCGTTGTCTTGTACCCAGGTCATACACAGGTTACCGTCTTTCCTGTGAACACACCGAAAGTTAACGTTTTTAAGGTCTAATTTTCTGGCTAAGACCATACCCGCAAAAACGCCGTCAGTACTGCTTTAGACCTATCATATAAAAACATAACTTATACGCACACAAGCTGTTAACTATTGACCACAGGAGAGACAACTTTTGTTTTTAAGAGTGTGTATGACCCACCCATAGTCCAAGTCTAGAGCGTAGTTTGGTACTAGGTCAATTTGTGTGACATTGTCCTGTGATTTATTTAAGTATGCTAGTAATTTCGCCGGTTTTCTTATCCCTACACCGGACTTGGTTAAAGGTTAATCCTTCCGCCACTAAAAATCGATCCCCAGGAATAAGGGAGTAGCACGAAAAAAATTCAATGATAGACATAACCGACACTAGCTTTCATATAAATCAATTGAATTTAAACAAACATGCAAACATACCCATTTACGAACGTAAATGTATATATTATAACGTATGAACTTCCGCAAAAACCAAATACCTTCAATCAATATTTCATCATACTGTATCTGTTACTGTTCACTACAGAAGCTATACAACTTGCTAGTCTTGCTACAGTATTGCTATCCAGAAGAAAAGGGTAGTAAAAGAGTATGAACCCTATACGCTCACGATGCCTTTTGCCTTGGCAGTGTTACTTTTATACTCACTATTCAATACCAGACACAAAGCCGCCGCTAAAATCCACCATAAACCAAATAAATGCGCATAAAAACTTCACAGGACAAACGAAAACATCGATTCATAACACAATACAATCTATAATCGAGTCAAAAGGGTGGCCACACATTGACCGGCTCGTGGACATTCTCCTTGGTTATCAGAAGCGGGATCCGAGGCGAGGAGACAGCTCAAAAAGTACTGGTCAGATAGATACTATCTGAACGTAATTTGTATGCTATTTAAGGCGAATTCGAGTTCGAATTTTGAGGTTAAGTTTTTGACGTGATATTATTTTAGGCTATGTTGGTGACAGTGTTTTAAAAAACCGTTACATTGAAAATACAAGGTGTGGAAAAGTTGTATTCATTAACAATAATTCAAGAAATAAGTAGTACTGTGCTGAAGGAAGAGTGACAAGGTTTCTGTGGCTCAATAGATTGGAATTTTGATTTACAGTTTAACATGCGGGTTTAAATAAAAGTCAACCTTAACTTTGACTTTGTTACAATTCAATTTAGTGAGTTACAGCTCTTGAAAATTAATAAAAGCGGCAAATGAATACTTTTCCATTATGTAACTAAGAGAGGTATGTCAGCCTTTCTCTATCACCCTTAGATTATTCCACTCCGCTTGCGCAATATCGCCCGCATATTTTTCAGTCCAAACTATACAATACACTATAACGATTTAGCGATTGTTCTAAAGCGCCATAAACCCCTTCGCATCGCGACAACTTGATGCATTCACGTTCGATATCGACTCGCTATTAATTCTGCATCGCTTTCGACCGCGATCCTAATTGCCCCCCGCGAAATATCGTTGACATTTCTACGCCACCACATAACCTCACTTTCTACCATCGATATTTCAGAATTTCATCTCTCTTTGTATTACAGTAAAGAACCTACAGTTCCATTTTTAAATTGGTACGGCGGCGTCTACGCAAAAAGGTATTGCATTTGATACGATAGAATTTAAACTTTATGGATATTGCTTTAAGAGTTTTCAATCCGTATTTGCGGCATTTGAGTAGATTTATAAGGCCGCCTTTGCGCGTGCTCAGATGTTTATGTGAGGAATGCGCTTTTGTTGAATTTGTAGCCGATTTGTTAACTTGTGGCCGGTTTCACGAGGAAGGTGTGTGACTCGAGTTGAGGACGTAGAGAGGCGGGATTAAAAGTTGAGTTGGCATATTTAATTTAATAATATAAGCATCTCTAACAACGCTTTAAAAAGTTGTTTGATATTTTATGATTAATCAATAGAGCATGCTAGCCCCGGCTTTTCGGTACTAAAAGTACTAAAAATCCCCAGGAAAACCGACTATGAATCCCTTACCGGATAATCAATATTTTATTATACTTTTCAGCTTCAAAATCATTATTACACCTACATTCTGAAACCAAGAGCTATATTACTAACTAGGCATACATTTAATATTACTGGAACTAAACTGTCACCAACCCCCAATCTTTTCATTTGACGTATTACGCCGATCTATGCGCACACGCATCTGCATACAATGCGCTTCGTTAGTCGTCCGCGCCGCTTGACGCGCATAATTTGCTACACCTGTTCCGATGTGCTTATATGGGATTATGTAGCGAAATGTGGACTGACGTGGAGAAATAAGTGGTAGCAGAATAATTGGTACATTTATCCCACTGCTGGGGTGGAGAGAGGGCATGCTCTAAAGGGGTAAGATCTAGAGGGCGAAAATTTTAAATAATTGTTGAATTCGTAGAAAGGAACACTGGACCTGAACGCCTTCACTGCCAGGGGACGTGGCCTAAGAACAAACTTGTATGATAGTGAACGCATATATGCGTCGGTGGCAGTTTGGACCGCTAACATCATAAAAACATCACCATAATGTTCACGTTACATTTTTTTTTTTTTTATGCTGGTGCAAAATCAGAAAGGGTTTGAATACACGACTCTTTTTATTTTTTTTTTGCTCAGTGAAGGGATACGATTTACATTTCTCATTTTTTGTATTTACAACGGAAGCTAGGGAAAAAAACACCTGACGCTTTACCAATATAAATAGGTACTCCTAAAATAACTTCTTATTGATTCAGGGCAGATGCTTAGCGCGTCTGTGGCCTTAGTGGCTTAAAGAGTCGACTCGTGATCGTAAGGTACCGAATTTGAACCCCCTTGGTCACAATATACCAATGAGTTTTAATAACTTACAAAAACATGGTGAGAAAACCCGCACATTCGGACAGCTGACAGACAGCTAAAGGGCGAAGTGCATCTGAAAGGGCCCATCTGTAAGATGAGATAGGAACAATTAAGTTGCAATACTTATTTTACATTAAAAAAAAAACATTAAAATAATATTGTTATCGGTAGTCGAGCATTTGCGCCCTAAAAGCATATCCTTTACGTATGGAAAATGCCGGAAACTTTAATTTGAAACTACCCAGATTATCTGACCGTCGGACTCTCCCTTTATTCTAACAGGTTAAATTCAATCGGAACCCTGACGAACACCGCAAGCAATGGTAAACAATCGCCCTATTCCACAGATAAGTAAAACATGGCTACCGAACAAAAATCCAGATAATGCCGCGATCCGATCGGACAATGCTAGGCCTCATTAGCTGTTGTCGATGCGCGGGAAATTGTGCAATTCCACGGGAATCGAGTGAATCGATGTTCGATTTGAAATCGATAGATTGTGTCGCTGGCCAGTTAGAATTTAAATGCTATTAAAAATAAAAAGAGATCTTACTGGCTGTACAGAAACAGGTGGCATTCGAAAATGTAGAACTACTTAACCCTTCTTAATTATACCTTGTTTTGATAGTCCAGTTTTTTATATGTTTTGTTGGCCGGTTAGAATTTGAATACCATTTGATTTTTGAACAGTTTTGCTTCTGATCGCAATCAACCATTTCAGATATAAAAAAGTGAATATACCCACGCTATATTGTCTCTTTATATTTATTTATTTTATTAATTGTAATAATCTCAAAAATCAAACTAAAAGAATTATTAAAATAGTTCTTATTAAAAACCCTCAACAGTAACTTTGAAAATCAGTAAAAAAAAAAACTAAGCGATTTCTTTCTCTGCTTTAGTCGAGTTAGTATAAAGGTGATTCATCTCCCCGCCTCCGAGGCGCGAATTGCCGAGTGAGTCATCACGTAGGTGTGGATGTCTTACTCGAGTAACGATGTATCTGTTGCTGGCTTTACATTTTATTTTAAACAGGTAATTAACTGACCAGAATTGTTAAGTTTATGCTTGACTAGTTGACGGATTGTTTTATTATGTGAAATTACTTATAGGTAAATGAAGATGTTCAAGGTTTTTTTTCGTCATTTTCCATAAAATTATCTACTGACAGCAGCTGGTACTGTGTAATTGTAATTATATGGTATTTAAATCTTGATTTATATTTATTTGCCATTATTTTCATCTCCAATCAGTTGAAAGTTTTTACCAATTTTCCGCGATCGCCGATCATAAGTTCGAATGTAGTCACGATATCCCGGCGTTTCAGCCTTATCCTTCCTAACCGACCACGTCCCTATAATCTCTACGTACATTAAAAAAACAACTCTACCCTTCACTGCATTGTGTTCATAATCCGCCGCCGCTTTGTTAGTTATATGACGTTCTGTCATGGAACTTGGACGGAACGATTGTCGTATACGCCAGCATGGAGGAGTTCTCGTTTGATTTTTCCGAGGTTCCTGTTAAGGTTGATTTTGGTTTCTGTTTTGGTGGAGTTGCGTGGTTTCGTGCTGTTTCGAGGTTGGCGCTATCGGCATCACCTTAATGATGTCTCGATGGCGGATAGCCATTGTGTTGGATGTAAATTTGTACCCGTCGGCGGGGGTAATGATGTGAGAACAAACTGAGATCCCGATAGCCTGATCGGGATCGCGGGATTGTTCCAATTTTGAATCGCGCTTTTTTAATATTCCATTTGTTCTGGAATATTCTGTCATAAATGGAATCGGTGCATTGTTTTGTAAGCTTTGAGGTTGGATGTAGAGCCGCGCGATAGGGACGCTGATATTTAATAGAGCGAGATGTATGTTCTATAATTTGGTACATTATAACTCTTGGTTTCTTTTAGATGAAGGATAATTATTACTAGGCAACCTACATATTTAATAGATTATTCAGGTTATAAATGATGACGATGAATTGGGTAAGTTTTACCTAATTCATGCACTTTAATGTTGTGTTACATTGCCATTTCTAGTCTATCTCTTTTTTGCTAAGTTAATTAATTATCTCTAAATAACAAAACATCCAGATTTATACCTAAGTTTTCCTTTTTGTCCTGGCACTAAAGAAGTCTAATAAATGTGAGATATTATTTGCTATAATCATCTAATTAAACACGTTACAAAGTCAACCAACTCATAACGACGCCAATTTATCTTTACAACTCATTAGGAACTATTTAGCCGAACCTTTTTGCGCAAAAACCCTTCACGTATAGCACAAACAAAACGCCACAGATTCAAAATGGCCGGTAAAATGGCGCCCATCATGGCGTCATTAGCTCCGGTTATCGCACTATTTTGTCGAATAGACAAAATTTTCAGTCTTTCAACGTGCGTCTACGTAATGAGGGAAATGAGCGATGCTTTTGGCGACTTGATAAATAATACACAGGCTGAAAATCGTTTTGGCGGGAAATTAAAGCGCGCTTTTAAGTGTATTTTTGCTATATAAATTGCTGAATAAAGCAATTAACACACTCACTCAGCCCACCACAAGTGACTTGTGAGACGACTTGCAGTAATTACAGAAACCCTTCTGTAACCTGTCGGATATACCTATTATAAAATATGGGACATGCAATAACATTACCAAGCAAAACACAAAACCGAATAAACCAAACAATTCAACTACACATAGCAACCCACAATTAAGACGCTCTACAAACCAAAACATCTTTATCGATTATCGTTTTTTTTTTCAAATCGACTATAATCTGAGTCGAGCGTGGCGCCGGCCGATCTGCTTTATCGGGGAGTTATCGAAGACTAATGCAGTGCGCGAGATAACGGACATAAGAGCGGGTGCAGATAGCCGGGTGTGGCCATGTTAAAAATAGTTTACACGCATAGTTTGTCTGTGGTTTAGGGTTGCCACTCAGTATAAAAGCGTACTCAACACAAAGTACCTAAATTGATTGATTTAGTTCGGGTTGTTGCATTAGAAATTGTGAGAGTCAGTCTTGTAAATATTTTGACAAAGTAACAAGTGATTTCACAAACTTCTATTGAGACCAAATACTACAACATATTTAAATGTTTTAATTAAGTAAACTACTTTCACGAAAAGGATTTCAAATTCGTGTCAAATTAGAGACACCATGTCTTTGAAATTTAACAGATTCTAACTGTCTGTCAAACCTTTAAGCGTAAACTAAATACAAAACATAACTAACAATACATCTACAGATAATTTCACAAAAACTTGGTACCATAATAAGTACTGTTCAATCATTCAATCAAATGAGAAATAAAACGATAAACAGCCCTAACAACATTTTTAAAAACCGAATAACTCCGAATTCCATATTCAAATTCAAACTTATCGACCGCCGAAAGGAAATACATCTTCCTTATTTAAATTGTCATTACGAACTCTTTCGTTTATCGTCTGAGGGAAGATGGCAATAATAAAAATTATCTATACAAATGGGATGGGATTATTCGACAACATAAATTCGGATTGGACCAATGGCGGAGGCGATAGGGTCAACGGTTTTCCGAGCTAGATAATAGGGCTGGTACTTAGTCGATTATTTCGGGTTGGAAGGTTTTTTTGTCGCCTATCGTGAGGCTACGAAGGTAATTATTTTAATGTGGGTAAAGTTGTTAAACTAATTGACGCATTTTAATATGGGAGTAGTTTGATTTGTGGTTGTCGTTTTAAAAAAAGGTTTAACATGTATTTACTGATGACGCTACTGTATACTGTAAAATTGAAAATGTTTGTCTAGATCGTCCAAGAGATCAGAGAAAGAAGGTATGATCCTTAGTTGTGATCCTTGTGTATTTTTTTTTATAACGTGCAATATGTTGTAATATAACATTTGCCTATCCGGTATAATCGTTTTTTGATGTTTTTACGCAGTAACATGCACCATAATCATATAAACAGAGCGCGGCTGCTTCCACCCTTACTCTTGGGGCACTATTGCGAAAAAAAACGAATGTATTTTGTTTATTTTTTTTTTCAGTTTAAAAAAACATTGTAACTGGTAATAATTTCCGGACACCCTTTACGATAATCTTGAAAGAAAGCTCAAACTCAAAAATGGAACATTAATAGCTCAACCCTTTCGAACTCTATGGCAGCGAATAGAGAAATATTTTAAAGTCCAATCCGTTAAAAGGAAAAAACCGGCCAGTATCGGCGCAGACAACGCAGAGTTATTGGACAAAAATGCTAATGCTCAAATCTACCGCGCTTGCTCGCAATCAGAACGACGCCAGTTTTTACTGAGCAATCCGATTTTTAGAGTTCCCTGGTGACATGGAACCTGTTAGATCGGCCGTGATGAAGAACTAGGCATGATGAATGGTAGACCACTCTGGTTCCTATTGGAAGAAATTAATGTCGATGTTAAAAGAACGAAAGGTAATGGAACCATGTACTTTAAGGAATCTCTTTATGGAATCGATAAATTTATCGGAATCACTTAACAAATTATACGGTAGAACTTAACTGCCTTCTGGCTTTCTACTTTACGTCAATTTCATATAAGAGTTTATTAAGTTACAGTTCTTGTAGTTTATAAAGAACAGAACAACGTTCCGTAAAAAAACTAATAAACGGAATATAGAAGACTGACTATTCTCTGATAGATAAGTGTTCATCTCCGACTCCTTGGTCTGAAATGGCGTTCGCACATAATAGTTTAAAATATTTCGACAGTTGCTAATTTTCAGGATCATTGTTAGGATTGCCTACTTAATGAAAATTAGGAACTGGAAAAAACTAAGCTACGGAACCCTAATTTCGACATGGTGCAACGACTTGCCCAGTTTATCCCTGCGCCCGGCCCCACACCGTCACCTTGGTTTATTTTCAATTCACGTGTTATCGATATAACGGCCGTGTATTCGATTAACATCGCATAGCTCGATCCGAATCGCTGCAGTTTTCTTTAATTATACAATTTAAATTGCCGAGACTCCGTATCAGCGCCATCTACCGGGCGCGCTAGCAATTTTTCAAGATCGCGCACACCGATTAAAACTCGAATTTATTAATAAATATGTCGCCCTCTAGAGCTTTCTCGCGCTTATGACGCGTGTAAAAAACATGTCGCGTCGATAACGCAGCTTTGTGCAATTTATTCATGAATTCAATTGATTTCTTCTGCTGTAATCCGCTGCGCCCGTGGTTTATGAACAGCAATAAAATAAAACTCATGAAACTTGTAACGCATCGTATTAGATCGATCCATCAATGGCTCGTTAACACGGCCGCTTAACAGTCTTCTTTTTTCAAATTCAAACCGGCCAGTGTTGTACCCGTTTTTGTGGTTAGAATGCCGCGGTAGTAATTGGTACGAGAGTAGCCGATGTTAACACGCTGTTTGACGGTGAGACGGTTAATTATTTTCGTGTCGTAGGCGTTCGGAGATCGTATCGCGCGTCTTACAAAGGAAAATGGATCGTTTTGACGCGATTGTTCCATTGTAACAATGACTTGTTGGTTTAAAACGAGCGTTATCGGCCGATGCGGAGATAGCGCCAGATTCTGCATTTAATTTCCGATTTCGAAATGTTATTGTTAAGTAATTGAGTTCGATGCAAATAAGTTTATTCGCTCGGGTATTATCGGCAATCGTTCGGCGAATGTCGTGTAGATTCCGCAAATCAAATTAAGAATTCCACTGAGAATCAGCGTGTCAAAGCGACCGACGATATCTACGCCTGCGCAATCGTTGTATTAATATTCGATCTTGAGGCTTTCGATTCGTATAATTAAA
Source organism: Acleris holmiana (assembly GCA_949316455.1). Classification (NCBI taxonomy): domain Eukaryota; kingdom Metazoa; phylum Arthropoda; class Insecta; order Lepidoptera; family Tortricidae; genus Acleris; species Acleris holmiana. Next base: position 3,442,790 of record OX438763.1, on the reverse strand, counting down.
ATCGAGATCGATTCGATTGGCTCGGATTCCGTCACGTAGTACATCACAGGCGCCGCCCACTTTTGACGCCTCCGGCGCGTACGCAGCTTTCTTGTTTATTTATCGCGCGATTATCAATCGCTTCGCGCCATATTGGCAGCCATTTTGTCGAAACAGTAATTATTATTGAGCAACTGAATTTATTATAGCCGATTACGAGGAAGCTGAGGTAGGGTAATGACTTTGCCAAGATTTATTTACATACATTTTGTACTATATATTGTACATGTATATTTTGTACATGGCTTTTCAACTTGACGAACGAAATACTAACCGGCGAGTTTAAGTTATCCCGTTACAGCTTTCAAACAAAATGTTAAGGCGTGCTATTATAATTAGGTAGCTTAATAGTCTCTCGTATCACTTTGCTCGTTCGATTGACCGATCGTCAATTGTTTTACTAGAATAACACCCCAGTAAAACAGAATAAACCATAATTCAGCATCGTATTAAAAAATCTCGGAAAAAAACCAGTGACCCTAATAGTCTTCGTGCAAAAATAGCCCTAATGA